>CM053026.1:645736536-645817879 GCA_028564925.1 Lithobates sylvaticus
TTTCCCTTCCTAGGGATAGATTTCCTCTCACTTCCTGTTGTCTCCCTCCGTTTGTAAGTAGGAGTCGTTTGTAAGTCGGATGTTTGAAAGTAGGGGACCGCCTGTATATATATATATATATAATATATATATATATATATATATATATATATATATATATATATATATATATATAATATTTAATAATAATAAATTGAAAAGACTTACTCCGTGGTTCATCTGTAGTAACCGATTCTAGAAAATCCCTTGGAGTCATATATAACTGTCCTTCATATTCTAAAGAGGCAAATACACGGAAGCGCTGTTCTCTGGAGCTGGCAAACATGTCTAGATCTTCGAGGTCTTGTCTGTCTGCTGGGCTCTGTGGGAAGGAAAACAATCATTACACAGTGCAAAAACAGTTGTAGAAAATGGAGACATGGGCACTAAAAACTTTTATGGATAAAAAGCTTTTCCCATGGATTAATTAGAAGATTTCATATTCGTCAGATTTCCCATGTAATTAACCACTTAAGGGCCGAGCCTCTTTCTGAGATTTGTTGTTTAGGTTAAAAAACATTTTTTTTTGATTGAAAATTACTTAGAGAATACCCTAGAGAATAAAATTGCGGTCGTTGCAATACTTTCTGTCACAACGTATATGCGCAGCGGTCTTACAAGCGCACTTTTTTGGGAAAAAATACACTATTTTTAATTATAAAAATAAGACATCGGTAAAGTTAGCCCAATTTTTTTTTTTTATATTGTGAAAGATAATGTTACGCCGAGTAAATTGATACCCAACATGTTACGCTTCAAAATTGAGCCTGCTCATGGAATGGCGACAAACTTTTACCCTTAAAAATCTCCATAGGCGACGTTTAAAAGATTCTACAGGTCGCATGTTTTAAGTTATAGAGGAGGTCTAGGGCTAGAATTATTGCTCTCGTTCTACCAATCCCGGCGATACCTCACATATGTGGTTTGAACAATGTTTTCATATGCGGGCGCTACTCCCATATGCGTTCGCTTCTGCACGCAAGCTCGTTGGGACAGGGTGTGTTTAAAAAAAAATATTTTTTCTTTTTTTTTACACCGTTTAAGAAAAAAAAAAAAAACGTGTCACTTTTATTACTATTATAAGGAATGTAAACATCCCTTGTAATAGAAAAAAAAGCATGACAGGACCTCTTAAATATGAGATCTGGGGTCAAAAAGACCTCAAATCGGATAATTACATTAAAATGCAATAAAAAAAAAAATTTAAAAAAAAATTGTAATTTAAAAAAATAAAAATTAAAAAAAAAATTCCCTTTATGGGCGGAAGTGACATTTTGACGTTTCTTCCGCCCTGCAATGATATGGAGACGGGTGGGGCCATCTTACCCTCACTTGTCTCCATCTCAGGCCACAAGAAGGACCCGGTCGCCTCCACTGCTCCGGCGGCTCCGGGAAGCAGCGCAGGGCACTGAAGTGTGGCGGGAGGGTGGGGGCCTCTCCTGCCGCCGATAAAAGTGATCTTGAGGCAAATCCGCCGCAGAGACTACTTTTATCTTAAACCGGACCACTCACTGAAGAAAAAGATACCGGGGTTATGGCAGCTAGCCATTGTGTAACGACGGTGGGCGGTCCGGAAGTGGTTAAATGCAGTAAATTATTGACAAGAAATTTTTACAATGCATTTTTACAAAAACACAAATAATACTTGACGAAGTATTTTAAAAGCACTATAACTTTCAAAAGAAAAAACAGCACAGCAGAGGTAACATGCTTCGAGGCTCAAACCCATGACTATGGGGTTGATATACTAAAGGCAAATAGGCTGTTTACTTTGCAAGAGAATTTTCCCAGGGAATTGGTATATATGGAGAAGTTTCATTTTGCAAAGAACACCCAATCAATCACATGCAAGGAAATAAGAAAAAAACTGTTTTGCTTATACACGATTGGATGATGGAAGTCAACAGAACTTCATCACATCAATCACTAAGATCTAGGGAAAATGCTATTGCAAACAGCAACTTCACTTGCCAAGTGCACAACCTATTTTCCTTTAGTAAATTAACCCCTACAAGTCAGTGCTCTAATGTCTTGTTGACCTCTGAAAAACAACTGGCTTATTTTAGCATTGCTAGTGCCTTATGCCTTCAGGAACAAATGCCCGTAACACCGGTATTCTGTGTTCCAGGCATTAGTCCATGAACACATGAGGTCTTAAATGCAAATACCACTAGCTACAGTATACAGCTGCAGTGTATTTCTACTTGTTATAGCATTTGATAGACTATAGGCAGCGGGACTGGATGCTGCACTTGTGCCTTCCAGTCATGTGAAAAAAGCTGGGAATGGACCCACACAGGCAAATGCCCATTGTGCATGTGGCTTAACCACTTTCAGACCGGACCAATTTGCAGCCAAAGGACCAGGCCCCTTTTTGCGATTCGGACTGCGTCGCTTTAACTGACAATTGTGCGGTCGTGCGACGTGGCTCCTAAACAAAATTGACGTCCTTTTTTTCCCACAAATAGAGCTTTCTTTTGGTGGTATTTGATCGCCCCTGCGGTTTTTATTTTTTGCGCTATAAACAAAAATAGAGCGACAATTTTGAAAAAAACGCATTCTTTTTTATTTTTTGCAATAATAAATATCCCCCAAAAATATATAAAAAAAACTTTTTTTTCCCCTCAGTTTAGGCCGATACGTATTCTTCTACATATTTTTGGTAAAAAAAAAATCGCAATAAGCGATTATTGATTGGTTGGCGCAGAAGTTATAGCGTTTACAAGATAGTTTTATAGCATTTTTATTAATATTTTTTTTTTTTTATTAGTAATGGCGGCGATCAGCGATTTTTATTGTGACTGACATTTTTGACACATTTTTGGGACCATTGACATTTATACAGCAATCAATGTTATTTAAATGCATTGATTCCTGTATAAATGACACTTGGCAGTGAAGGGGTTAACCACTAGGTGGCAGTGTAGGGGTTAAGTGTGCCTAGGGGTGTGTTTCTTACTGTGGGGGGGCGTGGCTGTCAGCTAGTGAATGCTGATTTCTGCTCCAATCACAGGGAGCAGAGATCGGCGTCACTAGTTGCTAGGCAGAACTGGGAGATGCTGTTTATTTCCGCATCTCCCCGTTCAGCCTTCCCGTGAGACGATCGCGGGTGTCCCCGTGGCGATCGAGTCCACGGGACCCGCGACCGGCCTCACGGGGGTCCCGACCGGCGCGCCCGAAGGCACGGCGGCATCTTAAAGGGGACGTATATATATGCCCTTATGCCTGTCCGTGCCATTCTGTCGACGTATATCGTCGTGCGCCGATCGGGAAGCGGTTAACCAAAATAAATAAAGAAAATGTTTGGAGAACCACACTATATGTGCTCTTAAATTTATACAATACACAAGAAATAAAAAAATAAAAAATGTTATTAGGCCCCTGTCACACGGGCTGTCCAATCAGTCCACTGCGTACCCAAATATGTAGCAGCTCCGGTGGTTAAAGGTTACAGATTTATAAATGCTACCGGAGGCCTAAATTAAATATTTCTTGAAATATCACTAGATTGTCTATAATGAACTCTTGGTAACATTTAGAACACAGCAATGCTGTCCAATCTACAGAACTAAGCAAACAGATTTTCTGTTTAGTCACCTTACAAACACATCACTTAGTTTATTTTGTAACCTAATTGATTTGAAGCTATTCAATGAAAGGTAGCAATTAAGAGATCTTTGAACTGCCGTCAATGGTTCTTTTTAAACCAAGCGCAAATTACTGCACAGAAAAAGTTTGTTGCAAAAGGAGAATCCAGACACATTCAACAAAGAGAAAAAGCTTAAAGAATGTTTGCTTTTAGTGTCCATTCCAACGAAAGATGGATATCTAAAAGGTACAGAGACAACCAAGCTAGCCATTTAAAAGTTGTGAATGAGTAAAAGGAAATTACTCACAATTTGCACTTTCTAGTAAGAACACTGTAGATGTGCAAGTAGAAAAGTAATTTGAAAGTAAACCAGTAATTCAAAAAAGATATACAGTATCTAATACACATATTAAAGAAGAGTAACACAGCACTGCAGAAATACATGACTGATTATATATTTATATATACTGTATGTTGGGCACAGGTTTTTTTTCATAGAACATGGGTTACATGCAGGGTACCTTCAGGTGATTGGACACTGGCAAAAAGCTTTGCTAGGGCTGTCTCTGGTGCACACTCATATAAATTCCAAATTTTAGCAAGTAATAAGGAGTGAACAAAGGAGACAGAAGGAAGGATCTATGTCCTACTGTACTCCAAGATAAGGATTTTTCAGGCAAGTCAAAGTTCCCTTTATCTTAATACAGTACACCATGGGACATACCGTACAAAAAAGAATTCAAGGCATGATATATTTTTTACATGATTACACTAGTCCAGCTTGGACCAATGTAACTATGTACAGGTATATGCCATACCTGGCTGATGTACCAGGAAGCTAGAAATCACTGAAGTAGACACTGCTACTTTAGTGATCTCTACTTGCTTCCGGGTCACATGCTGAGCAGCCGCCCTGATTCATTCTGAATACAGGAGGTCAGCCGCTCAGCACAGCCCCCGTTCAGAGAATGAAGAAATGGGGTGGTGACATCACACTCTCTATAATCAGATCTAAGAGGGGTGTCTGGAGTAAAGAGAGCACTAGGCTAGGATACTAAGGTAGCAAAGAAGGCTGAATTTGGGGGCTTATATGAGCAACTCCCTGAAAAAAAGTCTTGATCACTGTGAAGCAAGAAGCTTCTGGAAAATAATGGATAAAGGCAGAAATCTGTCCCTTAAGAGTAATCAAGGCCAGATGCAACGCAAGGCCATCTTGAAAAAAGGTCAAGATACAAACAACAGAATGTTCTCTGGGACTCAGATATCTGTTCTCCCACCAGCCAAAGTAGGCCTTCCATCTGAAAAAAATAGTGTTGCGCTGTCAGGAAAACTTTTAATTTACTATATAGTGTATAACATACAAAATAAGAATGTAAACGAAATATCAAAGTCCACCAAAAGTGTGCTAAATCTTCATACAGCTGCTATCCACCAACCACCAAGTGATTATAATGCTACTAACCATATCCTTAGACCCCTACAATTTAAGAGGTCTAAATCAGCATTTGAAAGATGACCGATCCCACATGGATGGATAGATTGAGTGTTTCAGCTCTGTTCCTCTCACACCTCAGCAAGCCTCGAGCCTAGCTCTCTCATAAATAGCATGCCACAAAAGTGGTCACTGGATCGCTTCTCATATACCAGTCTCAGCAGCAAAAAAAACACATACCAAGGAAAGATCAAGGAAATCCTATAGTGAAGTACTGTTTACAAAACATTAATATACCAAATCGGTACAAAACAGACAGTATGACAAGCATATTGCACAACACCGCCGACTCTCCGGGCTGGCGTGATAACGGCACCACTAAACGTCCTATGCACGTTTGTCCAACGGGATGGCTTCCAAGGGGCATAAGAATTTAATTAGACGTTTTCCTGACAGCGCAATACAATTTTTTTTCTGTTGTCTTTTAAGATTTATGTGTGAATATCAGCGAGGGCTGCAATCAGGTTTTTTACTTTCTCACCTTCATTTAATTTAATTGATTCATTTGCAGGTTAAGCACAACATAGGCCTTCAATCTGCCATGTAGATCTTGAGGTAGGTAGATTTTCTCGCTCTGAGTAAGGTGGCATGACTTGGGTTTTAACAGCAATGTTTTTAAAGCCAGTGGATGGGATACCTGGTGCTAGAAAATCTGGCCTTTATGAACGAAGCCAAGATTGTCCAACATGAGTCCAAGTATGTCTGTGTACCAAGTCCTTCTGGGCCAATTGAGTATTATGAGGATCATCAAAACCCTTTTTGTCTAGGGAGTTGGTGGAATCCATTGTCACAACCTTCCAAGGTGTGGGAAGGTATGACTTTTTCAGACTACAGGGCAGAGTTGGAGATCCACAATGCCAAGAAGAGAATTGTCTGGCTGGAAAGATGTATAGGATTTTGCAGAGGGTGGATCTGTTTGTTACACAATGCGAGGATGGAGAGTTAAAGTGTCCTGAAGTGAAACTGGACAAAATGGAATACCTGGAAGAAGACTACCATTACGCACAGAACCCTTATCTCAGCTTTTGCCAAGAGGTGCCTTTTGGATCTGCGGGTACACACATTGGACCTCAAAGAGGAAATCTTTCCTGGAGAAATGAAGATTCTGTCCAGGATTAGACTCAAGTACATTGTGAGGGACATTACTGTGGCAGAGGAGTCCTTCATTAGAAAATGGTCCAAGTACCCTGTGACATGAATGCTCTGCAGATGAGCAAGAAGCAGTGCATGTACCTTTGTGAACATATTGGTGCAGAGGAGAGACAGAATATTAGTCTCAGCTGTCCACAGGTCTGGATGCCAGCCTGAAGTTCTGTATGAAGCTAAATAAAATATTCAAATGTAATGCTTATCCAATGCAGATGAGTTAATAGGATGGTTGGTTCCTGTCAGGTACATTACCACCGTTAATCTTACTAAAGGGTAATCACAGGTTCCCTTAACAGCCAGGGCAATGGAAAGGACAGCTTTTGAAACACTAGATAGACTATACCAGTACATGGGCCCTCCTTTTTGGTTTACATGGGGTCCCAGCCTTTCCCCAAAAAATTATGATGTCTTGTACCTGACAGTGGAGCCCGAGATGACAAGGGTGACCTCTTAAGTAATTCCCATCCAAGCATCCCTGGTAGAGGAGACAAGGACTGCTAGGGCAGTGGAAGGGCACAGGTGCCAGGACTCTGTGGTAGTGAGCTGAAGCTTGGGAACACAGGAGTCCTTCCAGTGGTAGTATGAAGTCTGGTCACAAGTCTTATTCAGCAGCAGCCAGACAGGTGCAGGGTCATGATCACGTTCAAGGTCAGAAACAGGCAGAAGTTGGTAACGTGCTGGCAACGAGGCACCAAGTCAGGGGGCGGAGATGTAGTCAAAAAACCAAGCTGAGGTGGTAACACAAGCGAGCAGCAGACATAACAGGCAGGGGTGATCCAAGAGAGGTGTTAGATGTAGCTGGGTCAGGAACAAGGTTAGCAGACTTTCAAGAAGCAGGAACAGAGGAACCAGAGCTGAAGACAATGCAGCACTTTGTGATACGACGTGCACTTTCTAAAGACTGTAGAAAGGGAAAGACTGCAGATATACATGTAAAACTTATGTAGGAAGATTTGTTTCATCTCTGTGTATCATCTGAGGCTATTCACTTCACTGAATATAGAGAGAGATTACAACCATTTTAAGTACATAGTACATAGTTCATGTTGCATAGACATGGACTTTATGCCTTATGGAAAATTTGAGTGCCATATCCATCTTTTGCACAAATTTATTTTTATTTATATAGCGCCGTCAATTTACGCAGCGCTTTACATATACATTGTACATTCACATCGGTCCCTACCCTCAAGGAGCTTACAATCTAAGGTCCCCAACTCACATTCATATACTAGGGCCAAATTGGACAGAAGCCAATTAACCTACCAGCATGTCTTTGGAGTGTGGGAGGAAACCGGAGTACCCGGAGGAAACCCACGCAGGCACAAGGAGAACATGCAAACTCCAGGAAGGAAGTGTCGAGGTTGGGACTCGAACCAGCGACCCTTTTTTCTGCTAGGCAAGAGTGCTACCCCCTACACCACTGGGCCGCCAGAAATAATTATTAATTTGGATTTAATATTTTATGGACCATTTAAGTGCTGTTTTCACCTTGTTCCAACATGGCCATCAAATGTTTTTTTTTTTTGTCTTAACTATCTAATCTTCACTATACAAAAAGTCATTTTCATTTAATCACACTTTTAGCTAGTGAAGTAGCGGAGTATAAATTAATAGTAATTTGCAACAAAGGCAAATTTCTTCCAAACTAATATTAGTTCATGGGCAGATCTATAACTAAAATTTGGTCATGCATGTACACAATTAGGAGGAATTACAAGTGACGCTCAAATATAGCTCAGAGGTGGTCCAACAATATTAGTTGTAATCACTTTAATAATTATTATTGTATTTTTAGGGGTCAGTGACTCCTTTTTTGTAAGCATAATACCATTGATATAATAAGGCTGAGATTATTTTATTACTATATAGTTTTGATGATGCCCAGATTTTAATTACAAAAATGATTAATAACACAATAACCTCTACAGAAGATACAGGCAGGTCTAGACTATTTCTAAAGCCAGGTTAATGGTTATTCCAAAAAAATATTTGCAATAGGCATGAGAGAAGCCCAGTATCTGAGCAGTGGCATTGGGCTGGGGATCATAAAGCCTCTAATAGACAAACATTAAAACATTTAAAATGTGGCCCCAAACATTGGTGAGAGCCTTTCTAGGGCTGTAGGATAATTCCATAGGTCTATGCCTAACTTTGCTACTATGGCAGCTCCACTTATGGATCTCACCAAAGGGGTCAGGTTCACAGTGGGCAAATTGAATGAAAAAGCATAGAGCTTTTCAAGAGCTGAAGATAGTATTGTATAAGGCAGTGGTCTCAAACTGGCGGCCCTCCAGCTGTTGCGGAACTACAAGTCGCATCATGCCTCTGCCCATGGGAGTCATGCTCGTAACTATCAGCCTTGCAATGCCTCATGGGAATTGTAGTTCTGCAACAGCTGGAGGCCACCAGTTTGAGACCCCTGGTATAAGGGAACAGTGTTACACATCCACAACTTCAGTCAAGAATGTATTGTACAAACCAATACTTCTGTTGATGGCCAGGGAGCAGCCTTGACACTAACCAACAATTAAATATAAAAAGAGGCCTTCGCACTACTAAGTGTTAAAATGGATAAAATGTCAAAAGGTGATATAAAAAAAAATTATTAAATATATATCAAAAATAAATACAATAGGTGTAATAACCAGTGTATAATAACCAGTATGACAATAAAGTGCAATTTCAGTGCAAACCAAGTGCCATGAAATAAACCAGCAGCAAAATCTGATAGTGTTCACACAACACAAATAAAAGAATATATGAAAAGTGATCCTGCGCAACAGTCTAAAAGCACACACCTAAAATGTAAAATATGGTATAATAAAGAGTGATAAACAAAATCAATGTGTATGATCCAAGTGATAAATACCGTATTTATCGGCGTATAACACGCACTTTTTCCCCCTTAAAATCAGGGGAAAGTCGTGGGTGTGTGTTATACGCCGACACCTTCCAAAAAAAATTACAAAAAAAGCGAGCGGCGCCGAAAAATGGTGACTGCCACCGAAAAGGACCGAACCGCGGCCGAAAAAGGCCGAAGCCGACTGTTCAGCTCCGCTCGTAGTCCCGCCTCCCTGCGCTCGCTCCCAAAGACAGCAGGGAGGCGGGACTCCGAGCGGAGCCGAACAGTCGGCTCGGTCTTTTTCGGCCGCGCTTCGGCCTTTTTCGGCCGCGCTTTGGTCTTTTTCGGCGGCGCATGCGCGGTTTGTCTCGCGGCGGGAAATTTAAACGTGGGCAAGGCAAATGACGCTGGCAATGCTGCAAATCACACTGGGCAAACTACAAATGATGCTGGCAAGCTGCAAATGACAATGGGCAAGCTACAAATGACACTGGGCAAGGCTGCAAATGACGCTGGGCAAGGCTGCAAATGACGCTGGGCAAGGCTGCAAAAGACGCTGGGCAAGGCTGCAAAAGACGCTGGGCAAGCTGCAAATGACGCTGGGCAAGCTGCAAATGACGCTTAAGTAAGTAAGTTTTTTTTCCCATAAACTTCTCTCCTAAAACTTTTCTTCCTTAAAATTCCCTCCTAAACTTGGGGTGCGTGTTATACGCCGGTGCGTGTTATACGCCGATAAATACGGTAAATGAATATTTAAATAAATGGAGTGTATATAAAACTGGGAAGAATTATTGTGAACACTATGTGTAAACGTGAATAAATAAAACAATAAATAAATGAGTCCATGTGATGGTTCTTTAACTAATAATAACTAATCAACAATTGCCGCTGGTTATATTACTGATCTGCGACTTCATAAAGCATATCTGTAATTACAGTAGAAACCATCCAACAACCTTGTTTATGGCTTCAACTTGTATAGAAGTAGTGTGTACAGCAAGCTTTACAAAGCTTTTAGCCAGCTTTGTTGTAAACCTCAAAGCAACCTTCAGCTTTATTTGAAGATGTTAAACACAGATCTAAATGGGAATGCTGGCTGTCCCTATAAACAAGGCGCTAGCAGGCTTGAATTAGGTTTCAAGTAGTGTCGAAGCCTAAAAGGCTCCATGCACACTTTAAGCTAAAAAATGCCAGAAAAACACTCTTAATGGTGTTTTTGTGCAAGCTTTTATTAGGATTTGCTTAGCATGCATATAATAATTACAATCCAGCAATATGCTTAATGATTGGACCCTCGTGATTGTAAGGTGAGTTGTGTTAAGGCATTTTTTGGAACCCTAAAAAGTCAGGTTATGCACATCCTCTTCATGACTGGAGGTCACCATATTAATTGGTCAATGTGTGTGCCATTGCTACTGATAATTTGCCCCACTGTGTCATTGAAGCCTTTGCTTAATCCTTATGAATCCCTTATTTGGTCAAAATAGGTCCTCACTCACACCATGTTGAATTAAAATAGCATTTAATGTGGTGCGTTTTTATAGACAGTGTTCTGTCTGCTGTTAAACCCTTTTCCCAGCTGGCCCACTAATACAGCATTATATACTGCTGCAGGAAGACAGCCTTCTGGCTTCTGCTCTGCAATACCCCAACTGCAATGTGTGAATTGAGCTATGCGGCTCACTATACAAATAGATAAATGTGATGCTATATCATCTCTTTCAGTTCGCTCTGAACTCACACATTGGCCCATGTTCCGTTATAACATCAGCACTAAAGTTGACCACACACTGCTCCAATTTTGGCCGATTCCTGCTGAATCGGTTGTAATGTGCTAACACCTGGTTTGAGAAAAGTCGATTTTTCAACAGATTTTTGGCAAAGGAGCAGTGACTTCATTCAATCTGATGTAGTCACTTTTTGGGGCACCCACAGCTGGTGAATACAACAGCCGAAGGGGGAGCGTTGACAGATTTTTTACATTCAGCCTGCAAGGCTGAACATAGTTACATAGTAGGTGAGGTTGAAAAAAGACCATCAAGTCCAACCTGTGTGTGTGCTTTTATGTCAGTATTATATTGTATATCCTTGTATGTTGTGGTTGTTCAGGTGCCTATCTAATAGTTTTTGGAAATTATCGATGCTCCCCGCTGAAACCACTGCCTGTAGAATTCCACATCATTAGCGCTCTTACAGTAAAGAACCCTCTACGCAGTTTACGGTTAAACCGCTTCTCTTCTAATTTTAGTGAATGTGTCTTTTTAAATCCCCTTTCTCAGAAAAGTTATATCCCTATTGTGGGGTCACCTGTACATTACTTGTACATTGAAATCATATCCCCTCTTAAGCGTCTCTTCTCCAGAGAGAATAAGTTCAGTGCTCGTAACCTTTCCTCATAACTGAGGTCCTCCAGTCCCTTTATTAGCTTTGTTGCCCTTCTCTGGACTCTCTCCAGTTCCAGCACATCCTTTCTGAGGACTGGTGCCCAGAACTGGACGGCATACTCTAGGTGCGGCCGGACTAGAGTCTTGTAGAGTGGGAGAATTATCGTTTTATCTCTTGAGTTAATCCCCTCTTTAATGCATGCCAATATTCTGTTTGCTTTGCTTGCAGCAGCTTGGCATTGCATGCCATTGCTGAGCCTGTCATCTACTAGGACCCCCATGTTCATTTCCATCATATATTCCCCAGGAGGTTCTCCCCCTAGTGAATAGATTGCATTCATATTTTTTCCACCCAAATGCATTATTTTAAAAAAATGTTCTACATTAAACCTCATTTGCCATGTAGTTGCCCACCACATTCATTTGTTCAGATCTTCTTGCAAGGTTTCCACATCCTGCGGATAAATTATTGCCCTGCTTAGTATCATCCGCAAATACTGATATATGAATAAATTAAATAGGATTGGTCCCAGGACAGAACCCTGGAGGACCCCACTTTCCACACCGGACCTTTCCGAGTACTCCCCATTTATCACTACCCTCTGAACTCGCCCCTGTAGCCAGTTTTCAATCCATGTTTTTACCCTATGGTCCATGCCGACAGACCTTAGTTTGTACAGTAAACGTTTATGGCAAACTGTATAAAATGCCTTTGCAAAATCCAGATACACCACGTCTACGGGCCTTCCTTTAATAGGTTGGTTTCGCAAGAACGAATCTTCATGAATCCATGCCGATTACTGCTAATGATACAGTTTTCCTTACTAAAATCTTGTATATAGTCCCTTATCTCCTCCAAGAGCTTGCATACTATTGATGTTAGGCTAACTGGTCTGTCATTTCCAGGGATGCATATTGGCCCTTTTTTTACATACTGGAGCTACATTGGCTTTTCTCCAATCTGCTGCTACCATTCCAGTCAGTAGACTGTTCGTAAAAATTAGGAACAATGGTCTGGCAATTACTTGACTGAGTTCCTTAAGGACCCTCAGGTGCTGGAAAACCAACAGCTGTCCGGCTCCCGATCAAAGTGTTCTGGCGGGGGGGGGAGGGCATCCCCCTGTCAGAATACAACAGCTCAGCGGGGGAGATCGCTGTACTGATGTTGGATGGTTAGTACAGCGGCTCCGGCCAGAGCTGTCAGTGTGTACCAGGCTTTACTTTTGTCTGGTTATACTTTTTGGTATATGCATACATTATAGTTATTCTTTTAATATCTATTTTATACTTATAATGCCAGGAGTTAGCATAGTACCCCATGTGGTGAAGCTGAATGGGTGAAATACAGTGCATCCAGAAAATTTTCACAGCGCTTCACTTTTTCCACATTTTGTTATGTTACAGTCTTTTTCCAAAATAGATTAAATTCATAATTTTCCTCAAAAATCTACAAACAATACCCCATATTGACAACATGAAAGAAGTTTTTTTGAAATCTTGGCAATTGTATTAAAAATAGAAAACAAATCACATGTACATAAGTATGACACTCAAAATTGAGCTCATGTGCATCCTTGAGCTGTTTCTACAACTTGCTTGGAGTCCACCTGTGGTAAATTCAGTTGATTGGACATGATTTGGAAAGGCACACACCTGTCTATATAAGGTCCCACAGTTAACAGTGCATGTCAGAGCACAAACCAAGCCATGAAGTCCAAGGAGACAGGATTGTATTGCGATCTGGGGAAGGGTACAGAAAAAATTATGCAGCATTGAATGTCCCAATGAGCACAGTGGCCTCCATCATCCAAAAATTGAGTTTTGGAACCACCAGGACTCTTCCTAGAGTGGGCCGCCTGGCCAAACTGAGCTATCGGTGGAGAAGGGTTTTAGTCAGGGAGGTGACCAAGAACCCTTTCGTCACTCTGACAGAGCTCCAGCATTTCTCTGTGAAGAGAGGAAAACCTTCCAGAAGAACAACCATCTCTGCAGCACTCCACCAATCAGGCCTGTATGGTAGAGTGGCCAAACGAAACCACTCCTCAGTAAAAGGCACATAACAGCCCACCTGGAGTTTGCCAAAAGGCACCTGAAGGACTCTCAGACCATGGGAAACTCTCTGGTCTGATGAAACAAACAAAAACAGCGGCAGAAACTGGGAGACTAGTCAGGATTGAGAGAAAGATTAATGCAGCAATGTACAGAGACATCCTTGAGGAAAACCTGCTCCAGGGCGATCTGGAACTCAGACTGGGGCGAAGGTTCATCTTTCAACAGGACAACGACCCTAAGCACACAGCCAAGATAACAAAGGTGTGGCTACGGGACAACTCTGTGAATGTCTTCATGTTGTTTGTTTGATGTGTGCTCAGAATGTCTAGAGTGGTAAGTGGGGTACCCCAAGGCTCTGTATTTATAAATGATATAGAGGATGGGATAAATAGCTCAACCTCGGCGTTTGCTGATGACACAAAATCAAGTAGGGCAATAACTTCACAGCAGGATGTAGAAAACTTACAAGAAGACCTCAACAAATTAATGGAGTGGGCAACTAGATGGCAAATGGAAATTAACATTGAAAAATGTAAAGTACTGCACTTGGGGGTTAAAAATATAAATGTAGGTTACTTACTAGGGGGAGAAGCTCTAGGGGATTTCAGGATGGAGAAGGATCTGGGGGTCCTAGTAGATGCCAGACTTAGCAATAGCATGCATTGTCAAGCTGTGGCAAGCAAAGCCAGCAGAATATTAGCATGCATTAAAAAGGGATTTACTCCAGAGATAAAACAATAATTCTACCACTTTATAAAACTCTAGTTTGGCCACATCTGGACTATTTCATCCAGTTCTGGTCATCAATCCTCAGAAAGGATGTACTGGAGCTGGAAAGAGTACAGAAAAGGGAAACTAAATTAATACGGGGGCTGGAGGACCTCAAATACGAGGAACGACTACAAGTGCTAAATTTATTCTCCCTGGAGAAGGGACGTTCGAGAGGAGATATCATAGCGATATACAAATATCTAAATAGTAATCCCTGTGTAGATAGGAAACTATTCAGTCTCAGGGAGTGTAAGAGGACACAAGGCCACACAATGAGATTGGAGGAGAAATGGTTTAAACCTTAAGCTGCATAGGCGATTTTTCACTGTCAGGGCATTAAGGATGAGGAACTCTCTTCCACAATCAGTGGTGCCAGTATTGATGGTTTCAAAAGACTCTTGGATGTGCATCTTATCGAACACAATAGCCAGGGATATGGGAATAATTATCTACACAAACATAGGTTGAACTGGATGGGCTATTGTCTTTATTCAACCTTGGAAACTGGATACACTCACAGCGCCAGCACTCGGGACTGAGTGCTTTTAAATGCTATGTATGGACTTGGCTGTTCCTGCGCTGAGATGAGACCTTGACTGCTGGGCTGTTTTACCATTGTCATCATTTGCTGCATACTGCTTTGTGACCTATTGTAGGTTGAAGCAGAGAGGTGAGAGGCCATCCTATCTTTGGTGAAGGGACCACTGGCACTAATACTGTGTTACTTGGATTTGCAAATCACCCCACTGGAAGGATGTTTATTGTTTCTGTCTGCACAAGCACTTTCTTGGAACTTTGAATTATTTTAGCTTTCTGGGACTGTGTGCGATTTCTTGCGACTTTTAGCGATTTTATCTACATTTTATTGTTATTGTATTTTATGCGCTGCACTGTTCTATCTTTTATGTCCGTATGAGGTATTTTGAATTAACCTTGAGTGTCAGCTAGCATTTGATTTGGATATTACCTTTTTATTTTGTTTTAAGACAGCGCTGAGTACTCCGTATATATTATTTATTCAACCTTACCAACTATGTAATTATGGGGTATTGTTTGTAGAATTTTGAGGAAAATAATACAGTTAATCAATTTTGGAATAAGGCTGTTACAGAAAATGTGGAAAAAGTGAAGCGCTATGAATACTTTTCAGATGCACTGTATCTAGGGGTTCTATAAAGAATTGTACTGTGTAGTGCTCCTTATTTCATGACAGATTATGCTGTTCTATATGCAGAAATATCTTCTACAATTCCTTTATTGTGCCTTAACCGAGCCTTTGTCTTAAAATGATTGTCTAAACTTCTTCGTGTTTTCTAAAAACAAAAACTAATGTAACAGAAAAAAAGGACTAATTCTGGGGTCCACTAGTCTCTGCAGCCAAATATGTAGCGTATATCATAAAGAAAATTCAGAGCTGTGTAACTTCTCCCCCTCTTCAGCATATTATTATATCTGTTGGTGGTGGTGGTCTTGGTGGGGGACATAGACATAGGGCTAAAAACAGGACTGACAGAGGAAAAAACAGTGCCTGCTTTAGGTGAGCTAGTTGGCATATGTAAAGCCTTTCCAGCTTCCGAAATGGAGACTAAACTGTTAAGAGGTTATATTTAGAGACACAAACAGCTCTGGCAAAAGATGTGTTTGTTTAGACTAAAATTCTTTTAAACTAAGATTAGACACAACAACCTGGTTCGCGCCTTAGTAAATTGCCTTTTTAAAAGTAGTTTGTGTCATGTTGGATGTGGGGACTCTAAGTAAACACAACAGATCAATCTAGCTGATGCTCGGTCTTTAATGGGTACGTTACTTCATTATCCTATAGGTAAGAAGAGAAAAGGTTCACTGCCAAGGCATTGTCTCGCATTACGTTAGGTCACTAATTCAAAAGTTTCACTCACCGGGCAAAATATTTGGTTTTCCCATACAGACAAGATTAAATGCCAGATAAGGGATTCGCTGCCTGACAGAGGATACTGATGCCTACAAGCTGATAATATCCTAAACAGGTAAACTGAAACAATTATATCTGTTATCTAGACCCTACACAATGGCCTGTCTTTCATCATCCCATAGATACCTGCACATGATCATGTGACGGCAGTGAGGTGGGAACACTTTGAGGTCAGCGTGCCTATGGTGGAAATGGATTACTGTTACTTGCACTGCTATTCATTTATTCTCCCCACTCAGACAGAGTTGACACCTGTAACCTGGGGATGCCACTTGCAGAATAATACTCACAATTCAAATAATTAATGAGCAGGTCTACGCAAACCCAGCATTATCACATTTGAGTGCATACAAAGGGGTCGAGTCACTGGCTTGTTATTTATTTTGAGGAACTCTGATAGCAATGTCCCTTTTTTTGTAAATCATAGTTCCTCCGATTTCTGCACCCCCTTGTATGGCGGATCACTGTGGACCGGTCAGTGGTGTTATGCTCCCCCTGCTGGATCATTGAGAACTGGATACAGGTATATGGAGATGTGAAGAATGGAGACCTCTTTGTGCAGCAACAAGCAAGAGACCTCCATGATTATGGCTTAGCTAAGTCTGTCATACATAGCTTGAATTTTGGACGATTCCTCCTGAATTGATGGATATTTGTACTGTCGGTGGCCCTGTTGGCACCATCCATGTCAACAGACTTTATTGGAAAAATAGAAGGCGCTGGGTGGAGTATTATCAACTAAAAAGTGACTGAATCCAATCAGATGCAGTCACTGTTCAGGTATTTAGTCTGCATACAATAGCTGTCAGGGGAGATTCCTCCATCCACACTGTTTAGTGTGCATTTGGGAATCTAGAAGAGAAGTCTCTATTACTAGTCTTTCATAAGTTCCATATTTGGAATTATAGTAATTTAGAAAGTATATGCAGTATATTGTAAAGGGCGGGAGGGGGGGCTCAACTGGCAGCTTACTATACATTTTTTTTTAGCATTTTGCCAGCACATAGCAGTGGCGACAGCGACGAACCAGAAGACCGGGCCAACACTAGTAAAAGAGTTGCAAGAAGATAGCGAAGGCCCGGCAGAAGAAACGAAGAGCGGGACAAGACCCCCTCCCGAAGTCAGAAGAAGACCCCTGGGCAGCGGCAGCGACGAAGGAGAAAGCTCCTCCGCTAGTAAAAGATAGCGGAGGAGTCAGAAGAAGACCCCCGGAGCTGTCTAATGAAGTAATTTAAAAACCTGTGTTGTGTTTTTTTTAACACTTTTTCCCTCAGGTGAATGGGTAGGGGTACCATGTACCCCATACTCATTCACATAGGGTGGGGGTCCGGAATCTGGGGCCCCCTTATTGAAGGGGGCTCCCGGTTTCCGATAAGCCCCCCGCATGCAGACCCCGACAACCAACTGCCAGGGTTGTCGGGAAGAGGCCCTAGTCCTCATCAACATGGGGACAAGGTGCTCCTGACCGGCCGGGCTGTGTGCTCGGATAAGGGCCTGATATGGACTTTGGGGGGACCCCCATGACAAAGGGGTTCCCCTTTAAATCCATACCAGGTGACGAGGCTAGCAAGGTGTCAATCTCACCGATGGAGGCGGCGACATTGGCTTCCTTCGCTAGGCCCGTCTACCTAGAGTCACGTTCAAAATGATCGGACTTTACTCTGTGTGTGGGCAAGTCCGTTCATTTCAAAAGTCCCGCGGACTAGCACACAGACAGCCGGATTGTCCGCCGGACTGCCGAGTCCGGCGGATAATTTTGAGTCAAAACTTCTAAGTCCGCAGGACTTTTGAGTAGAAAAAGTCAGACGGAGCCCACACACGGGCGGATAGTCCGATAGTGTGTACGCAGCATTAGCGGTTTTAAGGAAAACTTCTGTAGGTTGAGAGTCCAACCCAGACTTTCCACGTAACTGGTTGTAATGCGTACACTTTGCTCCAAGCAGGCCACTGACTGGTCTATGTGCCCTTAACCTGGCTAGAGGTGGGGCCAGTACTTTTGTGAACACCCGGGGTGCTGTAGCTAGCCTGAAGGGCAAGGCTAAAAACTGAAAGTGCTGCTGTTCTACCTTGAATCGCAGAAACCTTTGGTGAGCAAAAAATATAGGGACATGCAGATATATCGATGGACGCCAGAAGTTCTCTTCCCTGTTACATAGAAACTACTGACCTGATTGACTCCATGTGAAAGGAGCAGATTTTCAGGAATTGATTTAGATTCCTTAAATCTAGAACGGGTCTGACATCTCCATTTGGTTTTGGTACCATAAACAGGTTTAGATAAAACCCCAAGGCTTGCTCTTCTGTGGGGATCTGTATGATCACCCCCTGAGCCAATAATCGGTCAAATGCTTGTGTAGCACACCATTCCCTTGGGAGCTGCTGGGTGTGTTCTTACCTTACTGTTAACATCCCTCCGTTCTTCCACCCCTGCACGAATCACATCAGCAGACAGTCAGTAACGTGGAGAAAGAAAACTTTATTGTCTTGGTTACAGTCTGTTACTAATTTGTTCAGGGAAATATGAGCCTCTTCCTTCTGGTTCCTGATAGTAGTTAAAGTCCCTTTCCCATAGTGAACTGACCAATGCCCCTCTGAAAAGCTTAGTGGTATGTGGATGCTGGAAACCCTAGGCCTCACCTGCCTAACTTGATCCTCTTGCGATCCTCCCGCGTCAGTTCAGGAAAGTCCCGGATGATATCCCGCTCTACTCCATCCTTTTGGCAGCTACTTCCCGCTCCTCATGGACAGAATCATCCCAGATGGGATGCCCGGTACATTTCTCCCGGAATTTCTTGGTGGATTGGTGTTGAACCATCCAGCACTGAGGCCTCTGAACCCTCAGGCCTTCAGGTTTGGTTCCTGCTATCCAGCGCTGGGGTTTCTGAACCCCCAGGCCTTCAAGCCTGCTCCTTAGAGTCACATCTTTGCTGTTTCTCTGGACTCAGTTTCTCCCATCTCCCCAGGAAGCATGTGACCTCAGTTCTAGTTTGTATCTTAGAGACACCGTGGAGATGACCCATCTATCCTGAATTTCCTTTTGCCAGACTTCTGAGTATTTCAGAAGTCTTCCCCCCCACTCTGGTGAGGGGGGGGCGCCTCTTCATGATGAGGCTTTAGTATTCTGCTTTGCAGATTTGAAGCCCCAGGTCTTCTTTTGTGCCTGGATCTGACCCTGAGGTTTTCCTCTAGAGTCCGACGGCGCAGGCCGTCGACACTACTTGGAGGCGGATGCCCCTGGCGCAGGAGAAAAAGTCAGTTTAAATGAAGGACGTTTATACTTTCTTTTGACTGGCAAAAGAGTACTCTTCCCACTAGAAATCGTTTGGATGTATTTATCCAAATACCTCTGTGAACTGGTCCTTTAGGGACTGACAGATGCCTATTGCTGTGACTTCAGGCTGAGTAACGGCCCCTGCCAAGGAAAAAGAGGATTTTAACAGGAATTCCAACTTTTTATCTGTTGGATATTTAAGCATTTGTGCATTGTCTACAGGACAAGTAAAACGTATTCACACTGGAAATCGCAGCGTCAACTGCTGGTACCTTCCATTTTTTGGTGAATTTCTAGATAACTGAGAATCTCTTTGGAGGGAGAAAATGCTTATCTGGATGATTCCATTCATCATAAATTAGCTTTTCTAGTAATGCATGGACCGGAAATACATGAAAAGGCTGTAAAGGTTTTAAAGAACCCAAGGAAGAAACCGGACCTTCAGCTGAATCTGTTAGGGGTAGCATGAAAGTGTAACGAACCAATCTCTGTAAGAGTTTGTACCTCAGATTGTGAGGCTGAAAAAGACTCATCAACTGTTGTTTCCTCCGCAGAGGAATAATCGGCTTGTTTTTCCTCGTGATTGCTTGAGGGTAATACCTCATCCTGTCCCCACTGTTCCCTTGGTAAAGGGTTTGAGGTGGGGAAGGGGGATCTAGCACGCTTCCTATCCACTTGGATGGAGGATGCGATTCAAGCCACTAATCTCCCTTCTAAGCCCTGCAGTTCCTAGGCTTCTTCCCTTACAGCAATATCCTGCAGCGAGGATAAGGTAACAGACAGATCCAAACTTCACCCATCACGGCGCAGGAGCAACTTTAGGTAATGTAGCAAGACCAAAAAGAGTCCTGGTTCCTGGGGTCCAGCCCTCATAGAGAGGCATTACAGGCAAAACCTAGTTCTTCTATGCGAGGCCTGGGTACCATCCTGTGGCCTCAGTGGCTTAGAGGTTGTAGAGGTTATTTAAATCCAGCATGGATTCCTCCTGGAGCTCCTCAGAGCACATCTTCACTCGTGACCAACACCTTAGACACTGGGGAAAAAACTAAGGTGCTCCTGGAAGGAGGAGGGGTTATATAGGGGAGTGAACTTCCTGTATTGGTTATGCCAGTGTCCACACCTGAAGGTGGCCCATAACCCATTAAGTTATTACTCTGTGTCCCATGATGTACATTTTTGTAAATATTTTATTATATCTTTTCATGTGACAAGAAATTACACTGTGCTACAATGTAAAGTAGTGAGTGTACAGCTTGTCTAACAGTGTAAATTTACTGTAACCTCAAAATAACTCAACACATGGCCATTAATGTCTAAACCGCTGGCAACAAAAGGGAGTACACCCCTAAGTGAAAATGCCCAAATTGGGTCCAAAGTGTCAATATTTTGTGTGACCACCATTAATTTCCAGCACTGCCTTAACCCTCTTAGGAATGGAGTTCACCAGAGCTTCACAGGTTGCCACTGGAGTCCTCTTCCACACCTCCATGATGACATCACAGAGCTGGTGGAACTTAGAGACCTTGCGCTCCTCCTCCTTCCATTTGAGGATGCCCCACAGATGCTCAATAGGGTTTAGGTCTGGAGACATGCTTGGCCAATTCATCACCTTTACCCTCAGCTTTTTTAGCAAGGCAGTGGTCATGTAGTGACCGTTGTGTAGTTATGTTGGAATACTGCCCTGCAGCCCAGTCTACGAAGGGATGGGATCATGCTCTGCTTTAGTATGTCACAGTACATGTTGGCATTCATGGTTCCCTCAATGAACTGTAGCTCCCCAGTGCCAGCAGCACTCATGCAACCCCAGACCATGACACACCAACCACCATGCTTGACTGTAGGCAAGACACACTTGTCTTTGTACTCCTCACCTGGTTGCCACCACACACGCTTGACACCATCTGAACCAAATAAGTTTATCTTGGTCTCATCAGACCACAGGACATGGTTCCAGTAATCCATGTCCTTAGTCTGCTTGTCTTCAGCAAACTATTTGTGGGCTTTCTTTGCATCATCTTTAGAAGAGGCTTCCTTCTGGGACGACAGCCATGCCGACCAATTTGATACAGTGTGCGGCGTATGGTCTGAGCATTGACAGGCTGACCCCTTCAACCTCTGCAGCAATGCTGGCAGCACTCATACGTCTATTTTCCAAAGACAACCTCTGGATATGAAGCTGAGCACGTGCACTCAACTTCTTTGGTCGACCATAGGGAGGCCTGTTCTGAGTGGAATCAGTCCTGTTAAACCGCTGTATGGTCTTGGCAACTGTACTGCAGCTCAGTTTCAGGGTCTTGGCAATCTTCTTATAGCCTAGGCCATCTTTATGTAGAGCAACAATTCTTTTTTTCTGATCCTCAGAGAGTTCTTTGCCATGAGGTGCCATGTTGAACTTCCAGTGACCAATATGAGAGGGTGAGAGCAATAACACCAAATTTTTTTTTTTATTGAAGTTTACAGTTTACATAGAAAGTAAAAGGATATTGTAAAATAACAGAGATATGCATTACAAAAGGGTTATAATAAACATATAATCAGGTTAACTACGGCAGAGATCGTTTGCGAGCTACTTGTAAGCGATATCTAACGGCCCCATATGGGGCAAAGCCAGTCACCCCTTTCGGGAACAAAGTGACAGGGTTCAGATGAGAACCAGTTAGTAAAGAAGCTCCCAGTGGACCTTATTCATACATGAGAACCAGAAATGGCATGACAAAATATTCAGGTGTGAATAGGGTTTTTGTTTAATAAAGATTCTGCACTATGGGGTACCATTCCTATTTGGGCGTATTCTAGTCACTGGATGCTTTGATCATTACAACAATAACACCAAATTTAACACACCTGCTCCTTATTCATACATGAGAACCAGAAATGGCATGACAAAATATTCAGGTGTGAGCATGACAACAAAGTAGTACAGTTTAATAGTAAACAGTGCATATTGTATAAAACATACCCTTTAAACTATCTAAACAAATAAGCAAGGGAGTAAATAAATAATGGAAAGTCAGTGAACAATTTCCCAGCAGTGCTGAAATATCTGTAAACTTGAGATGGAGCTGGAAACCCCAGTTGAAAAGTGCACTCAAGGGTCATGAAGAAAACATGGAATACCCACCACATGTATCTGACTGATTACGTTACAGATGACTTTACATAACCTCACAGAGGTAAAGTGAAATCAAACATTTCAAGCACGAAAAGATAGGTATGCCACATTCTTCTGCGACTATGAGCTTTGTTACCATCATAACAGGGGTGTACTGACAACTCATGGGGCCCCTGGGCAATAGGAGAAGATTATGGGGCCCCCGGGCAATAGGAGAAGATTATGGGGCCCCGGGCAATAGGAGTAGATTATGGGGCCCCCAGGCAATAGGAGATTATGGGGCCCTCAGGCAATAGGAGATTATGGGGCCCTCAGGCAATAGGAGATTATGGGGCCCTCAGGCAATAGGAGATTATGGGGCCCTCAGGCAATAGGAGATTATGGGGCCCTCAGGCAATAGGAGATTATGGGGCCCTCAGGCAATAGGAGATTATGGGGCCCTCAGGCAATAGGAGATTATGGGGCCCTCAGGCAATAGGAGATTATGGGGCCCTCAGGCAATAGGAGATTATGGGGCCCTCAGGCAATAGGAGATTATGGGGCCACACATTATACACACACTCATATACAGTATACACACACAGAAACACAATATACACACACAGTATACACACACTGAAAAGGTACTGGAGAGGCGGGGCAGCTAAAATCTTGGGATTTAACCAAAAAAACACAGATTTCTACATACTGTCCCTGATTTTATTGAGGCTGGCAACCCTGATGGGGCCCCTTAGTGGCATGGGGCCCTCGGGAAGTGCCCGAGAGCCCGAATGGTCAGTCCGCCCCTGCATCATAAGCACAATAAACAAAACACTGCAGAAAACCTCAGTGACAGCCCTAGTTGCAAATTTTGCCTGGACTTCTGGGCACTTGGAACCCATCAAGGTAGAGCCGGAGTAGGCAACCTTTGAGAGGTGGGGATCTACCAGTACAACATGGAAGAGATCAAAGATCACCGGGTGCTGTGGCCTTTTTAAAAAAAATTAAAAAAAGAAATGAACTAGCAAGCCCCCAATGAAAAGACAGCATAAAGAAAATTTAGAAAAACCTTATAAAACTAATGTCACAGAAGAAATATAAAACTTAGCCTACGTTAAAATTTAGCTTCAGTGAGAAACTTGGCATTCACTTTCATTCACAATTTTGTTTCATGTCTGGGGAGTAATTGGTTACCCCCACAAGACTGATGATGGCATTCATCGTGAAAGCAGAACATCTGGTACTGAAAGCCGATTTCTTCAGCTAGTTTCAGGCCTGGTTATCTGCTCTTATTCCTGCCCAGTGTAAGTAGAATGTAGGGCAGTGTACAGAGGTCAATAGTAAATAGAGCAGTGTACAGAGGTCAGTAGTATGTAGGGCAGTGTACAGAGGTCAGTAGAATGTTGGGTAGTGTACAGAGGTCAGTAGAATATTGGGCAGTGTACAGAGGTCAATAGTAAATAGAGCAGTGTACAGAGGTCAGTAGAACGTTGGGCAGTGTACAGAGGTCAGTAGAATGTTGGGAAGTGTACAGAGGTCAGTAGACTGTTGGGCAGTGTACAGAGGTCAGTAGAATATTGGGCAGTGTACAGAGGTCAATAGTAAATAGAGCAGTGTACAGAGGTCAGTAGAATGTTGGGCAGTGTACAGAGGTCAGTAGAATGTTGGGCAGTGTACAGAGGTCAGTAGAATATTGGGCAGTGTACAGAGGTCAATAGTAAATAGAGCAGTGTACAGAGGTCAGTAGAATGTTGGGTAGTGTACAGAGGTCAGTAGAATATTGGGCAGTGTACAGAGGTCAGTAGAATTTTGGGCAGTGTACAGAGATCAGTAGAATATAGGGCAGTGTACAGAGATCAGTAGAATATAGGGCAGTGTACAGAGGTCAGTAGTATGTAGGGCAGTGTACAGAGGTCAGTAGTATGTAGGGCAGTGTACAAAGGTTAGTAGAATTTTGGACAGTGTGCAAAGGTCAGTAGAATGTTGGACAGTGTGCAAAGGTCAGTAGAATGTTGGGCAGTGTGCAAAGGTCAGTAGAATGTTGGGCAGTGTACAGAGGTCAGTAGTATGTAGGGCAGTGTACAAAAGGTTAGTAGAATTCTGGGCAGTGTACAAAGGTTAGTAGAATTCTGGGCAGTGTACAAAGGTTAGTAGAATTCTGGGCAGTGTACAAAGGTTAGTAGAATTTTCAGTAGGATGTTGTGCAGAGGTCAGTAGGATGTTGGGCAGTGCATAGGGGATAGTAGTATGTAGGGCAGCGTACGCGGAAGAGTAGTATGTAGGGCAGTTTACAGAGGTCAGTAGGATGTTGGGCAGTGCACAGGGACTAGTTTACAGAGGTCAGTAGTATGTAGGGCAGTGTACAGGGGATGGTAGTATGTAGGGCAGTGTACAGGGGA
The DNA here is from genome assembly GCA_028564925.1 of Lithobates sylvaticus. Taxonomy (NCBI): domain Eukaryota; kingdom Metazoa; phylum Chordata; class Amphibia; order Anura; family Ranidae; genus Lithobates; species Lithobates sylvaticus. The sequence continues at coordinate 645,761,570 of CM053026.1, forward strand.
TAGTAGTATGTAGGGCAGTGTACGGGGGATAGTAGTATGTAGGGCAGTGTACAGGGGATAGTAGTATGTAGGGCAGTGTACAGGGGATAGTAGTATGTAGGGCAGTGTACGGGGGATAGTAGTATGTAGGGCAGTGTATGGGGGATAGTAGTATGTAGGGCAGTGTATGGGGGATAGTAGTATGTAGGGCAGTGTATGGGGGATAGTAGTATGTAGGGCAGTGTACAGAGGTCAATAGTATGTAGGGCAGTGTACAGAGGTCAATAGTATGTAGAACAGTGTACAAAGGTCAGTGGTATGTAGCAGCGGCACCCCCCCCCCCCCTGGAGGACAGTCGGGACATTAAAGCCCTGCACCCAATCTAGGAAGCGGGCGGGCAGCGTGTCCGGCAGCTTTCTACCTCCTCCTGTGGTGTGGATCATGGTGGCTTCCTGAAAGGGGTCGGACGCATGAACAGGGGGTAGTGGCGGCGGCCGTGGATAGATTCATGCTATGCATGAATCTATTCATTACCCATAGAGGTGGTGGCGTGGATAGAGGGGGCGGCACCCATGCGCCCTTAATGGACGGGCCGCCCCCTTGTATGTAGGGCAGTGTACAGGGGATAGTAGTATGTAGGTCATTGTACAGAGGTCAGTATTATGTAGGGCAGTGTACAGAGGTCAATAGTATGTGGTATTGGTTGAGCGTGCGCTTGCATGCTCTGAACCTGTCGGGGAAAACAGTGTCGGCAACCTGGGGATCCATTCGTGATCCACCTGTCACCTGCCTGCGATCCACAGGTGGACCGCGATCGACAGGTTGCCGACCCCAGGGGTACAGTATCCCACATAACAGACAATCTGAATAAGCCCAATAATTAGACATCCATTCTAAGAATCCATTGCATACTAACACAATAATTTTGTCCCTGATGTGTCAAGAATTCAAGTGACAAATGGTCTATATATAATTTTTAGAAACCCTGGGTGGCACAAGTCTGCAATGCCTGTCAAAAAATTGATTAAATAGGTTAACCCAATATATTCCTAATATGTGTCTGTTGTAGCATGTACTTGAGCTAAAAAGTATCCCGTTCTCTCTATATTGTTTTCTTTGTGTGAAATACCTGTTGATCCTGCTAGTCTCCCTGCTTTCCTATTTTAAACAGACCATACTAGGCATGGGAGCACATCTAGTCAGTTTTCTGGCAGTGCTGGAATAACAGCCTGCCTGTCCTCCTTGCTCTAACATACACCCCCCGCCCCCTCCCCACACACACATCCATTCACTGGTCAGTGAATGTCACAGATCAGTGTACCACTGCTCCTCCACCACTAGCTCTCTAAGCCCCGTATGCAGCTGAAAAGAGAGAGATTATGTGATTTAAAAAAAAAAAAGGTATTTAGAATGTTTTTATTATATATATATATATATATATATATATATATATATATATATATATATATATATATATATATATATAATATATATATATATATATATATATATATATATATATATAAAATATACATTATATACACAAACACACACATTTTTCCTTTCATTTCTATTTTAAACAGAATGGGCTGTTTTACAAGGTAAGGGTTCACATATCTTGGAAAATGTCATGGATTAGGTTGATCCTCTGGGTCACCAGCAGGTGGCAGAAAGCTCTCACCAACACTACATTGGGAGTAGTCAATTGCTAAAGTACAGCCACCGGCGATTGTTGGGTGGTTGGAGGTTATAGAACCAACATGGAGTACCTAATCATTAGAGGATAAGATGAAAATCAGATAGGCAAGAGACAAACAATCAAGCGAAAAAATATATCAGACAGGCCTGTTGGACGTTTGAGAAGAATATCAGACCAGACAGCTGACCAGAGCCTTTTTTGCGATTCGGCACTGCGTCGCTTTAGCTGACAATTGCACGGTTTTGCGACGTTGTGCCCAAACAAAATTGATGTCCTTTTTTTCCCACAAATAGAGCTTTCTTTTGGTGGCATATAAACAAAAAAAGACTGACAATTTTGAAAAAAAGCAATATTTTTTACTTTTTGCTATAATAAATATCCCCAAAAAATATATAAAAAAAACAAATTTCTTCCACAGTTTAGGAAATATGTTTTCTACATATTTTTGGTAAAAAAAATAAAAATTGCAATAAGTGTATATTGATTGGGTTGCGCAAAAGTTATAGCGTCTACAAAATAGGGGATAGTTTTATGGAATTTTTATTATTATTATTTTTTTACTAGTAATGGCGGCGATCTGCGATTTTTATTAGGACTGCGATATTATGGCGGACAGATCGGACTCTTTTGACACTATTTTGGGATCATTGACATTTATACAGTGATCAGAGCTACAAATAGCCACTGATTACTGTATAAATGACACTGGCATGGAAGGGGTTAAAAACACTAGGGGGCGATCAAGGGGTTAAGTGTGTTCCCTGAATGTGTTCTAACTGTAGGGGGGGGTGGGCACACTACAACATGACAGATCACTGCTCACGATGACAGGGAGCAGTAGATCGCTGTCATGTTGCTAGGCAGAACAGGGAAATGCCTTGTTTATATAGGCATCTCCCCATTCTGCCTCTCCTCGACGCAATTGCCCTTTTGCCTGCCCGTGCCACTCTGCCGACGTAAATCGGCATGCGGCGGTCGGCAAGTGGTTAAAAAATGCTGAATTCAAAGGCTGGAGCAAATATTGTAAACAAGCCAGGTTATTAACAGAAATACAGAGGAAAGATTTGCAGGCATAGACATAAAAGCTTCAGTTACAGACACTATTGTTCAAGCAACTTAGACGGGGACAGTTGATTGGGACCCAAAGTAGAGTAAAAGCACACAGAGAACAAGGAAGGTGGCACAATTATTATTTGGTAAAGCAGAAGTGACAATTATCAAGGAGCTCACTCACAGTTCCAAACACTATGGCAACAGAGCCTCAATATTACAGGCCACCCAGGTTTAAGAGCTCTCGCTTTGTACTTGAGATGGCACTTTGATACACTATGTTAATGGAACAGCATCTGATGAACGAAGTGGCCGATGCGCCTGCACCAATGTTCTGCCTCTTTAGTAATCAGGGAGGAAGGTCCACGTCCCAAATCTTTTGTTTTCACAAATGGCAGAGCTAGGCTTAGTATCCCTGCACTATCCCTCCTTGACTGGAACCTCAACCTAGCACTAACTGCACTGTTTCTAGCCAGTGGGGATCCTGTCCCTACACTATCCACTTCGCAAATGCGCTCCAACTGCAATGGCGCAGTGCTATTTATCAGCATTGCCCTCACTAAAGATGGCAACGGAGATCATTCAGTGCAGCAGCGTCCAATCAGATGGCTGCTCCCCTGATGACACCTACACAGGTCTCAGAGGAACAACTGCTCCTCTCAACCTCTATTACTTCTGCTGCCGAAACAGCACCACCTACAGAGGGGAGGCTAAACTGCACCTGCCACACAGCGCCAGCACCATCTCTGTGTGTCGGCATGGCTGACTCCTGTGCATGGAAACAATGGAGATGTCCGAAGACCAGCACCGATGACGAAGGAACCGGACCATTAGAGAGGAGGTAAGTTTACAGACTTTAGTTCCACTTTAAAGAGGAAGTAAACCCGCTCTTTAAAAAAAAAAAAAAAAAAAAAAAAAAACACCCTGTAGGACAAAGGCATAATGAGCTAGTATGCATAGCATACTAGCTCATTATGAATTACTTACCTGAGATCGAAGCCCCCGAAGCGACCCTCGTTCACCTCCTTCGTCGCTGACATGTTGACTCAGCGTGTCTTCTGGGTATCGCTGCTCAAGCGCTGTGACTGGCCGGAGCAGCGATGACGTCATTCTCGCCCATGCCCGCTGGTGCCGCCACTAACGACATGATCGCCGTTAGAAACGGCAGGCACAGTGCGCCTGCGCCCGATGTCTACGGCGCATGCGCCGTAGACATTGGTGCTGCTATTTCTGCAAATATCTCCTAAACCTTTTAGGTTTGGGAGATATTTTTTGCACCTACAGGTAAGCCTTAATCTATAGTTTAATTAAATGAGGGGCGCTAGTACCAACATGAGATACTAAATTAATTAATAGGTTAATTAATTGTATATTCTGAACTGTATAGTAGAGACTAAGAGCTTATTGAAAAAAGGTGTGCAGACACAATATAGATCTACCATGAACTAAGCTATTTAATAACTATTTAAAGTGACAATAGTGAACCACATTTGGTTACTCATACATTACAACCATTATAATGTGAATAATTAAAATTAAAATAGGTTACAGTGTGTTTATACAAACAATAATAACACCAGACACCTAGCGTGACTCAGTGAGGTATAAATTAATTGTTACCCCAGAGATAATTAGCACACAAAATAGAGCTAACCGAGCTCTATTTAAATTATATAATATAAATATAACAAACCCTGTACCTTGTATCACAATGTGTACAACGAAAGTTAATGATCAAGCACTTGTGCCCAATCTAATATATAAAAAGTGCAAACCAACAAAATTGGCAAATAATCCCAAAATCTTGGGTACATCCAAAAAACGTGAAAAATATTATATAAATTAGACAGTGTTAATTGATATAACGCAAAGTTCATATAGTAGTCCTTGCCGTAAAACACCACAATCACTCCTGTAGATATAGCTTGTGCACCATCACCAGACAAATTCTCGATCCACCCAATGTGAGAACCAGCAGTATTAAATGGCCTCTTACCAAATGGAGTTGATTACTTTGTTTAGAAGCAATCAAATGCGCTTTCACAGGATTGTGCCTGTACACTGAGTGACACACCCTCACTCAAGGGCTCTCTTCCCTCTATCAGACCAGCTCAGATGGAATGGATTGGATCGAGAATTTGTCTGGTGATGGTGCACAAGCTATATCTACAGGAGTGATTGTGGCGTTTTACGGCAAGGACTACTATATGAACTTTGCGTTATATCAATTAACACTGTCTAATTTATATAATATTTTTCACGTTTTTTGGATGTACCCAAGATTTTGGGATTATTTGCCAATTTTGTTGGTTTGCACTTTTTATATATTAGATTGGGCACAAGTGCTTGATCATTAACTTTCGTTGTACACATTGTGATACAAGGTACAGGGTTTGTTATATTTATATTATATAATTTAAATAGAGCTCGGTTAGCTCTATTTTGTATGCTAATTATCTCTGGGGTAACAATTAATTTATACCTCACTGAGTCACGCTAGGTGTCTGGTGTTATTATTGTTTGTATAAACACACTGTAACCTATTTTTAATTTTAATTATTCACATTATAATGGTTGTAATGTATGAGTAACCAAATGTGGTTCACTATTGTCACTTTAAATAGTTATTAATTAGCTTAGTTCATGGTAGATCTATATTGTGTCTGCACACCTTTTTTCAATAAGCTCTTAGTCTCTACTATACAGTTCAGAATATACAATTAATTAACCTATTAATTAATTTAGTATCTCATGTTGGTACTAGCGCCCCTCATTTAATTAAACTATCAATTAAATCATTTAGATTTCATAGGGAGCAGCTGTACTGGGTTTATAGTATTAATATTAGTATAGACCTTTTTGAATTATCCTAAGCGCGGAGCCAGACAAGCCAATGTGAGTGGCCGTCTACAATTTTTCAAGCCTTAATCTATGCTTACCTGTAGGTTAAAGGGTTGTAATCGGTTTACAACCACTTTAAAGGGGTCCATAGGCAGGACCGTGTAGGCAGATTTTTCTATTTTTTTTCTGTAGCTGACCTTTGATTACAGAGCTGTGTGCATGGGACCTTAGCATAACATACAGCTGTGTTCAGATCCATAAAAACTGTATGCATTACAGATATGAACACAGCCTATTTTACATCCATGTATAGGCCCTTCTGCTCCCATTGGCTGGGTGCCTGCACATATATGCAAAGATTGATGCCCGGAGGTTCTATACACTGATAGGTATTTGGGTCTGATATAATACTTTATATATGGGAATTTGCTGGGAAGGGCATATGGCACTCTAATACAAAAGTGAACCTGTCCTTTAACACGTTCCCTGCTACAATGGCCAGGACTGATACTTCACATTACTGTCACAAAAGCCCACAACTGGTTTCGCTCACACTCGTAGACCGAGGGCCGATACCGACCCCTTCAAAAGGGAAGCAGCTGGCCTTGTTCTACTATAGTTCTAGAAAAAGTTTGCTACAAGTAAGCAAATTGTTGCTTGCAAAATTGATGGGGGGGGGGGGGGGGGGGGGGGGGGGGGGGGGGGGGGGGGGGGGGGGGGGGGGGGGGGGGGGGGGGGGGGGGGGGGGGGGGGGGGGGGGGGGGGGGGGGGGGGGGGGGGGGGGGGGGGGGGGGGGGGGGGGGGGGGGGGGGGGGGGGGTAAAGAAGGAATTTTTTTTTTTTTTTTTATCGACAGGTTATTTTAAACAAAGACTTGAGCAGAGTGCAATGCATGCAGCAAGATGTAGTAAAGAGTGAAAGGTGTAAAAGATATTCTTTATCAGGGGTCTCAAAACTTTCTAAACAAAGGACTAGTTTACAGTTTTACAGATTTAGGGATAGAAACTGCCCCAGTGCCAGTGGGAGTAGAGGATGTCTCAGGCTTGATGCTTAGTGGGAACAAAAGAAATACAAAGTTTCACAGTGCTTGTGGTTAATAGGAAGAGGCATACTGCCCCATCGCTGGTATTAGGGGGAGGAATAGTGCCCTACTGTTGGTGTCAATGGAAGGAATGGTGCCTTATTGTTGATATCAGTGGGAAGAATAGTGCCTTGTATCAATAAGGAACAATGCCCCAAGGGCCAAATGAATGCAAGCAAAGGGCCACATCTAGTCTGCAAGGCCACCATTTGGAGACCACTATTTGGAGACCACTGTTCTAGATGGACCAGTGAACTGCAAGTAGCTCAAAGTGCACTGGTTGGCCAGCACTACCTGCTTTCAAATATACTTGATTTTTTTTTATAATAAAGCAAATTAGTATATTTATAATTTGATGATAGAACATTTCACCCTATATACACCTATGTTGATATTCTGGCTGTAAACTGAACATATACTATATTTCTCATCATTTCAGTTTCACAGTCTTCAGAAACACACTGAAGAGGAACTGTAGTCTGCTCACATCATTTGTAATAAAAACATCTTTGCCATTCTGAAGCTTCCCTCCAACCACTTTGCATATTATTTTATATATACTGTGATTCTGTACTTCCAAATATGCTGCAGAAATCTCCCTCCACTCAAGTCTGGCTGCAACCATTTTAACTGTGGGCAACTGAAGCTGCTGCCTTATACAGGCTGTATAAGGTAAAAAAATGTTTTACTATCCAAAGTTAAAACAACAAGGGCAGAAGATTTAATAGACGGAAAGTCAAATTGGATTTTGTTGTCGGAAAATTTTAGATCCAGCTCTCAAACTTTTTCCTTCGGAAATTCAGACGGAAAAAGTCTGATAGAGCCCACACACGATCGGATTTTTCGACAACATAATCGGACATTTTCCGTCTGAATTTCCGACTGTGTGTACATGGCATTAGTCTGTAGGGTTCAATATTGAGTTGGCCCTCCCTTTGCAGTTATAACAGCTTCAACTCTTCTGGGAAGGCTGTCCACAAAGTTTAGGAGTGTGTCTATGGAATGTTTGATCATTCTTCCAGAAGTGCATTTGTGAGGTCAGGTACTGATGTTGGACAAGAAGGCCTCTCTAATTCATCCCAAAGGTGTTCTATTGGGTTGAGGTCAGGACTGTGTGCAGGCCAGTCATGTTCCTCCACCCCAAACTAGCTCATCCAAGTCTTTATGGACCTTGCTTTGTGCACTGGTCCAACTCATTTGGGGGAAGGAGGATTATGGTGTGGGGTTTTTTTCTTTCAGGGGTTGGGCTTGGCCCCTTCGTTCCAGTGAAGGGAACACTTAAGTTGTCAGCATATGAAGACATTTTGGACAAAGTTCCTGCTCCCAACTTTGTGGGAAAAGTTTGGGTATGGCCCCTTCCTGTTTCAACAGGACTGCGCACCAGTGCACAAAGCAAGGCCCATAAAGACATGGATGAGCGAGTTTGGGGTGGAGGAACTTGACTGACCTTAACATTTATAGGTAAAGTTGATCCAGGGAAAATCCGATTGCCTCTTGGGGGATCAGGAAGGGATTTTTTCCCCTGCTGTAGCAGATTGGAGCATGCTCTGCTGGGTTTTTTTTTTTTGCCTTCCTCTGGATCAACTGTGGGTATAGAATTGGGTATATTGGATTGTACGATATTTTAAATTTTTTTTTATTATTTCTTTTTTTTATGGTTGAACTGGATGGACTTGTGTCTTTTTTCAGCCTAGCTAACTATGTAACTAGGGCCTGCACTGTCCTGACTTCAACCCGATAGAACATCTTTAGGATGAATTTGAGCGGGGACTGTGAGCCAGGCCTTCTCGTTCAACATCAGCGTCTGACCTCACAAATGTGCTTCTGGAATAATGGTCAAACACTCCCATACACACTCTTAAACCTTGTGGACATCCTTCCCAGAAGAGTTGAAGCTGCAAAGGGTGGGCCAACTCAATATCGAACCCTACAGACTAAGACTGGGATGCCATTATAGTTCATGTGCGTGTAAAGGCAGGCGTCTCAATACTTTTGGCAATATAGTGTACAATCCCTTCCCACTTCACAGTACTCCTCTAGAATTAGTGTAAAGTTACTGCCGGTAGTCTGATCACCCTTAAACACTAGGTGCTTTCATCAGTTGCTTAGGACAGAGTCAACCATGCGTTAGACCCAGACTGTTTCCTGAAACTTGTCCTTACTGTAGGTTTATAATAGATTTGTGATCAGAAGGTAACGACAATCACCTGGTATTAATGGGATAGAGTAGCAAACTGGAAACTAAATGAAAAATATGGAAATTCTACACTTTTTTGATTAGCCCTAGTCCTGAGACCCAGTCCCACCAACTAACACCATTTCAATGATAAACCAATTTTATTTAACCGAGTCTTATGCTTCAGCTCTAGGATAGGGTGGAGATGCACTTAGATTGCAATCATGTTCCAGAGGGGCCATACATGTTTTACAGGAGGCACAGAGCAGACCACAAAGACTGAAAATTCCATGTTCACAAATGTTCTACCCTAGATATAAAGCAACCAAGTTTCATCTGATGATGGATGATGCTTGAAGAAACAAGAAATCACTGTGCAGGTAGGTCCTTTTTGAGTATCTACTTTTTCAGACTTTTTTTATTTAACTGTATTTTCGCGCATTTCCACGGATATGCGTTTGCGTAATTTTGACGCACATTTCCGCAAATGGGCGGAAACCTGTTCTCGCATTCACAATGTCAATGGACAACTCTGTGCGAATTTCTGCGCATGAGGCGTAAATTACTGACCAAAAATGCCGATTTTTATTTTTATTTTTTTTACTGAAGAACACACGGCACATGTTTACACGCCTGTGTGCATAGGCACATTACAATTAATGGGCTGTATTTTAGCTCAATAAAAAAAATAAGCTGTACTGAGCATTTTCAAGCTGCAGTGTGCAAGAGGCCTTATAAGTTGAATTCACAAATCCAACATGCCAGCCTAAGAATACATGTATTATTTTCAGTTGACATTTCAAGGCAACAGCAACATGGCACAAGTACCAAGCATGGTACTTAACCACTTCAATACCAGGCACTTTCGCACCTTCCTGCCCAGGCCAATTTTCAGTGCTGTCACTTTTTAAATAACAACTGCGCGATCATGCTACACTGTAGCCAAAATTTTTATCATTTTGTTCCCACAAATAGAGCTTTCTTTTGGTGGTATTTGATCACCTCTGCGGTTTTTATTTTTTGCTAAACGAATAAAAAAAGACCGAAAAATTTGAAAAAAAAAAAAGGTTTTTCTTTGTTTTTGTTATAAAATGTTGTAAATAAGTATGTTTTCTCCTTAAATGATGGGCACTGATAAGCTGGCACCGATGAGGTGGCACTGACGATGGGCACTCATAGGTGGCACTGGTGGGCACTGATATGCTGCTCTGATGGGTACTTATGGGTGGCACTGATAGGCGGCACTGATGGGCATTGATGGCTGGCACTGATAGATTTAACTGATAGGCATTTTTCTTTGGCACTGATTGGCATTTCCCTGGTGGTCTAGGGTGGAATACCTGGAGGTCCTGGCGGCATCCTTGTTGTCCGGGGCGGGCATCCAGGGGGGGGGGGGGGGGCTGCACTGATAAACAATCAGCACAGACCCCCCCTGTCAGGAGAGCAGCCGATCAACGGCTCTTCCTGTTCACATTGTGATCAGCCGTGATTGGACACGGCTGATCACATGGTAAAGAGTCTGTGTCAGAGACTCTTTACCTAGATCGTAGTTGCGGTGTGTCAGACTGACACACAGCAACAACGATCGCTGCGATGCGCGCTCCCGGGGGTGTGCAGTGACTTGATTTTCTGAAAGACGTCATATGACGTCCAGTCATGATATCGCAACCACTTTGCCGACATCATTTTGTTATATGGCCGGCGGCAAGTGGTTAAAGGAAATCTACGGCTGCCTGTCTGCTGGGCATTTTTTTACACAAAATTTCTGGATTCCCTGCATGCTTTGCAGCTTCTCCTCTGCTGTTTACTTTCCATTTCTAAGGACTACATACAGTATGCCATAGTACCTCGTTGACGGCAAGAAGCGATTCCTGTACTGACTCCTAAACTCCTCCACTCAGCACCTCTATAGGCAAACTCTGTAAAATGTAAGATACAGCAGTGCCCACTCACAGGGCATAGTGAATACATGTCACAAAATTCAAGGAAGTAAACGTGTGGGGATGTTCACAAACTAAGTTTACAAACTTCAAGATCATTCAGATTATTATGAGTAGCCTAGAAATAATTGAAATGAAATATGGAAATTATTATACAATTTTACATCTTACCACAGATACGCTTTAAAGCAGAACTTTGCCCATAACAACTTTCTGAAAAATAATGTTCTTTAGCATGGAAAAAATATTCCACATTAGTAATTATGCTACCAAAATTAGTGTATGCTATAAATTGCCTCCAGAATTGCTCCTGTTTCTTCTTGCTGGGGGCTGCCATTTTGCTAAAGCCCAGAGCCCCTGAACAGCAGTAACTCATAAAGTGGAACTAAACCCATCGATTTAACACTTTCAAAATACAGTTACTGTACAATCCTGGAATTGCTAACTCAACCAAACTGCATACCTCCCAACTCTGCAAACGTATGCAGGCATAGGACACACCCCTTGCCACGCCCCCTTAAAGGAGAATTGTACAAAAAAACAAGATTGGTTAAACACACAAGTGCTTTTTTTTACCATTACTATTCCTTTATATTGGCTTTTGGAATTTACAAATGCAGCAAGTTAGAAATCAGATGAAAGTTTTAGCACTGGGAAACACTTTTTGACAGATAAAAAGTGCATTTTATATACATCTATATAGATCAGACCAAAATGAGGGACAAATGAGTAGGAATGAGGGACAGAGGTACATTGCTCCAAATCAGGGACAGTCCCTCCAAATCAGGGACAGTTAGAATCTATGAAACTGTCAAACCATCAAATGTCTGGTGTCATAACTGATCATATGTGCAGCACCATGGCAATGCAGATCAAACAGCAGCAGCTTTCTTGACTTTAAGGGCTCATTTGCACTTGCTTCGGCTTCAACACACATTAAAGTGGTGTTTTCCCCAAAAAATAAAAAAATGCTTAAAATTCCTAAAAACAATAAAAAGAAAAAATAATTGGAAAAAAAAATGTTTTTTGCTCACCTCTAAATGCCTGTTGCTAGGGGGTCTCTCGTAGTCTGCCTCCTTCGGTGCCTGGGCTGGTGACATCACTTCCCCTTAGCACAGGAAGGGCTCAGCTCCCTCCTGTTAGTCATCTGGGACACGTGATAGGTCCCAGATGACTGCGCGGCCAATCATGGCGCAGTGGGTGCCCAGCTGTGAAGCCACAGCCGGGTGCCCACAGTTGCAATGCCAGCGCTGCCGAGCGGATCGGGGGACGAGCGAAGCTTCGACCCCCCGCATCGCTGAACCCTGGAACAGGCAAGTGTCCGATTATTAAAAGTCAGCAGCTGCAGTATTTGTAGCTGCTGACTTTTACATTTTTTTTTTTTTTTTTTTTTAGGGATACACCTCTTTAACGGCTAGTTTACACTTGCTTCAAAACATGGCTTCAGACATGCTTTGTTAAAGCTCTCTGAACACTAGTCAAAGCCCCTGTCACTAAATAAAATGGTTAGCTTACAGTCCTGTTTACACCTGCTTTTGCTTTACTTCAAAAATGATACCCCATGTAGATTTAGTGGTGCTTCAAAGCCTCCATAGAAGTCTATGACAAAGCTCGCTTGAAGCCCCACTGAAGCTCCATCAAAGCACCAAGCGAAAGCAAGGTTTAAACAGGACTGTAAGCTAACCATTTTATTTAGTGACAGGAGCTTTTACTGACGTTCAGAGAGCTTTAACAAAGCATGTCCGAAGCCTTGTTTTGAAGCAAGTGTAAACTAGCCGTTAATGTGTGTTGAAGCAGAAGCAAGTGTAAATGAGCCCTTAAAGGATAGGAGGGTTCAATTCCGCTTTAAGGCTGTCAGCAGATTGGCCTTGACAAATTTGTGCAGCCTGCTTTTGATCTGTCTAATCATGGGTCAAAAACAGAATGATGGAACAGGTGAAAGGGGCTGGAGGTGGAAACACATTCTAATCAGGCCTTGTGTGTCTGGAGTCCTCCAGCATCACATACTGACAACACCGTATCCAAATTGATCTGTGTATATTTTGCATGTAACATTTTTCAGATGATAATAGTGACTTTTGTGACTTCCAGATGTTGTATATGCTCATTACTGCTTGCTTTAGTGAGCCTGGCTGTCGCTATGCCAAAGTTAATTACCTGATATAAATACCTAATAAATAAAACAGGAAAACTTTAACATAAAGTTCTGGATATGAATATTTTTACATAGTGCATTGGTCCAGCTTGGTCCACTATAACTATGCATATACCATACCTGTGGGATAATCACTGTAGGAGACACGGCTACTCTAGTGATCTCCACTAGCGTCCAGGTTCAGTGCGGAGCGGCTGCCCTGCTGCATTGAGAACTCAGGAGGTCCCTTGCTTGGCCACTCAGGGAACACTTTGAATTTTATCAAAGAATGTGGTGGAGAGTAGGGACAGTGACATTGCACTACCCACGTTGTCCAATCAGAGAACACGTTGCTCTCACTGATAAAATGCAAAGTGTTCCCTGAATACCGTGTGCCGAGCAGGTGACCTGCTGTGTTCCCAATGCAGCAGGGCAGTCATTCAGCATGGGACCTGAAAGCTAATGGAGATCACTGGAGTAGTGCTACCTACTACAGCGATTTCCAGATTCTAGAGCAATCTCACAGGTAGGGTATATGCAAAGTTACACTGGTCCTGGTTTAAAAAAATATCCATACCTGGAATTCTTAAACAAGTGCATTCCCCAATTTTTTCACTTGAAATTGTTGCACCACATTTGAAAATGCCATGGTATGCTGGCATCTCATAATAAAATATCTCTATTTGAAAGAAAACACTTCGGAATACTGCATATCTCTAATACCATCACTCCTTATAATATCAGGATTCTTTATCCAAGAACATGAAATGAATTAAAAACATTACTTTGAATTTAGCAATTACATAATCCAGCGATAATGTGTGCTATGTACAGGCATCGCTTGGATTACTGAGGAATTCCCTATACTAGAAAAACATACTTTAAAAAAAAAAAAATGCACACTAAATTACTAATAAACTTAATAAAATAAGTAAAAACATTTTAACCACTTTAAAACTGCCCACCACATATATACTGTAGCAGGGAGGCTCTATTGCGCGAAACAACGTACCTGTATGTTGTTCCGTGCACTAGATACTGTGGGTGCCCGCTGCACAGACGGGACGCCAATCTGTGGGTCCAGCGGACCCAATGTCCGCTGGCCACCCGCAATCGCTTCACAGAGTGGCAGAACGGGGATCTGTAAACTAGGCAGATCCCCATTCTGACAGGGAAGTACACAGAGATCTTCTGGTCCTAGTAATCAGGAACACCGATCTCTGTGTTCTTCAGGTCAGTCCATCCCCCACACAGTTAGAAAACACTTGCAGGGAATACACTTAACCCTTTGATCACCCCTGATGTTAACCCCTTCCCTGCCAGTGTCCTTTATACAGTGATCAGTGCATTTTTTTTAGCACTGATCACTGTATTGGTGTCACTGGTCCCCAAAAAGTGTCACTTAGGGTCAGATTTGTCTGTCGCAATGTCGTAGTCCCGCTAAAAATCACTGATTGCCGCCATTACCAGTAAAAAAATAAATAATTTAAAAGTCCATAAATCTATCCCGTATTTCGTAGACGCTATAACTTTTACACAAACCAAACAATATACGCTTATTGGTATTTTTTTTAATCAAAAATATGTAGAATACAGTACATATTGGCCTAAATTGATTAAGACATTTGTTTTTTTTTGGGGAGTTTGTATTATAGCAGAAAGTAAGTTTTTAAAAATTGTCAGTCTTTTTTTGTTTATAGCGCAAAAAATAAAAACCGCAGGAGGTGATCAAATACAACCAAAAGAAAGCTCTATTTGTGGGAAAAAAGGACATCAATTTTATTTGGGTACAACGTCACACACCTGCTCAATTGTAAGTTAAAGTAACGCAGTGCCATAGTGCAAAAAATGGCCTGGTCATTAAGAGGGTAAAACCTTCAGGGGCTGAAGTGGTTAAACTACAATTCTGCCACTCTTTACAGCTACAAAATGATAAGGTCACAGCTGCAGAGGTGGTCAACTTAGTGACTATAAAGGGACTCAAATGTGACTCCCAACATGTCCTGAGGGCCACACAATAGTTTTGTTTTCAAAAATGTTCTTTGTATTAAATGTTTGTCCTACCGTGCATTACTGTCACATACAGTGGATATAAAAAGTCTACACACCCCTGTGATGCAAAAAAGAGACGAAGATAAATGATTTCAGAACTTTTTCCACCTTTAATGGGACCTATAAACTTTACATCTCAGTTGAACAACAAACTGAAATCTTTTAGGTGAAGGGAAGTAAAAATAAAAAAATTAAATAAATAATATGTATGCATAAGTGTGCACACCCGGTTCACACTGAGGCAGCGCAAGGCAGGCACTGAGGCAGGCGACCTGGACACGACAGCAGCGGCGACTTGTAAAACGACTTCTCTATAGAAGTCAATGCAAGTCACCTCATGTCGCCCCCAAAGTAGTACAGGAACCTTTTTCTAAGTCGGAGCAACTTGTGTCGCTCCAATCAGAACGGTTCCATTGTACAGAACGGGACGCGACTTGTCAGGCGGCTAAGTCGCCTGACAAGTCGTCCCAGTGTGAACCGGCTCTTAAACTAATACTTTGTTGAAGCACCTTTTGATTTTATTACAGCACTCAGTCTTTTTGGGTAGGAGTCAGCATGGCACATCTTGACTTGGCAACATTTACCCACTCATCTTTGCAAAAACACTCCAAATCTGTCAGATTGCGAGGGCATCTGCTGTGCACAGACCTCTTCAGATCATCCCACAGATTTTTAATGGGATTCAGGTCTGGGCTCTGGCTGGGCCATTCCAAAACTTTAATCTTCTTCTGGTGAAGCCATTTCTTTGTTGATTTGGATATATGCTTTCGGTCGTTTTAATGCTGAAAGATTAAGTTTCTCTTCATGTTCAGCTCTCTAGCAGATGCCTGAAGGTTTTGTGCCAATATTGACTGGTATTTGGGTAGGTTCACAATTCCTTCTACCTTGACTAATGCCCTTGTTCCAGCTGAATAAAATAAGCCCCAAAGCATGATGCTGCCACCACCATGCTCCACTGTGGGGGTGTTCTTTTGGTGATGTGCAGAGTTGTTTTTGCGCCAAACATATCTTTTGGAATTATGGCCAAAAAGTTCAACCTTGGTTTTATGAGACCATAAACACATTTTCCCACATGCTTTTGGGAGACTTCAGATGTGTTTTTGCAAAATTTAGCCAGGCTTGGATGTTTTTCTTCTTAAGAAAAGTCTTCCATATTGGCACTCTACCCCACATAATAAGAATACGGGAGATTGTTGTCACATGCACCACACAGCCAGTGCTTGCCAGATATTCCTGCAGCTCCTTTAATGTTGCTGTAAGCCTCTTGGCAGCCTCCCTGACCATTTTTCTTCTCGTCTTTTCATCAATTTTGGAGGGATGTCCAGTTCTTGGTAATGTCACTGTTGTGCCATATTGTCTCCACTTGATGACTGTCCTCCCTGTGTTCCATGGTATATCTAAATACCTTGGAAATTCTTTTGTACCCTTCTCCTGACTGATACCTTTTAACAATGAGATCCCTCTGATGCTTTGGAGGCTCTCTGCGGATCATGCTGGATTTTGCTGTAGGATGCCACTAAGAAAATGTCAGAAAAGTTCTGAAATTATTTATATTTGTCTCATTTTTTTACATCACAGAAACCTGACATTTTAACAGGGGTGTGTAGACTTTTTATATGCACTGTATGATAACCTGTGCACTGGTGTGCATGCATTGTGGTGCCATTCTTTTTGGTTGTATGACACCCCAACTCACTGTAACAGTAGTGGGCAAAGCAGCTACACTCGTTTCTGTTCAGCTTCTGGACTTCCTGCTAAACTGTCACTGACAGCCACTGGTTCTAGCACTAAAACCAACCAAAGTCACTGTCACTCATGCAGCCCGCTGTTCTCCACATATGATTTGAAGCCAAGGGGGGTAAAAGGATAATTGTATATTTAGCATAATAAATAAGTATATTGAATTCAACATGCCATTGAAGCATTGTCCTTGAACTTTATGCTTTGTTATATTGCCTCAGATTGCTGGCCACTACCAACACATCCATTCCTCATTTGGAACAGAAAATATAACTGCACTGGCAGTAAAGGGTGCTTTAGTGCCACACACAACTCTTGCAACTTACGAGTACAGAGAACACACCAAATATGTCTGCCGCCGAGGAACCATTTTTAGCACCCCTGTGCTGATTTGCTCTGCATGCTTGTTGCGCTATTAATGTGGACCAATAAAAGAGAAGACTTAAAAGGGGAAAGGTAGAGGGGGTCTTGATGCAAGCTTTGTACTGAGGTCAACACTGGTAGAACTTCCGACATTAAAGAAACAGACCCGTTACAGTTCAAATACACATGGAAAGCAACAAAAAACTATCTCTGAACGTATTTCTTTTTTTTTCAAATCTACAAGTCATGCATATCTCAAAAGAGCTGAGGAGAATGAACCAGATTGGTCCCACACCAATTGCCTTTTTTTTTTTTTTTTACTATTTAAATCTTTTATTTTCCAAACAAATTTTCACATGCATTACAGGCAATCATTTTATACATATTTATACTCAGGAGAGGGGGCGTGGGGATTAAACATCTCATAATACATCTCTATTTATATTTATACCATAGGTTCATATCCTCAGCTTATTCTTTCCTCTATTTCCTTCTCCTTCCCCTCTTCTCCCCTCTCTCCCTCTCCCTCTCCCCTCCTCCTCTCCATTCCCCTTCGATCTCCTCCCACTATCCCCTCATCCTCTCCTCCCCTGAGTCAGTATTTCCTTACGTTTTACCTGTGATTATCTCTAGCCTAGTACTTACCCCTTATCCCCTCGCCCCATCCCCCCCCCTCCAAAAAAAAAAAAAAAAAAAAAAAAAAAAAGAAAGGGCAGATACCGTTTCTCTCTCCTCCTCTCCTCCTCCCCCCCCCCCCGGGCCCGGGGCCAGCCTGCAGAGGACCATCTCTTCCGTGTCTACTTTCTACAAGCGGCTATTTATATGTTCTATGGGTCAGTATTGCAGTCATCCAGGTTTCTCTCCAGGAGGGCCTTACCCTCTTCAGATCTCAAAAAGATATTCCAAGGGGACCAAATTTCTATATATCTATCCTCTTGATGTTGTGAAGAGAGGACCAAATTTTCCAATTTTTTTATTTCTTCTACTTTCTGCATCCATTTCCTCACTGTGGGGGGTGTTGTTGTTTTCCATGTTAATGGAACACAGGCCTTGGCCGCATCTACCAGGTGACATATTACCAACTCTCTATATTTTCTTTCCGGTATCTGTGATATATGAAATAGGAAAAAGAGTGGGTCGTCTGGTATTCTATACTCTGATATCTTCTGGATGATACGGCCAATCTCTGTCCAGTAATTCTTTAATTTTGGGCAGTCCCAGAAAATATGTAACATTGTGCCTACCTTTGACTGACACCTCCAGCAAAGATCTGATGTGTCCGGGAAATATCTCCTCAGTCTCTCTGGTGTCTTATACCATCTGGTAAAGATTTTAAAGTTTGTTTCTTGTGTTTTTACACAAATTGACAACTCGTGTGTGAACCTCAGAACTTGTTCAGTTTGTGCCTTACTAAAATTTCTCCCCAACTCCCGTTCCCATTCCAATACGCAGGGCAGTTTGTCATTCTCTTTTACCCTTGATAATATTGTATAGTTATATGCTAGCATATGGGACTTTATCCCCTTTTCTAGGCACAGTTTTTCAAATTTATTGGGGGGTCTATCGTAACATCTCGGATTAGCTAGTGTTTTCAGAAAATGGGTGATCTGTAATGCGCTCCAAAAACTTAGTCTACCCATCTCCATCAATTCTTTAATAGTCAACCACCTCCCTTCCTTTATGTAATTAAAAGCGTTGAGATCTCCCTTCCTCCGTAAATACTCAAAGGGTCTATCTTCCAGACCTGGGGAAAATTCAGGGTTCCCCAGGATTGGATATAGTGGGGATATCTCTGAAGTTATCCCAATTAATGGGAACGCTATCTTACAGTTTCTAAGGGTGGTCCCTATCAAAGGATGCTTAGCTATGTCTCTAAGGGAGGCCATTGAGCACCAGGGGGCTCTTGTCAGTTCTATGTGTGACTGCGCTTCTTCCATCTGCACCCATAGTTTGGTATTTTTGTGTCTGTTCCAATCTATTACTCTACTGAGGTGTGTAGCTTAGTAATACCTACGTAGGTCTGGAACTGCCAGTCCTCCCTGTTCCTTAGGACGTATTAGTTGAGTGCGCCGTATTCTAGGTTGTTTGTAAGCCCATATAAAATCAAAAACTATTTTTTGGCATTGTTTAAAATATTTTACAGGGATCCGTATTGGTAGTGTTTGTAAAAGATAAAGAAATTTAGGTAGGATGTTCATTTTAATTATGTTACAACGCCCTATCCATGAGTGTAGGCCCGTTTTCCATTTATTTAACAGCAGTTTCACCTTTTGAAGCAGTGGGGGGAAGTTTAGCCCGAAAATTTTATTAATATTGGATGTTAATCGTGTCCCTAGGTACGTAAGAGCTGTATCTGTCCATTTAAATCTGAAATTTTCTTTCATTTGTTCTATTAATCCCTGTGGGCAATTTACCCCCAGTGCCTCAGATTTAGTGAAATTGATCTGCAAATTGGAAAGCGATTTATATCTTCTAAACTCTTTCATTAGATTCGGGATCGAGATCAGGGGGTTTGTCAGGGAGAACATCATATCGTCAGCATATGCTGAAATTTTATATTGGACCTCCTTTATTTTAATTCCTGTTATATCTTGGTTTAGGCGTACTGTGCAGAGGAATGGTTCCAATGACAGGGCAAAAAGGAGTGGAGAGAGGGGGCATCCTTGCCGTGTCCCGTTTGAGATTTGGAAGGTCTCCGAAACTGTTCCATTAACTTGTACTCTAGCTACAGGGTTAGAGTATATGGATGTAATCCATTTTAACTTTTTATTTCCAAAACCTCCGAATCGTAGTACTGCCTTTTTAAATCTTTTGAATTTTTTTTAAAGCATGTGAAGAACAGGTGCTAAAAAATGCTTTCTGGCTTTTTCTAGACCACGTTCCCTACAGAGAATGTTCTAGAGGTTCCATCTAGCTACTGTAGGCATATAGGAACAAGAGAAAGAAAACCTGCTAGCCAGAAAACAAAGTCTTATGCTAGAGATCAACAAGCAATATATATTGTATATTGAACATTAGTCCCTCAAATTCTTAGAATTTTTCATAAAAGTGAAGTAAAAAACGTTACCCAAGACACGTTACCAACAAAAGAAATCTGAAATTATACTTTATCTTTAAAGCATTTAATGTTTGCCTCACGCAACCAATATGAGCGACCTGCAAATTATATTTATTCCTAATATTTGTTAAAGCTCTTTAGTAGAAAGAACAATGGAGCTAGGGTGCAGCCCTGCCTTGTGCCATAAACTAATTTCAGTCAAGTTTTGGGTAAGGGTACAGATATACATGACCCTTTTTTTTAAAATGCATCACACTACAACACACATTATATGAACTGTGGAGTACTGAGGTGCATTAAGCTCTCACAGCGGGTTGTGGTGCCATTCATATTGCATTAACGCGTCCATTTTAGCTTATGTTGCCACAACTCCCAAGCCCACAAAAAGCAAGAATATGTGGTGATCATTTGCACAAATTACAAGGTCCTGACCCAGTTTAGGAATTGCAGCTATATAAGTTATCAATTATTCTGATGGCAGAGAAGCTTTATTTTTTAATGATTCAGGAAACTTACATAACAATGGAAGATC
The DNA here is from genome assembly GCA_028564925.1 of Lithobates sylvaticus. Taxonomy (NCBI): domain Eukaryota; kingdom Metazoa; phylum Chordata; class Amphibia; order Anura; family Ranidae; genus Lithobates; species Lithobates sylvaticus. The sequence continues at coordinate 645,782,214 of CM053026.1, forward strand.
ACGTTCTCACTAATCCAGATATTCAGATAGGACGGACCAGTTAGATCCATATCTGTTAAAAACGTTGACCAATTTTGGTCCTGTCCTTCCCTCATCTGAGTCCTGTTGTCCAGTCAGGTAGGATTCCTCCATTCACCTCATTTGCGTGGATGGAGGAATCTATGACCAGCTTAATTCTAGGACAGTGAAGATGAAAAGTTTAATGTTACTTCCATGGGATTAGCACATGGCCTGAGTGCTAGGGAAGTGGATCCCTTCATCAGAAGCTCCTCACACATGCAAGAAAAACTGTAACCCCTTACCACACACCACGGGGTCCCTTAAAAAAGTTCTGAATTCCTGGAGGGCAGAAAGGATCAGTGGTCATGTGACCACCGTGATTGGCTGTCACAGTGGTTACATGATCGGGAGTCTGTTCCACTGGCTAGCGATCATTAATTCATGTGAACAGCTGTTGTTGACAACTCGGTGTCTGTACTGGAAGTGGGCACTGATTGAGCTCTAAGCACAGAAACATCTTGTGTGGGCGTTAAAGCCTACTCTTTTACTGCTGCAAATACGTGTTACGCAGATGGCAACAGTTAAAGTATATTTAAAATCAATTTTTTTTCTTTATTTTTGTCAAAGTAGGAATTTGGTTTGAGGGATAGCCCTTACTTTGTGCCCTTTAGACACAAGGGCAAGCACAGTGATTAAGTGATTAGCACTGCGGCCTAGCAACACCAGGGTCGTTGATTCGAATCCCAACCATGGCGCCACCTGCCTGGAGTTTGCATCTTCTATCTGTGCCTGAATGGGTTTTCTCCAGGTACTTTGGTTTCCTCTCACACTACATTGGCCCTAGTATGTGAACAATACGTATTAATGTAAGTTAGGGACCATAGATTGTAAGTTCCTTGAGGGCAGGGACTGATGTGAATGTACAATTTAATTGTACAAGCGTAAAGCGCTGCGTAAATTGATGGCGCTATACAAGTACCTGAAATAAATAAAATAAACAAATTAGGAAATCTCTCCAAAGTTAGGGAAATTGTTTTTTAGAAAGTAGTCAAAAGAACAACTTTTCCCTTTTCCGGTGACTACTCGAATTTTCAGCTTTTTCCTCCCTTTCAGTCCTGGTGACAAAGGTCACCACAACAAAAACGCAATACATTTTGCAAGAAGCGACACAGCCAGCAATGATACCTTGACAAAATTCTAACCCCTCACTACTTCCAAAACTAAAAAAAAAAGTTTTTGGCTCGAGATACGTTTTAATTAAATATACATAATAATAAAACCTGTATTCTGTATTAAATTACAAACAGGGACATTTGCCATGATAAAAAATGTGGATGGCCGACAATAAAACTTGGCGCTGTCCTTGATCCACCTGCCAACTATGCAAGACACATCCTGCCACCCCTGCAATTGTGACAGCTAAAGCTCCAGCTTATACTTTCTGCAAGACTTTTATGAATTAGGGTTATTGTCTTAACACCCAAGTATTTTTTCACAAACGTCGATCTTGGCAAATGTGACACTTGAGAAGAATGTCTGTGCTCCACAAAAGTATTTTTCTCACTGGTTTGTCAGCTCCTCCTGTACTGTCTCATTCGGAAACAAAAGTCGTGGCAACAATTTGCACCAAGGGTTTCCTACAAAAGGGTTCATGTGGTTTTACAAACTGCCCAAGGCTATCGGCACTCTGACAATCGATCCAGTTCAATCAGGTGACAAGGGGGTCTTCTCACCTCATGTGAAATGGGGACTTCTCAGCTGTCTGCTTTTCCTGGAGGTCAATATACAAACTCTAGACAATAAGTACAGATTGTTAAAGGATGCTCTTTGTGCACAAACCACTTAGGTACGTTCCTAAAAAAAAAATGAAAGAGCTGCACACAAAACAAATTAATGGTAATGTCAAGCTGCATTTGAAAGCATCTTCAGTGCTGGTGATCTAATTAAATTAACTGGGCATTGAATATTCAGTACCTCTGTAGAGCACTCTATGCCAAAAGCAGCTGTATATTAACCTTGCAATACAGTTGTGAACCTGGGAAAATAATATACGGAGATTCATTCTGACGGTGTTAAAAACAGAAACAAATAAAACAATTCAATTCAAATGATGCAGGGAGGGGGGGGGGGGGGTCACTGCACAAAACCTATTACCGTACATACTTGAGTATAAGCCGACCCGAATAAAAATGAGAAAACTTATTGACTCGAGTATAAGCCTAGGGTGAGAAATGCGCAGCTACTGTAAGTGGAAAAGAAAGTCAACAATGCCCATTTGCAGCCTCACTGTGCCCATTTGCATGCCTCACTGTGCCCATTTGCAGACATAGGTCCCCTGAACTTCAAACTTGGTAGTTAAGGGTTACTAGATGCCCCCTGGTTGCAGCCAAAATTTGGGGTCTCTGGACCCATAGGGTCCCAAAATGACATTGCTGCAGATGGACACAGTTGACCGACTTTGGGGCCCTGTATCCCGGGCCACTTGGTGCTAGGAACCATGTTGTAGTGTTGGTTCCACTGGGTTTGCACACCAAATATGGGGTTCCTAGCACCAAGTGGCCCCGAGATATGGGGGCCCCAAATTCGGGTCGGAAAATGTCATTCTCTGCTGCAGAAAATGCTTGACTCCAGTATAAGCTGAGGGGGGGGGGGGGGGGGAGGGGGGGGGGGGAGGGGGGGGGGGGGGGGGGGTGGGGGGGGGGGGGGGGGGGGGGGGGGGGGCACTTTCAGCACAAAAAAATGTGCTGAAAAACTCGGCTTATACTCAAATTATATATATATATATTTTTTTTTGCATTTCCCCCCCCAAAAAAAATATAAAAAATATTACAATTTAGGTTATAGGTGAACATATTAAATACTGTTATACAAGCACTAACAGCTGAGCATTCATCCACTAACTTGTATGGCAGCATTACCCAGCTGCTGCATTCACATCCACATACTGTATTTGCTGCAAAATTAGCTATTTCAGCTCCTCACCACGCATTAGAACTCGTTCACCTCACACAAAAGCGTACTATATACAGCATATGCCCGTGTGAGGGCCATGTTTACCTGCGTGGGGATGCAGAGGTGTTCTGTGCATCCCTATAGTATATAGTTCATTGTGCTATGTAGACTATCTAGGTCTAGTTAACTTCTGATTTTGATTCATATACTATACAACTTCAGAGAGTTGTACAACAAAAAATAGTGGCACTGCCAGTTACAAACTACTTAAGTTAGAAAATACACTATATCGTCAAAAGTATTAAGACGTCTGCCTTCATGTAAATGACACAAAAAGAAAAAGCCCTGAGGGTGTCTGTTTTGGCCTGGTGCAGACAACTAGATTGCACTTCAAGCCTTTCTAAATCTCAAGGAAGAAACAACAGATGTTTAATCTGGGACTAAGATGGCTGCCATGACTAACTATACAGTACATATCAGTATTAATTGGTGTCGCTATAAACAGAACTGATTTACACTATATTGTCAAAAGTATTGGGACTTCTGCCTTTATACACACATGAACTTTAATAGCATCCCAGTCTTAGTCCGTAGGGTTCAATATTGAGTTTGGCCCACCCTTTGCAGCAATAACAGCTTCAACTCTTCTGGGAAGGCTGTCCACAAGGCTTAGGAGTGTGGAGTAGAAGGCCTGGCTCGCAGTCTCCGATTCATCCCAAAGGTGTTCTATTGGGTTGAGGTCAGGACTCCACCCCAAACTCGCTCATCCATGTTTGTATGAACCTTGTTTGTGCACTGGTGCGCAGTCAAGTTGGAACAGGAAGGGGCCATCCCCAAACTGTTCCCCCAAAAATGGGAGCATGAAATTTTCCAAAATGTCTTGTTATGCTGACGCCTTAAGAGTTCCCTTCACTTTAACTAAGGGACCAAACCCAACACCTGAAGAACAACCCCACACCATAATCTCCCCTCCACCAAATGATTTGAACCAGTGCATAAAGCAAGGTCCATAAAGACATGGAAGATAGATAGAATACCTTTGGGGTGAATTAAAGCAGAGATTGCAAACTAGGCCTTCTCGTTCAAAATCAGCGCCTAACCACACAAATGCGCTTCTGGAACCTTGTGGACAGCCTTCCCAGAAGAGTTGAAGCTGTTATAGCTGCAAAGGGTGGGCCAACCCAATATTGACCCCCTACAGACTAAGACTGGGATGCCATTAAAGTTCATGTGCATGTAAAGGCAGACGTCCGTTCTGTTTATAGCTACACCATTCATACTTATACGTACTGTATAGTCAGGGCTGGTGGAAGGATTTTTGACACCCTAGGCGAAACCTAATTTTGCGGCTGCCATTGGGTCCACCCCTGACTCCGCCCCCTTTGCCCTGCCCATGTGACAGAAGTTGGCGCTATACAGGAGGCATCGGCGCTGCATCCTCTAGCGCTGGCTCCAGTGCTGTGCCTCTAATTACATTATCGGACAGATGAAGCAGCTGCCTGAGATTGAGTTAGTTACATGCTGCAGCCTGCAGAGCATGCAGACACGGAGGGCGCCCCTAGGCAGCAGTGCACCCTAGGCGGCTGCCTAGTTTGCCTAGTGGTAGCACCGGCCCTGTGTATAGTTAGTCATGGCAGCCCTCTTACATTAAACATCTGTTGTTTCTTCCTTGAGATTTAGAAAGGCTTGAAGAGCAATCTAGTTGTCTGTACCAGGCCAAAACAGACACCCTCAGGGCTTTTTTTTGTGTCATTTACATGAATGCTCATAGGATGGGGAAAGATTGTTTGGTTTTATTGCCTATTACAAAACAAAGGCAAAAGAAAACGTTTGCTACTTGGTTGCAGTCTACATGACTATTCTGTACAAACTGATTTAGTATTTAACTGACAGGGAAGCTTAACATATAACATGGCTTTTTCTTATTAAGGAACAGTGCCTTAAACTGTCTGTAAAGCAGAGAGATTACTAAACTGTATGATAAATTGATAAATGTATGTCAAGAGGAGGTAAGCGGCATGCCAAGAGGAGATAAGCGGCAAGCCAAGAGGAGGGTAAGCGGTGAAGAGGAGGTAAGCGGATGCCAGAGTAGGTAAGCGGATGCCAAGAGGCGGTAAGCGGCATGCCAAGAGGAGGTACGCGAATGCAAAGGGAGGTTAAGGGAATTGCAGAGGATGTAAGCGGCATGAAGAGGAGGGTAAGGCGGCAAGCAATGTAATAATTGGAGAATCTTTTATTTTCCAAACAAATTTTCACATGCATTACAGGCAATCATTTTATACATATTTATACTCAGGAGAGGGGGCGTGGGGATTAAACATCTCATAATACATCTCTATTTATATTTATACCATAGGTTCATATCCTCAGCTTATTCTTTCCTCTATTTCCTTCTCCTTCCCATCTTCTCCCCTCTCCCTCTCCCTCTCCCCTCCTCCTCTCCATTCCCCTTCGATCTCCTCCCTCTATCCCCTCATCCTCTCCTCCCCTGAGTCAGTATTTCCTTACGTTTTACCTGTGATTATCTCTAGCCTAGTACTTACCCCTTATCCCCTCGCCCCATCCCCCCCCCCCCAAATCTCCAAAAAAAAAAAAAAAAAAAAAAAAAAAGAAAGGGCAGATACCGTTTCTCTCTCCTCCTCTCCTCCCCCCCCCCCCCGGGCCCGGGGCCAGCCTGCAGAGGACCATCTCTTCCGTGTCTACTTTCTACAAGCGGCTATTTATATGTTCTATGGGTCAGTATTGCAGTCATCCAGGTTTCTCTCCAGGAGGGCCTTACCCTCTTCAGATCTCAAAAAGATATTCCAAGGGGACCAAATTTCTATATATCTATCCTCTTGATGTTGTGAAGAGAGGACCAAATTTTCCAATTTTTTTATTTCTTCTACTTTCTGCATCCATTTCCTCACTGTGGGGGGTGTTGTTGTTTTCCATGTTAATGGAACACAGGCCTTGGCCGCATCTACCAGGTGACATATTACCAACTCTCTATATTTTCTTTCCGGTATCTGTGATATATGAAATAGGAAAAAGAGTGGGTCGTCTGGTATTCTATACTCTGATATCTTCTGGATGATACGGCCAATCTCTGTCCAGTAATTCTTTAATTTTGGGCAGTCCCAGAAAATATGTAACATTGTGCCTACCTTTGACTGACACCTCCAGCAAAGATCTGATGTGTCCGGGAAATATCTCCTCAGTCTCTCTGGTGTCTTATACCATCTGGTAAAGATTTTAAAGTTTGTTTCTTGTGTTTTTACACAAATTGACAACTCGTGTGTGAACCTCAGAACTTGTTCAGTTTGTGCCTTACTAAAATTTCTCCCCAACTCCCGTTCCCATTCCAATACGCAGGGCAGTTTGTCATTCTCTTTTACCCTTGATAATATTGTATAGTTATATGCTAGCATATGGGACTTTATCCCCTTTTCTAGGCACAGTTTTTCAAATTTATTGGGGGGTCTATCGTAACATCTCGGATTAGCTAGTGTTTTCAGAAAATGGGTGATCTGTAATGCGCTCCAAAAACTTAGTCTACCCATCTCCATCAATTCTTTAATAGTCAACCACCTCCCTTCCTTTATGTAATTAAAAGCGTTGAGATCTCCCTTCCTCCGTAAATACTCAAAGGGTCTATCTTCCAGACCTGGGGAAAATTCAGGGTTCCCCAGGATTGGATATAGTGGGGATATCTCTGAAGTTATCCCAATTAATGGGAACGCTATCTTACAGTTTCTAAGGGTGGTCCCTATCAAAGGATGCTTAGCTATGTCTCTAAGGGAGGCCATTGAGCACCAGGGGGCTCTTGTCAGTTCTATGTGTGACTGCGCTTCTTCCATCTGCACCCATAGTTTGGTATTTTTGTGTCTGTTCCAATCTATTACTCTACTGAGGTGTGTAGCTTAGTAATACCTACGTAGGTCTGGAACTGCCAGTCCTCCCTGTTCCTTAGGACGTATTAGTTGAGTGCGCCGTATTCTAGGTTGTTTGTAAGCCCATATAAAATCAAAAACTATTTTTTGGCATTGTTTAAAATATTTTACAGGGATCCGTATTGGTAGTGTTTGTAAAAGATAAAGAAATTTAGGTAGGATGTTCATTTTAATTATGTTACAACGCCCTATCCATGAGTGTAGGCCCGTTTTCCATTTATTTAACAGCAGTTTCACCTTTTGAAGCAGTGGGGGGAAGTTTAGCCCGAAAATTTTATTAATATTGGATGTTAATCGTGTCCCTAGGTACGTAAGAGCTGTATCTGTCCATTTAAATCTGAAATTTTCTTTCATTTGTTCTATTAATCCCTGTGGGCAATTTACCCCCAGTGCCTCAGATTTAGTGAAATTGATCTGCAAATTGGAAAGCGATTTATATCTTCTAAACTCTTTCATTAGATTCGGGATCGAGATCAGGGGGTTTGTCAGGGAGAACATCATATCGTCAGCATATGCTGAAATTTTATATTGGACCTCCTTTATTTTAATTCCTGTTATATCTTGGTTTAGGCGTACTGTGCAGAGGAATGGTTCCAATGACAGGGCAAAAAGGAGTGGAGAGAGGGGGCATCCTTGCCGTGTCCCGTTTGAGATTTGGAAGGTCTCCGAAACTGTTCCATTAACTTGTACTCTAGCTACAGGGTTAGAGTATATGGATGTAATCCATTTTAACATTTTATTTCCAAAACCTCCGAATCGTAGTACTGCCTTTTTAAATCTTTTGAATTTTTTTTAAAGCATGTGAAGAACAGGTGCTAAAAAATGCTTTCTGGCTTTTTCTAGACCACGTTCCCTACAGAAAATGTTCTAGAGGTTCCATCTAGCTACTGTAGGCATATACGAACAAGAGAAAGAAAACCTGCTAGCCAGAAAACAAAGTCTTATGCTAGAGATTAACAAACAAACCTTATATACTGTATATTGAACATTGAACATTAGTCCCTCAAATTCTTAGAATTTTTCATAAAAATAAAAAAACGTTACCCAAGACACGTTACCAACAAAAGAAATCTGAAATTATACTTTATCTTTAAAGCATTTAATGTTTGCCTCATGCAACCAATATGAGTGACCTGCAAATTATATTTATTCCTAATATTTGTTAAAGCTCTTTAGTAGAAAGAACAATGGAGCTAGGGTGCAGCCCTGCCTTGTGCCATAAACTAATTTCAGTCAAGTTTTGGGTAAGGGTACAGATATACATGACCCTTTTTTTAAAAATGCATCACACTACAACACACATTATATGAACTGTGGAGTACTGAGGTGCATTAAGCTCTCACAGCGGGTTGTGGTGCCATTCATATTGCATTAACGCGTTCCATTTTAGCTTGTGTTGCCACAACTCCCAAGCCCACAAAAAGCAAGAATATGTGGTGATCATTTGCACAAATTACAAGGTCCTGACCCAGTTTAGGAATTGCAGCTATATAAGTTATCAATTATTCTGATGGCAGAGAAGCTTTATTTTTTAATGATTCAGAAAACTTACATAACAATGGAAGATCACGTTCTCACTAATCCAGATATTCAGATAGGACTGACCAGTTAGATCCACATCTGTTAAAAACGTTGACCAATTGTGGTCCTGTCCTTAACGGTCATCTGAGTCCTGTTATCCAGTCAGGTAGGATTCCTCCATTCACCTCATTTGCGTGGATGGAGGAATCTATGGCCAGCTTAATTCTAGGACAGTGAAGATGAAAAGCTTAATGTTACTTCCATGGAATTAGCACATGGCCTGAGAGCTAGGGAAGTGGATCCCTTCATCAGAAGCTCCTCACACATGCAAGAAAAACTGTAACCCCTTACCACACACCACGGTGTCCCTTAAAAAAGTTCTGAATTCCTGGAGGGCAGAAAGGATCAGTGGTCATGTGACCACCGTGATTGGCTGTCACAGTGGTTACATGATCGGGAGTCTGTTCCACTGGCTAGCGATCATTAATTCATGTGAACAGCTGTTGTTGACAACTCGGTGTCTGTACTGGAAGTGGGCACTGATTGAGCTCTAAGCACAGAAACATCTTGTGTGGGCGTTAAAGCCTACTCTTTTACTGCTGCAAATACGTGTTACGCAGATGGCAACAGTTGAAGTATATTTAAAATCTTTTTTTCTTTATTTTTGTCAAAGTAGGAATTTGGTTTGAGGGATATCCCTTACTTTGTGTCCTTTAAACACAACAAGGGCAAGCACAGTCATTAAATGATTAGCACTTCGGCCTAGCAGCACCAGGGTCATTGATTCGAATCCCAACCATGGCGCCACCTGCCTGGAGTTTGCATGTTCTATCTGTGCCTGAATGGGTTTTTGCCAGGTACTTTGGTTTCCTCTCACACTAAATTGGCCCTAGTATGTGAACAATATGTATTAATGTAAGTTAGGGACCGTCGATTGTAAGTTCCTTAAGGGCAGGGACTGATGTGAATGTACAATTTAATTGTACAAGCGTAAAGCGCTGCGTAAATTGATGGCGCTATACAAGTACCTGAAATAAATAAAATAAACAATTAGGAAATCTCTCCAAAGTTAGGGAAATTGCTTTTTAGAAAGTAGTCAAAAGAACAACTTTTCCCTTTTCCGGTGACTACTTGAATTTTCAGCTTTTGCCTCCCTTTCAGTCTTGGTGACAAAGGTCACCATAACAAAAACGCAATACATTTTGCAAGCAGCGACACAGCCAGCAATGATACCTTGACAAATTCTAACCCCTCACTACTTCCAAAACTAAAAAAAAAAGTTTTTGGCTCGAGATACGTTTTAATTAAATATACATAATAATAAAACCTGTATTCTGTATCAAATTACAAACAGGGACATTTGCCATGATAAAAAATGTGGATGGCCGACAATAAAACTTGGCGCTGTCCTTGATCCACCTGCCAACTATGCAAGACACATCCTGCCACCCCTGCAATTGTGACAGCTAAAGCTCCAGCTTATACTTTCTGCAAGACTTTTATGAATTAGGGTTATTGTCTTAACACCCAAGTATTTTTTCACAAACGTCGATCTTGGCAAATGTGACACTTGAGAAGAATGTCTGTGCTCCACAAAAGTATTTTTCTCACTGGTTTATCAGCTCCTCCTGTACTGTCTCATTCGGAAACAAAAGTCGTGGCAACAATTTGCACCAAGGGTTTCCTACAAAAGGGTTCATGTGGTTTTACAAACTGCCCAAGGCTATCGGCACTCTGACAATCGATCCAGTTCAATCAGGTGACAAGGGGGTCTTCTCACCTCATGTGAAATGGGGACTTCTCAGCTGTCTGCTTTTCCTGGAGGTCAATATACAAACTCTAGACAATAAGTACAGATTGTTAAAGGATGCTCTTTGTGCACAAACCACTTAGGTACGTTCCTAAAAAAAAAATGAAAGAGCTGCACACAAAACAAATTAATGGTAATGTCAAGCTGCATTTGAAAGCATCTTCAGTGCTGGTGATCTAATTAAATTAACTGGGCATTGAATATTCAGTACCTCTGTAGAGCACTCTATGCCAAAAGCAGCTGTATATTAACCTTGCAATACAGTTGTGAACCTGAGAAAATAATAATATACGGAGATTCATTCTGACGGTGTTAAATACAGAAACAAATAAAACAATTCAATTCAAATGATGCAGGGAGGGGGGGGGGGGGGGGTCACTGCACAAAACCTATTACCGTACATACTTGAGTATAAGCCGACCCGAATATAAACCGAGGCACCTAATTTTACCACAAAAAAATGGGAAAACTTATTGACTCGAGTATAAGCCTAGGGTGAGAAATGCGCAGCTACTGTAAGTGGAAAAGAGGATCAACAATGCCCATTTGCAGCCTCACTGTGCCCATTTGCATGCCTCACTGCGCCCATTTGCAGACATAGGTCCCCTGAACTTCAAACTTGGTAGTTAAGGGTTCCTAGATGCCCCCTAGCAGCCAAAATTTGGGGTCCCAAAGGGTCCCGAAATGACATTGCTACAGATGGACACAGTTGACCGACTTTGGGGCCTGTATCTCGGTGCCACTTGGTGCTAGGAACCATGTTGTAGTGTTGGTTGCACACCAAATATGGGGTTCCTAGCACCAAGTGGCCCCCGAGATATGGGGGCCCCAAATTTGGGTCGAAAAATGCCATTCTCTGCTGCAGAAAATGCTTGACTCAAGTATAAGCTGAGGGGGGGGGGGGGCACTTTCAGCACAAAAAAATGTGCTGAAAAACTCGGCTTATACTCGAATATATATATATATATTTTTTTTTTTGCATTCCCCCCCCAAAAAAAAAAAATATTACAATTTAGGTTATAGGTGAACATATTAAATACTGTTATACAAGTACTAACAGCTGAGCATTCATCCACTAACTTGTATGGCAGCATTACCCAGCTGCTGCATTCACATCCACATACTGTATTTGCTGCAAAATTAGCTATTTCAGCTCCTCACCACGCATTAGAACTCGTTCACCTCACACAAAAGCGTACTATATACAGCATATGCCCATGTGAGGGCCATGTTTACCTGCGTGGGGATGCAGAGGTGTTCTGTGCATCCCTATAGTATATAGTTCATTGTGCTATGTAGACTATCTAGGTCTAGTTAACTTCTGATTTTGATTCATATACTATACAACTTCAGAGAGTTGTACAACAAAAAATAGTGGCACTGCCAGTTACAAACTACTTAAGTTAGAAAATACACTATATCGTCAAAAGTATTAAGACGTCTGCCTTCATGTAAATGACACAAAAAAAAAAAAGCCCTGAGGGTGTCTGTTTTGGCCTGGTGCAGACAACTAGATTGCACTTCAAGCCTTTCTAAATCTCAAGGAAGAAACAACAGATGTTTAATCTGGGACTAAGATGGCTGCCATGACTAACTATACAGTACATATCAGTATTAATTGGTGTCGCTATAAACAGAACTGATTTACACTATATTATCAAAAGTATTGGGACTTCTGCCTTTATACACACATGAACTTTAATAGCATCCCAGTCTTAGTCCGTAGGGTTCAATATTGAGTTGGCCCACCCTTTGCAGCAATAACAGCTTCAACTCTTCTGGGAAGGCTGTCCACAAGGCTTAGGAGTGTGGAGTAGAAGGCCTGGCTCGCAGTCTCCGCTCCAATTCATCCCAAAGGTGTTCTATTGGGTTGAGGTCAGGACTCTGTGCAGGCTGCTCAAGTTCCTCCACCCCAAACTCGCTCATCCATGTTTGTATGAACCTTGTTTGTGCACTGGTGCACAGTCAAGTTGGAACAGGAAGGGGCCATCCCCAAAACTGTTCCCACAAAAATGGGAGCATGAAATTTTCCAAAATGTCTTGTTATGCTGACGCCTTAAGAGTTCCCTTCACTTTAACTAAGGGGCCAAACCCAACACCTGAAAAAACAACCCCACACCATAATCCCCCCTCCACCAAATGATTTGAACCAGTGCATAAAGCAAGGTCCATAAAGACATGGAAGATAAATAAAATACATTTGGGGTAAATTAAAGCAGAGATTGCAAACCAGGCCTTCTCGTTCAACATCAGCGCCTAACCTCACAAATGCGCTTCTGGAACCTTGTGGACAGCCTTCCCAGAAGAGTTGAAGCTGTTATAGCTGCAAAGGGTGGGCCAAGACTGGGATGCCATTAAAGTTCATGTGCGTGTAAAGGCAGAGGTCCCAATATGTTTGACAATATAGTGTAAGTCAGTTCTGTTTATAGCTACACCATTCATACTGATACGTACTGTATAGTTAGTCATGGCGGCCATCTTAGTCCCAGGACTGGTCTCTTACATTAAACATCTGTTGTTTCTTCCTTGAGATTTAGAAAGGCTTGAAGAGCAATCTAGTTGTCTGTACCAGGCCAAAACAGACACCCTCAAGGCTTTTTTTTGTGTCATTTACATGAATGCTCATAGGATGGGGAAAGATTGTTTGGTTTTATTGCCTATTACAAAACAAAGACAAAAGAAAACGTTTGACTATTCTGTACAAACTGATTTAGTATTTAACTGACAGGGAAGCTTAACATATAACATGGCTTTTTCTTATTAAGGAACAGTGCCTTAAACTGTCTGTAAAGCAGAGAGATTACTAAACTATGATAAATGCATGTCAAGAGGAGGTAAGCGACATGCCAAGAGGAGGTAAGCGGCATGCCAAGAGGAGGTAAGCGGCATGCCAAGAGGAGGTAAGCGGCATGCCAAGAGGAGGTAAGCGGCATGCCAAGAGGAGGTAAGCGGCATGCCAAGAGGAGGTAAGCGACATGCCAAGAGGAGGTAAGCGACATGCCAAGAGGAGGTAAGCGGCATGCCAAGAGGAGGTAAGCGGCAAGCCAATGCTAATAACTTGGAGACTGGTCTCCCCAAGAATGATGAAAGAAGAGACACCTGCCTAACTACTGAAGAACCAGTGCCCTCAACTTTATATCTGGTAAAATTGCTTTTTTTTGGCTGGGGGCACAGTGACTTAAACTGCTTGTAAAAGCAGAGAGATTATCAATCTGTATGCTATGAAAGAGTAAGCCAATGCTTTTTACTTGGACACTGCTTTCCACAAGAATAATGGAGAAGAAGATAACCTGCCCAACTTCTGAAGCACCGGTGACTACAGCTTTAAATGTGGTAAACCTCTTCGGGGATGATAGAAGTGAGAACACTCACTCAACCGCTGAAGAACCAGTGCCTAAAGCGGTGAATTTAGTAAATATCCTTGAGACTGATGAAAGAAGAGATATCTGCCAAACTTCTGAAGGACCTGTGATCAAACACCTGACTGATGTCTCTCTGGAGGGGAACCCCCGTGGCCTGCCTGCTTCACCTTTTGGAATGACCCATCATGAAATACAAGGCCTCTCTCACCATCCAGCTACTGAATGCTGCCAAGGCATGCATCCCCCTCTGTTGGAGATCGGAGAACCCGCCGGCAAAGTGCCTGTGGTTTTCTAAAGTGAACGAACTAAGAGACATGGAGGATCTCACTGCCACCTTGCATAACAGGGAGGAGACCTTCTGGGAGACCTGGAGACCCTTGCAACATTTTACATACACGGACGCTCATCTCCGAGAGGTTGCACAGTCTGGCTGACCCTATGGGCTTTTTCCGCTCCCTAGCCGAGGGGCGCTACCCCACTTTACTCTACTCATCTTCTATTTCCTGCTTTCTGCTCTTGCACTCCACCTTGCTCCCCCCTCTCCTCTCCGCTTCCTACCCCTCACCTTTCCTCTTCGGTACACACCCCATCCCCATAACTCTTACCCAATCATGGGCTGTTTGATCAGATACTGTGAATATCCTGATGTGCATTACATATTTCATGTGTCCCATGTTTGGGCCCACCTGGCCTTTAGGTTGCCTTGCTTCCCAAGCAACTATAAAAAAAAATTACAAAATGTTATTGTGTTATATAGCTTTGTATACGTTATTATCAGTTCTAGGTCACGCAAGTAATTGTCAGGATGCCTCCCCGGCCTCGCGCACAGATATTATCTCTATACCGTGGTTTTCTTTTTCATGTGCCTTACTTACTGTGCAATGCCGGAGTACCTATATGTTTACCTCATCTAATGACCACGTTTGATCTCTTTGTCTGATTTTTGTTATGTATCTCTGCTATCTGTGTTGATTGTTAAACACACTTTCTATGAAACTAAAGGAATTATAAAAAAAATGTGTAAATCTCCTTGAGAATGATGAATGAAGAGACTCCAGCCCAACCTCTGGAAGTACCAGGGCCCATAGTTTTTAATCAAGTAATTTCACTACCTAGCCACAGTGAACTGAACATATTACCACTTTCTTTCCTTCTCAGTAAGAAGAGGAAGAAAAAAAGTATGGTTTACTTTAGATATTCTAAAAATAATTGCAATGTGATCACGATTTAAATAAACTGACCCTGACTTGGGCATTACATTGGGGGTAATTTACGAAAGGCAAATCCACTTTGCACTACAAGTGCACTTGGAATGCAGTCGCTGTAGATCCGATGGGGACATGCAAGGAAAATAAAAAAACAGCATTTTAGCTTGAACATGATTGGATGATAAAATCAGCAGAGCTTCCCCTCATTTCAGACCTTCCCCTCAGATCTACAGCGATTGCACTTCCAAGTGCACTTGTAGTGCAAAGTGGATTTGCCTTTCGTAAATAACCCCCATTGTGTCATTAGATCAGGTCAAATCAATGCAACAGATCAGCTCAAAAGTCTGCTGAAAATATGATTGGGTATGGGAAGGTATGTTCTCTTGGATCTGCTACGATCTTTGGTGCAACTAGGTTGGTGTTCCAAAATTGCTCATGTGGTTAGCGCTTTTCTCTCTTTTCACATAGAAAAGGAAAGGGTTACAGCCTGTTTAATGAGCATGATAAGTGCATTTGATAGTTAGCTAGTAGTAGATAGTCACATTCAACTGAACTTGTTTTAAGCTGGCCATAGATGGAGCAATATTCTTTACTTGACTTCCCTATCAACACTGGTGGAGCCAGCTTTCCCGACCTCCCCCACACATGGATTATTGCTAGCAGCTATAACAGCCTATCGTTCGGTCAACTTGGGTACATTTAGCCTGCCCATACTATACATGGTTCGAATCTCAGCTGGTTCAGCAGATTTGTACAGTCTATAGGCGGCTTTAGTTAAACAGTTGTAAGCCCATCTTACTGCACCCTATGGGAGCTGGCCCGATCCTCCTCTGATTATAACATGGAATAATTTTATCAGGCAGTGTATGACCACGTGATTTCTAGAAGTGTCCCTTGTTCCTCAACAAAACAAACAAGTTGTCTGCCAGCTACTTTTAGAACCAGACACACTGTTTTGGATGTGTATTACACCATTAAGTGTCACTTGCTTTACAGTACAAATACAAAGTGTTGATTAGATTTGCATACCTAATGAGGAAACTACTGCAAACTACTGATCTGTGAGGATTTACACTGAATAGCACAATACAAATCCCAGATTAACACAAAACACAGTTACTGCGTACATGAAACTGAACACCTATTTAACGAATCCTTAATTAAATACTTTGCCTTTCCCAGCTTTCGGTGAAAACTACAAATCTGGCCTTCGTTAAAGATTAGGATTATGCACATTTAGGATTGTTTTACACCTGCATGTGGCTGCAGGTGGATAAATGCTTCAGTATGGCTTTATACATTCAGGTGCTGGACTTCTAGGGGACAGTCACACTTGTGTGCACAATGACAATTTTTGGTTGACCGCGGTCAAAAAAATGCACCTGACCTATTTTTTTCCAGCGTACCATGGACCAGATAAAGTATTGTCAGTGAGCCTAAGCCCCCGTAAACACGGTCGGAAATTCCGACAGAAAATGTCCGATCGGACCATGTTGTCGGAAAATTCGCCCGTGTGTGGGCTCCATCGGACTTTTGTGCTCTCAAATTTTCCGACAACAAAATCCGATCGGACTTTTTCCGATTGTGTGTAGAGCAGGGGTCTCAAACTGGCGGCCTTCCAGCTGTTGCGAAACTACAAGTCCCATGAGGCATTGCACGTTTGACAGTTACAAGCATGACTCCCACAGGCAGAGGCATGATGGGACTTGTAGTTTTGCAACAGCTGGAGGGCCACCAGTTTGAGACCCCTGGTGTAGAGCATTCCGACGGACAAAGTGCCACGCATTCTCAGATCAAATTATAAGACCAAAGCTACGTACGTAGTTCCCTCGTACGCAACGAACATCACCACATTCAGAATGATCAGATTTTTTCGACAACTTTGTCCGACCAAGTGTATGCAACACCAGTGTCGGAAAAAATCAGATGGATTTTGTGGTCGGAATTTTCCCACCGTGTGTACGGGGACTAATAGTTGGCACAGAAACATGCTTTTTTTTTTTTTTTTGGATGCGCCCAATAAGGCCTGGTTCACACCTATGAGTTTTTGGAAAGGGGCAATGACTTTTTTTTTAAACACAAAAGTGTGTTTTTTTGGTTCCATAGGCTTCAAATGGAGAAGCTACAGAAAGTTTTAATCTTCACAACAACAAATAGGCCAAAAAACAAAAAAAAAATGCATGAAAAAAATGCAAAAATCACGATAAAAAAATCACAGCACAAAAACTTTAAAAAAAACGCACTACATGCTTTTCTGCAGCTGTTCTTTTGAAACTTGCTTTGTAACATTGCTGACAGCTGAAGTGTAAACAAAACAGTTGCGGTAGGTATCTGTAATTGGTATCAGCGAGTACTAAAAAAAAAAAAAAAGTAACGGTACTCATAATAATAATAAAAAAAAAAAAAAAAAAAAAAAAGGTATCTGTGCATCCCTAGTTATATATGAGGCCAGTTCTTCAATGTCGAGGTGTCCACTTGGAGATTTTATTGGTCAAGTCCCACAAGTCCCTCTTTACCATTTTTTTTTAAGAAATACTTTTAATTTGCTTTAAAGCGTAAATGTGATACAAGTCCAACCTGCTTCATGACAGAGCGGTAACCTCTAGCCCTGCCACTGTGGAAATAGCAGAATTATTCATAGCATGCTACATGATCTAGGGGTTCTACCTTGGCTACCCTTACAAGTGCAAAACTCCAGGTCAACTATCTGGTTACAAAGCCTCGTAGAATGAGGGAACAAGTGAAGTACTGAGTAGAAAATCTGGAAGGTAAAAAATAAATAAATAAAGCAAATTTTCCTGTTCGTCTTTCTTTCTTTCATTGTAATGCAAATAGGGAACTTTGGCTAAAGCTAATATAAAACACTGTAGTTAATAGTGAACAATGCTTGTGTGCAATATATTATGTAAAAGGAAACCACACGATTACCAATTCTGTTTTTAAAAGTGACACAAATGTGGTTAATAAGACGACTGTCACGGTAAGCAGAAGTACAGCTGAGTTCAGCAACAACATGGTCAAATATCACACAGTCAGCGGCAGCCATCTGAGCGTCAATGAATCAAGTCTGCCAGAAGCACAAGGCCGGATGTCACATTTTTTAGAATTAAAGGTAAAGCAGGAGCATATCGAGACATTACACAACCCAACACACAAAAGTTTAGCAGTTCCTTAACACAAAACAAAAACTGACCCCCTGTAACCTTATTTATTTAGGTTTGACCATTTTCACAGTCCTTTACTTATTATATGTCAGTGCACCAAGGAGCTTACAATCTAATGTGGGGTACACACTAGGGCTTTGTTTTTTTTCCATTCAGCTCAGTGGGCTGAACGGAAAAAAAACAGAGGCGCTTGTGAGAAGTTCGCTGTACTAACTATGCAATATTAGTACTATGGTTGCACCGATGCTGCTTTTTACCAGTGAGTATGAGTACCGATACCGAGTGCTGATACCGAGGGCCGATACCTTTGCAGTGCAATTTGAGCCCAAACAAAATGAATGGGCTCAAATCGCCCTACAAAGAATCACATGCAGTTTGAACAGGAATGCTGTGCAATTCCTGTCCGAATTGCATGCGGTTTCCAGAGCCGCACCTGTGTGAACACCAGCTGAAGTCACTATGACAAGCCTGGGTTCACACAGGAGCGGTGGGTGAAAATGCATGTGATTCGGAATCGCACCGTATTCCTGTTCAAATTGCATGCCATTCTTTTTAGTGCGATTTAAACCCATCCATTTTTTATGGGCTCAAGTCACACCACAAAAGGTATTGGTATTAAGTATTGGAGCATTTGCACAAGTAGGAATACTGTGATATACTACAGATACCGGTATCGGTGCAACCCTAGTTAGTATAGCGATCTCCCCATTGAGCTATTGTGTTCTGACAGGTGCACCGCCGCCAACCCCCCCCCCCCCCCACCCAGAATACAACGGTTAACAGTTGCAGCCAATGACTGATTGGATGCTGATCGGCAGCTGGTTTTCCAGAATGCCTGTTTAACAGAAGCCGGAGAGGCTACTGTACAAACCGGCTGATATTTGTCCCCTGTAGTGATGAACAAACATCTAACGGGACGGTGCGCGAACACGCACAAATGTTCGCGAACCTCAAGTTCGCGGAGGGTCTTATTCATTTTCATGGCAGGCGAACATTAAAAACCTCCAGGTCATATTTGCAGCCACAAAATACTTACTAGCTGTGCACACATAGTCCCACAACATGGACACTGACATACCAGAAGTATTAAGCAAATCTGGGATCGACAACGGCAAGCATTCTTTTTTTATCTGTGAAATTTCGGCAATTCAGGAGCGCATGAAGGCCATGGGAGTAGAGGCAAGGCCAGGCCAGGCTATGAAGGGGGTGCAGGAGATGATCCTGCTTTAGAAAAAGTTGCCATCATTTTTTTTTTTTTCATAAGTTATTGTAGCGGGTATCACAAATTTAGGGGTGACCTGAGCAATATTTGGCTCGGGTCTTCTAATTGTTTGGACTCTGCCTTGCTGCTGTTTCACCTGGCGTGCAGTTCCCCTTAGGTGTATAGGTGGTGCTGACACTTGTACCTGGGGTTGAAACACAGGTGATGGAGTGGCTATTGGGTGTCCTCTCTCGGCAGCCATGCAGTGGGCGTGGTCTACCCGCTGTGCATGCTGTAAGAGGGTACAAAAGAGGCAGACGCCATTGTTCTGGGCGCGAATACCCGGGGACCTGTACCCGGGGGAGTGTATCCCCTCGAGGGGAGATACGAGCATTGACTGTGGGGTCTCGGGCACCTTCAGCCCGAGGCTACGGAGTTCCAGGTAGGCCCAGTACCTTTAACTGGGTCTACAAAGCCAGAAAGGAAACCCAGGGAGCCCAGGTGAGGGCGACCACTCTGACTAAGAGGAAGCCAGGGGAGGATCGGGCCCATAACAGGAGGCGAGTGATAAATATTGCTGTCTCGGGAGAGGCCTGGTGACCTGTCGAAGGGAAGCCTGCTACCTAAGGAGGGATCTCCTTGACTTTGTCCTTGGAGGGGACTAAGTCACTGTTCGAGCTACATGCCGGCTGCCAGTGCCATTGGGTGACCATTCGGGTGAGCTGTACCCACTCGGGACCGAGTGGCGATGAAGCCAAGAGTGTGCCTGAATCAGTTCTATCTGCTAACCCCTTTCTCTTTTCAACTCTCTGGTTACTGAAGCATAAAAGGAAAATGAACTTGTGTTGGAGTTGAAGCGTGGTGTGGACATTGGTCTTCTTTGGGAAAGGTAAAGACTTGCCTCTAAACTCTAAACTCTAGAGGGGAGAACCAGAGGCGGCTCTCTAATTAGGCAATCGCCTAAGGCCTCGCACTCACAGGGGCCTCGCGCCAGCCTAATTTAAGAGCCACCTCTGCTCACAACAATGCTGATGCATCGGTGCTGTGCTCTGGCCAGCAGAGGGTTAATGCTGCCTGTGAGCTCCATGGCCAGGCAGTGGAGAGAGGATGGGGCCATTGCTGTGTCTTGGGGAGGAGGCGGGGCTGACCAGCACTGTGTTGTCTGGGGGAGGAGACTCATTCCAGCAGCCGGAGCAAAATTAAACTATTCCCGCTGCTCCGGAGAAGCAGATTGCCCCCCGTCACCCACAGCTGGAGTGCTCTGCTAAGCGATCCCCGCACACCTAGAGGAGGCGTCTGACTGGTAAGCAGAGCTGCAGAGGGGAAGAGGAGGGTCCCATCAGGAAGGAAGCCTCATCAGCATGGTATATGGAGCCGATGGAAGGGGGAGGGATGAGAGAAATGGTGTCTGGCTGCCCCTCTCTGGGGCTGTCAATCAGGGTGGGGGGGATCTGGACTCCAGCTGCAGGGAGAGGCACAGCAACCATGCCACAACCCCTTCTACCAGCAGCATGAGCTAGAGAGCCAGCCCCCCATCCCTGCTCCTTCAGCATCCCTCAGCCACTGGCCTTTAAATCTACCCACTGCCCCATCACCTCCACTACCTTCCTCCTGGTTATCAGTGCCACATTCAGGGCAGCGCAGTCCTGTGCCAGTGTCCCAACCTGTGCTTGAGCCCCTGACCCCTCCCTCTGCCGGGCCCTTACCCCCACCTATGCAAAGCTTCACTGCGGGGGTCCGGAGGTGCCAGTCCAGTGTTGATCCTCAGCCATGGTGCTGGCACTGCCTGCTAATTGGCTTCTCCGCTGCTATCTCCAATGCTGCACAGTAGAAATGCACTATAATATGCTTTCTATATTTGAAAGTATATTATAAGTGTATTACACCCCTATATACTGTACACCTATACAGTCCTTAAAAGGACTTTTGTGGACCTAATAGCTAGTGATTACAATCTGTCCCTGCGACACACAGCAACCTCTCCCTACACTGACAAAAGAGCTACAGAACCGCTCAGCAGTCACAATGCTGCACAGTAGAAATGCACTATAATATGCTTTCTATATTTGAAAGTATATTATAAAAGTGTATTACACCCCTATGTACTGTACACCTATATCAGTCCTTAAAAGGACTTTTGTGGACCTAATATCTAGTGATTACAGACTGTCCCTGCTCCACACAGCAACCTCTCCCTACACTGACAAAAGACAGCTGCAGAATCGCTCAGCACTGCAGTCACAATCCTCCACAATAGAAATGAACTATAATATGCTTTCTATATTTCAAAGTATATTATAAGTGTATTACACCCCTATATACTGCACACCAAACAATAGTACACCTATACCAGTCCTTAAAAGGACTTTTGTGGACCTAATAGCTAGTGATTACAGACTGTCCCTGCTCCACACAGCATCCTCTCCCTACACTGACAAAAGACAGAATGTAAAATGGCAGCCAGATCAGGTCTATTTATAAGGTAGGGGGTATGTCCATGTGCTGAAATGTCTCAATTGGCTGTCCTGTACTACATGATGGATGTGTCATGGGTCAAAGTTCTTCACAATGTAAAAGAATATGGCGGCCACGAACAGCGCCATATGTCCGCCGGTTTGGCGAATAGCGAACGCGCAAAGTTTGCCGCGAACCGACCGCAGGGCGAACCGCAAGGCCATCTCTAGTCCCGTGTGTACCAGACTTTATGCAGGGTTTCTCAACCAGTGTTCCTCCAGGTTGCTAGGGGTTCTTTGAGCAATTTCTGCCTCTCAGATAAGTTCCCACTGATGCTATTGATCTTTTTAGCCATCTGTAAAGTACTTCTACCCAATAACCATAAGTGTAAGGAGCATTCTTCACACTGACCATTACACTAATGTATCATGAGTTGTAGATATAGTCATTTTTAGCAGGGGTTCCCTTAAAGTAGTTGTAAACCCTTACACACCACTTTTACTTACGAGTAAACCTAGAATAATTTTACCTGCAGGTACTTGAAATATCTCCTAAACCTGCACGCTTTAGGAGATATTTACCATATACGCTTGCGGTGATGTCATTGGTGCATTAGCACTAAAGAAAGGGCACGTGCCATTTCTATAGGGCCCGTACCGTCACTGTCGGCTCCCGCACGCATGCGCAGCAGAGACGTCACGCAACTCCGGCTAGTCGCTGGACGGGGACATCGCGGGCATCGTTTGCAGGTAAGTGTAACATAATGGGCTAATATGCGTTGCATACTAGCCCATTATGTTTTTATTTGCAGGGGAATAAAGAGGAAGTAAAACCCATAAGGTTTACTTCCTCTTTAAGACTGGAGAATTATTTCAAGGGTTCCTCTGTGTTGAAAATGCTGAGAAAGGCTGGTCTATGGGTTCTAGCCTACATTCATACATACACATGCTAGGGCCAATTTAGAGCAAACTAACCTATCAGCTTAGTCATCAGATTGTGGGAGGAAACTCACACAAGGACAGAAAGTACATGCAAACTCCATGTTTTCTACTCCCAGCCAAGCCCATAAAGAATCAACTCTCTCCATGTGTCTATAGTATCGCAATGGTTTCATTGGTTCTTTGCTGGCACAACACTGAATGGGAAGAAAGCCAACTGTGGATGGGGGGCTAGAAGGAAGATTGGCTTCCGACACTTAATAAGCCCTCAGCAGAGAAATACCTTAAAGTGATGCCTTGGACATTCAGATATTTACACATTTTTAACAAGCAATAAACACATTTTAAAACAAGCCCTGTCCTCTTTAGTTGCAGGCACTCTGGAGTAAATTAATCCTTTAAATTTATAGCAGAAGCACTGACGTTCAGTTTACACATTTCAGGTTAAAAACATTTTCAGCAACTAGAGAAAATACTATGGATCGCACCAATGTTCTTGTCAGTTCCTGCCAGCTTAATGGCTTTCTTATACCAGCCTGCACACTAAAATTGATGTTTGTTCTGTATAGACAGTGAAAGGCGGTGATTGGCTTTCCCTTTTTTTTTTTTTTTAACTTAAAATGAGTGTAACGTTTTTTTTATTTTCTTAAATTAACAAACATGTCATACTTACCTGCACTGTGCAATGGTTTTGCTTAGAACAGTCCTGATCCTCCTCTTCTGGGGTCCCCTGCGCTCCTCTTGCTCTCGTGTAGCTCAGCCCTGACTCCCAGCGCCCTTGTCACTGGGTTTGATTGACAGCAGCAGGAGCAAATGGCACACCGTGTCCAGTGAGAAGGGAGAAAGAGAGCAGTGCTGCTGATCTCAGGCACAGCGCTGGATCGAGATCGGGCTCAGCAAAGAATTTGGGGGTTTGGGGGGGGGGGGGGCAACAATAGAAGGTTTTTTACTTTTTTGCAACACACTGTGGTGACATGAGAGATTGTATGAACGAGCCCTAAAACAAAGCCTTTTCTTTATGGTGTAAACTACCAAAAGGCAGTCATGTTTAAAGTCCAGCATGTTGAACAACCATCGCTCCTTCCATGGATACAGTGGAGAAATGAGCTGACACATGAAGGGACAGGAATTATATTATTTGCTGTTTTTTTGTAGGTGAAAAATGTGAAGAAAGCCTGAAAACTTAAAATGAATGCAGCCGTCACATCTAGGGACTAGTAAGCTACAATATATTCTATTTTGGTTTTTGGGTTAAGATAAAAAAAGGTTTTACTTATCAAGACCCTAGAATACAAAGTCTTGGACTCATTTATATGCAATGAGAACAGAGGGCTGGGTGAGGGAGGGATAGATAGATAAATAGATAGATACTCATTGTCCTCACAAAGCCTTCCTTGGAAAAACTGTGCCAATCTGGTTAGGATCCAGGTTCAGACTTTACACAGCCATCAGCCCTCTGGAAATAAGGCCCGGTGGCTTCTATCCTAGGGCTCTCCAACATGGGAGCAGAGAGCTGCCCACCACAAAACACACGTGTATTTTTATGTGATTGAGTACAGCCCCTATGCAATTCAATGGCAGGATGCATCTGTAAGGAGATTAGACGATTGCACGATTCGGGCCAAAATGAGAATCACAATTCTTTTGCTTAGAATAAAAAGATCACGATTATCACGGCGTAAAATCTTTCACATTATACAAAAAAATTGGGCTAACTTTACTGGTTAGTTTTTTTTATTTTTAATTTAAGTGTAATTTTTTCCCCCCAAAAAATTGCATTTCAACGACTGCTGCGCAAATACAGTGTGACATAAAATATTGCAACAACCACCATTTTATTCTCTAGTCTAGTGTCTCTACGAAAAAAAATATATATAATGTTTGGGGGTTCTAAGTCATTTTCTAGAAAAAAATTATTTTAACTTGAAACCAACAAATGTCAGAAAAAGTGTATTCTTTGATCTAAAGGACAAATTGTTACAATATTTATACTTAGGTTCCACTGCTAAAGAATGTTGCAATTCTGTAAAAAGCAATAACAAAACGCATAGGTGTGAACCGAGCCTAAAGCCTGGTACACACTATGGGACCTTTTACATGGGCTGTCCAATCAGCTCCGCCTGTCCGTTTTTCAGGCTGACCTGATTGGACACTGCATTGTCCTCTATGGAGCGACAGATGTCAGTGGACACGTCTGCTGAAAACAGACGCACGGTGGTCCTATTTTCCATCCATCCGGCAGATCAGATCCCCATAGAGAAGAGCGTGAGGGACTGAGCTTGATGGACTGTGTCCATGTCTGCTCTGCACAGTGGAACGGACATGGACCTGTCATCCAGGTTCCAAATAACCTGGATGACAGCTTGGGGACAATAAACTGTCCCTTTGTTTAGAAAGTTTGGAGACCCCTGCTCTATGAAATAGCTCTCATATGAAGGCTTTGGTATTTATAGACAAAAGAGGCTAGTTTTACCTGTACGCATAATCCAATAGTCTTCTTCACACATCTAACTGCACACATCTAACCTCACACATCTACGAAGTCTAAGAAAGGCTTCCCTGAGCATGAAAGGTGACACTGGGCAACAGTGTGTGTTTTAGAGCTATGGAGGAAGTTAGAGGAGATGAGCAGTAGTTCAGTACCTGTTGGAGGCTGCTTTAAAGAGAGGCTTCCCTTACACCTCCTATCCAATACCTACTAGAATTAGTAACAAGGCATAGCAAGGCAGGTAGTGGACTATTGCTTGTAGTGGACAGAGCAGATGATCTGAAGACCATGTGGATACGGCTGAAGAGCTGGGGAGGTTCAGACCGAATCTATTTTTGCAAATCAGCCCAGGAAGCGGAATCATAGTCAGGATAAAGAGTCAGCAACAGCCAGACTTTCCCTTGACTAAGCTCCGGGGGCATAGCGAAACGCATTGGGGGCATGGCCTGGTCGGAGTCCAGGTCAAGGTCGAGATGAAACAGGGAGCAGAGGTACCAAGACAGCAGTCAGAAGATGAAGTCAGCAGGACTGGACACAACCAAAGTTCAGCAGTGGGAGATATGAGCACAATGGAGTCAAGGGGCAAGCCGAGTCAAACACAGCATAGCAGAAACACAGGTCAGGTCACAGAAGCTGAAGACCACTCAGCAATTTTCCAAGATAGGCCAATTGACTTTACAGACATATCAATATTCCCTCATCTAACCACGAATGACCAGACTGAGTAGATATTTCTAAAGTGAGAGAATACATTTACTCTTTAATGATAAGTTTGACTCTAATTTCTTTGCCTCCAGCAAAATAATCCAAAATAAAGTAATCTCCCATTTGATAATAAATCTCACAGGACCACACGGAGAATATAAACCTTCATCAAATACAAACTAAGTCAGCATTGCTAGCTACTGAGCCAGTGCACCGACATTAAATCATACAATATATACATACCACATACTAGTGAGAAGACACGAGGATTCCATTATACTCTACTAAAGACACATGGAAAAGAAAAGCCTGTGAGGTCCTAAAAACTTAAGTTTGACACTAACTGTGTAGAGTGGTAATTTATACTGAGCCAATGCAGGTGCAATACCATCAAAATGAACTGCTGACATGTTTATGAGGTTTGAGTTAAATACCACCAAAAAAGATAATTCTAAAGCTGAAGAATGTTAACCAATTATACTATATTGAATTACAAAAGCATGTGATCACTAGGAAGAAATGTCATGAGATTACCTTTATAGCACATATTTTCATCAAGGAACTAAATGTTATTCCACGTTTACTGCTATGAGTTATTTAACAAAAAAAAATAGATGTCAGTTGTTATATGTGATAGACTTTAAAGGTAGGCTTGACCATACACGTTTTCATTCTTCATTTCCTGCTGGCCTATACTACCTCATTTTGAATTGTGCAACAACCTCAGGCCTGGACTGGCAAACGTGAAAGTCGGGCATTGGTCAGAGAGGCATGTGTGATACTTTCTAGATCCTTCATCCTCAGACAGTTACAAAACTGCAGTATGACTAATGTACACACGAGCGGAATTTCCGTCCGAAAAATCTTGGATGTTTTTTCCGACGGAATTCCGCTCAAGCTTGTCTTGCATACACACGGTCACACAAAAGTCCCCTGAACTTTCGACTGTCAAGAACACGGTGACATACAACACTACGACAAGCCAAGAAAATTAAGTTCAATGCTTCCGAGCATGCGTTAAAATTGTTTCCAAGCATGCGTGATTTTTTTGCGCGTCCGAATTGCATACAGTCGATCGTATTTTCGGATAGGAACTTTTCCCGACCGAAAAATAGAGAACATGCTCTCAATCTTTTGCTGGCTGGAATTTCACCAGCAAAAGACCGATGGAGCATACACACGGTCACATTTTCCGACAAAAAGCTCTCATTGGAGTTTTGCTGGCGGCATTTCCGATCGTGTGTACGCGGCATAAGGCCCCTTTCACAAGACCGCTTCAAACAGGTCAACCTGTCAGTTTTTTAGGCGAACCTGATCAGATAGCACATTCACCCCTATGGACCGGTGTGTGTAAACGGACTTGTGTCTATTTACTTCTGCCTACCTCTGATCTGATCCGGTCTGCTAAAAACAAACGGAAGGGGATTCGTCCTCCTCCATGTATGCGGATTGGATCAGAGGGTATTCATTTGTAAATGGACAGCGGAGTCCGCTTACACCCGGCCACCCATAGAGCAGAGAGGGCTATGTCCATGTCTGCTCTGCGTAAACTGAGCGGGCACGGACCTGTCAACCACCCACTCTGCTCAGATCAGCAGCGGACAGATCCCATGATGATCAAAATGGAAGGCATCTGTGTGTAAGGAGCTTAAGGGTCCATCCAAACATAGTGCACCAAATGGAACCTTTGGAGATCTTTTCTCCCACTACTTTTATATTGGCTGTTCATAATAACAAATGCAGTTATTTAGAGGTTAGATTTTTCAATATAGAATAACACTTTTGAAAGTTAAATAGTACATTTGTTGAGGATGAATAAGGCACAGAGGAAATGGGTTCCAACAGAGGGACGGTCCTCTAAAAGGGGGATAGTTTGGAACTATATGATGTACATATATATACATATAATGTAGATCTCCAGGCAGAGTTAAATACAGAGTATGAGTACATATATGCCAAAGGATTTCACATTTTTTTTTGCCAAAGGATTTCTAATTTTGGCTAGCCATCACTGTGTTAAGCTGGCCATAGAACGACAGAATTTCAAACGAATAATCTTAGAAAAAGTCTTAGACCCTTTTACACTTGTGCGACTTGTCCTGCGACTTGGGACTATAAAGTTGCATGACAAGTCGTACCCCATGATTTCCAATGAGTACCATTCATAGCTGTTCGACTTCAAAGTTGTCCCTGTACTATTTTGGGCCGACTTTGATGCAAATTGAGGTCTAAACACCTCAAGTTTACACAGGCAAGTCGCGGCTGTGAAATTGCGGCAAAATCGTGCAACTTAGAAGTCGCCCAAGTATTAAAGGGGCCTTAGGAAAACTTGTATGCAAATTCTCAGAACATTTGTTTGTCAGTCGAAAGATTTTGTTTGTTTTTAACATTTGATTTTGTAATTAATTAATTTTCTAGCCATTGCGGTCAAGAACAAACGTCGACCCACTAATGATTATAAAAACAAACTATCTTATAAGCTTTTTTTTCCAAGAATTTTAATTCAAAATTCTACCCATCTATGGCCAGCTTTAAAAGAAAAGTATGGAATTTTTTGGTATCCCATACTCCTACTTACCTAGATGGATGCAGCATCAGACCGATGCTGCATCTGTACCCCGCCACCTCTTCACTGAGAACCAAGCCACCAAACACCACCGATTGTTTGGTTCTCTCACCTCCCCGAGCAGAGAGCTGCTGCCTGTCAATCAGCAGCTCTCTTGCTTTGCTCCTCCACGCTCATTGGACTGCTGAGCTGTGGAGGGGTGGGGAATGGCCGTCTCAGCGGCTCACTGAGAGGCTGAGACGCCTATCAGTCCAGGCAGCTGGCAGATCCAGACTTCTGAAGCCGGGATGACGCACTGCCTGGACTGATCCCTATTTTGCAGTGATGACATAAATACTGCAAATAAGTCATATAAACAGAAACATTGCTGTGTAGCTAAACTAAAATGCAGTTTGCTGTATGGTTGGATTGTGCCATGGTTACCTTTGGTGCAAATATCAGGACAGATATATTTGCAGGACTTCATTTTTCATCCAAGAAGCTTCAGCTCCATCTGAGTAGCCATGTGCGATTTGGTTCGTAACAAATAGATTTTCGTACGAATTTGTTAGTATTCGTACATTCGGATCAATTCGAACATCCGAATAGCTGAAAGAACCAAAATACGAAAATTACGAATAAGCAAAATAACGAACACGTGAAAATACTAACTTATGAACGGACAAACTTACGAAAATACGAAACTCTGAAACAGTAAAAGAAAGAAAATGACATCTATAACGAATGATTTACATTTTGTATTTTCAATCCTTTGTCTGTTCGTAATTTCGTATGTTCGTATTTTCATTCATGTGTTCATAATTTTGTTTCTTCGTCTGTTCGTAATTTTGTTTCTTCGTCTGAGCGTAATTTTGTTTCTTCTTGTTCTCGAATCGTTCTTTTGAAGGGACAGTGTAAGTGTATCTTAATATGTATGTTCGTAATTTTGTGTTCTCGAATCGTTCTTTCAAATTGGCAGTGTATTAGTGAGTGATGTATCTTACTTAATATCTTTAGCCAATCAGCTTATCCCTTTCGTGTCACACTGCATTCCTGAATCTTTTTAGATTCAGTTGAGGAGGAGACTGAGTCAGGTCTGGTGACTGAGGGAGTGGACTGAAGTAAGTACAGGACTTATTAGAAAAGCAAGCATAGGATTATTATTCTTTATTTCCTACGAAAGTACGAATCAACGAAAAAGGCAATCTCACAAAAGTAACAATTACTAAATTACGAGTAGTGTACCGAATAAACAAAAATTATTATCTAACAAAATTACGAATTTCGAATCAAAGAAAATTAGACTAACGGAATTACAAATCATTTCAGAAAATATAACTGTTACGAAAATACGAACGAGTCTGAATATGAAACCTCACGTCTTACGAAATTATGAATCGTTAGACTAACGGAATTACGAATCATTTCGTATCAACGAAAATATATCTGTTACGAAAATACGAACCAGACCGAATATAAAAATGTATGTCTTACGAAATTACGAATTGTTACGAATCAACGGAAACGTAAAGAAACTAAACTAAACAAATTTTTTTGTCGTGCACATGTCTACATCTGAGTGCTCTGTATCCTCCATCAGCTTCTGTTGCCTTCCATGCAAAATATACTTGTAAAGAAACATACATACAGTACATTGCATTATTGTGGCCTCAGTGTAAGGTCTGTATGCGCTACCTATATGAAAACCTTGTGCTGTAGAATTTATTGGACCTATATAATGATAAATAATGCAAATAATCCGAGAGATGTCAGCTAGGTGTCAGGTGTTGTCTAGGTGTTGACATTGGGTAGTATAAAAAGGTAGGTGTGATAGATACTCATGTTTTTAGTAAAATATTGTAGGTGTGAACAATAAACGTTCACTTTTTGAGAATAGGGTGTGAACGCCCAGTTTAGGGAAACTGTGAGTAGAGTGTGACCTGATATGACCCAATCTGTGGAGAAGCACAGATGTGTGAAGCGTGTAGTTGTGGGCATTCAGTTATCTGTGAAAAATCACAGTTTTATTTAATAAGGCAGTGCAAAGTGCAATGACAATGTGTAATAATCCACGGACAAGCTTATTTTACCTTCTCACAGGTCTGGAACAATGAAAGATGTTTGCCATCGAGGAATGTACTCTAAAAACTGATGGTTCAACAAGATCCGTACACCCACACTTGAGTTCCCACCACTGCGCCAAGGACACACTAACCAAAACTATAGACAGCTGCCACTTTAAATGAACATGATATAAGAAAACATTTAACCAATAAATAAATAAAGGCAAATAGAGGCGCTAAAACCTCAAATCATAAAACACCCAGTGTTAAGTGTTAAGACTAACAAAGTGATGATACATGAACGTGAAAATAATCATATTCCGTGACTAGAAAGTCCATAAATGAGACATGATGTCTCAAACAGTCTTATGCAAAATCTTGATTTCTTCCACCACACCACATGCACTTGGTGATTCCACTCCCCTCTGGATATGCACTCACCAGATGAAGATGCCTTGCACTCTCATGCTCGGCAAAAACAGCATCACTCCTCACAGGGTTAAACATCCACCGATCTCCAATCGTGAACTAGATGTCATTGGACTCTCCACATAAAATGAATAAAGTGCTCCAATAGTGTAATAACGTTGTGGTAAATTTATTGAATTAAAAAAACTTCAAACATTGCACTCACATGAATACAGGTAAGTGAAAGCAGTATGTATCCACTTGCAGCAGCAAGTACTGGCATGATATGGTCACAGTGGGCCCAAAGTGTGTAATCAGTATCTCACCCACATGAGATTGTGAATATCGGAAACGTCACTTCCGGTAAACGTCCTAACTGGTTGCCATACAACCATGCCCCGACGTGTTTCATCACGACTTACTCATGGGGTTCAAATATTTTATCAAAGCAAAGTCCACATATCTTTTGCGATGTGATTTTGATCCTTAAGCCCCATACACACGGATTTTCCGATGGATTCTGTCCTATCGGACAATGTTGTCGGAAATTCCGACCGTGTGTAGGCACCATCGGACATTTTCCATCGGATTGTCCGACGGACAAAGTTGTATCTCCTGCTCTAAAAATTTTCCGACAACAAAGTCCGATCACACCAATTCCGATCGTGTGTAGCGAATTCCGACGGACAAAGTGCCACGCATGCTCAGATCACATTACAAGACCAAAGCTATTGGCTACTAGCCTCTACGTAGTCCCGTCGTACGCAACAAACGTCACCACGTTCAGAATGATCGGATTTTCCGACAACTTTGTCCGACCGTGTGTATGCAACACCAGTGTCGGACTAAATCCGTCGGACCAAATCCGATGGATTTGGTGGTCGGATTTTTCCGACCGTGTGTATGGGGCTTTACACCATCACCAATGGCAAACTTCATTTAAATCACCCGGTGGATGTGAATGAAATGCCTACTTGCCAGACCACCCTGAGCACTTTAACTAAAAAGAAGGTCAGATCAGGCTGTTTCAGTGGGTCAATGGTCTTGCTGATGCACCAATGGAGATGTGGTTAGGAACCTTGTTGTTTCTCCATCGCGATAGCCCATTAAGAAATAGATAGAAACGGGACCAGTTTATTTAAAAAAGGATAAAAACATAAGCCAAATGGCTGCATACATTAGTGTGTGCCTTTTCCAGGCACTGAGGAAAGCAGCATGAAACACCAGATGAATGAATTGTGCAGCCGTCCAGCTCCCGCTTGGTAGACTGGCGTGCGTTCCAGGTACATCCCGGTCACGTCATTTCCGGCCACTTCCGGTTTCACTACACCACGGTGGTGGAACGCACACCGATCTACCAAGTGGGAGGCGGATGGCTGTTTTATCTTTAGTTATAAATTAATCTGTTCAAGACCAACTGAACCTTCAGATTAAATCAGCTGAATATATTCCAAGAGGTGTTCAGTGTCTTACAGTTTGTGTTTCTCTAAAGCAGTCACACTTTTTTTTTTTTTTAGGTTTGGATAGTGAAGTGGGGTTAGAACACCTGTCAGGGTTTTATTGCTGTCTTTACCTCCCATTTACGAGATTCCTCTTCTCTATTTGTCATTATCACCGAAAGTGAAAGAAACTCCCAAAAAAAATCTACAGACAATTGTATAGTGTGTATCCAGCTTTAATCTAGTGGTAACCTGTAAAGGCTTTTATAGCATCACCTATGGATAGTAAGATTTACGTAGTTTGTGGCCATTGCACAGGCATGCGCAATTTTATAGTGGCTGGGAGGGACAAATTTAGATGGGGGGGGGGGGGGGGGGGTGCCCAAGTCTAGTCTAGCCTAGGGCGGTACAAAACCAAAATACACCACTGCCCATCAGTGCTGCCAATCAGTGCCCACCAGTTATGCCTATCAGTGCCCACATATCAGTGCCCATTAGTGTCACATATCAGTGCCGCCTCATCAGTGCCACATATCAGTGCCCATTAGTACAGCCTCATCAACTCACATCAGTTTAGGAGAAAAAGTACTTATTTGGAAAATTTTATAACAGAAACTAAGTAAACCTTTTTTTATTTTTTATTTTTTTTTAAGATTTTGGTCTTTTTCCATTTATTTAAAAAATAAAAATAAATCCCAGTGGTGATTAAATACCACCAAAAGAAAACTCTATTTGTCTCAAAAAAATTATAAAATTGTCATATGAGAAAAGTGTTGCAAGTCCGCACAATTGTCATTCAAAGTGTGAGAGCACTAAAACCTGGCCTGGGCAGGAAGGGGTGAAGGTGTCCGGTATGGAAGGTGTCCGCCGGTATTGAAGCGCTGCTGGCCGGAGAAGGGGGACAGAGAGCGGCTTCGGTCCTAACAGAGGGAGAGGCGGTATGGGCGGCCTCTCCGGTGTTGTCAGTAAAATGACCCTGAGTGGTGCAATAACAGTCAGTGTTGGTACCTAGCAGGCAGTGACAGTCCGGTGTGTCGTGGCATGGTGAACTGGAGTCAAGCCATCAGACAGTTCCAAATCAGTGGTCTTGCTATCAGACACGTTTTTTTGGTTGGATATTCAACACAGAAAAACTAGATATAACATAATGTAATATATAAAATAATGAGAGTTGTCACACATACCCTCTCTAACATTTACAATACCGTATGATTTTACTGTGGAAATCTAAAGATACAGAGCACGAAATATCAACCCATTGGTTACACAGTGACATTTTTGCACTAATTCTAAATGGGTTAAAAACAAAATCTCCCATTGGACCAATACGTTTACAATGCAGATGTGTCATACACACCCCCCTGTATGATATCTTACAATAAGGTATGATTTTACTGTGGAAGTGTAAAGATACAGGCCCCCAAACTTTAACCCATTGGCTAAAAACTGACATTTTTGCAATACTTCAAATTGGGTCAGAAACAAGATCTCCCATTGGACCAATAAGTTTACAATGCAGATGTATCATACACACCCCCCTCTATGATATCTTACAATAGGGTATGATTTTACTGTGGAAATTTAAAAGATACAGAGCCCCAAGTATGAACCCATTGGTTACAAACTGAAATTTTTGTACTACTAAATGGGTTAAAAACAAAATCTCCCATTGGACCAATATGTGCAGATGTGTCATACACACCCCCCTCTATGATATCTTACAATATGGTATGATTTTACTGTCCAAATTTAAAGATAGACACCCAAATATGAACCCATTGGTTGCAAACTGACTTTTTTTGTAATATTTCATAATGCGTCAAAAACAAAATCTCCCACTGGACCAATACCTTTACAATGCAGATGTGTCATACACACCCCCCTCTATAATATCTTACAATACGGTATGATTTTACTATGGAAATATAACCACTTGCCAAATGTCTCACGCCGATATACATCGGCAGGATGGCTCTCCTGCGCAAACTGACGTACCTGTACGTCAGTCCGTAAAAGCAGGATAGTGGGCGCCCGTGCACCACAGGAGCGTGCCCACGGGTCCCATGGACTCTATGTCTGCCGGCGGCCTGCGATCTCGGTAAGGAGAGGCAGAACGGGGACTGCCTATGTAAACAAGGCATTTCTCTATTCTGCCTAGTGACATGACAGGGATCTACTGCTTCCGGTGATCTTTGTCATGTTTCAGTAAACCCATCCCCCCTACAGTTAGAACATGCTGAAGGAACACACTTAACCCCTTGATCGCCCACTAGTGTTAACCCCTTCCCTGCCAGTGCCATTTTTACATCGATCTGTGCATTTTTATAGCACCGATCAATGTAATAATATCACTGGTCCCCCAAAAAGTGTAATTTGGGTCAGATTTGTCCGCCACAATGTCGCAGTCCCGCTAAAAATCGCAGATCACCGCCATTACCAGTAAAAACAATGAAAAAAATAAAAGTCCCTAAATCAATCCCGTAGTTTGTAGACATGATAACTTTTGCGCAAACCAATCAATATACGCCTATTGTGATTTTTTTTTTTTTACTAAAAATATGTAGAAGAATACATATCGGCCTAAATTGACGAAAAATTATTTTTTTTTATATATTTTTTTGGATATGTATTATAGCAGAAAGTAAAAAAAAAAAGTTTTTTTCATAATTGTCGCTTTTTTTTGTTTAGAGCGCAAAAATTGGTTACAATCTGACATTTTTGCACTACTAAATGGGTTAAAAACAAAATCTCCCATTGGACTAATACGTTTACAATGCAGATGTATCATACACACCCCCCTCTATGATATCTTACAATACTGTATAATTTTACTGTGGAAGTTTAAAGATACAGAGCCCCAAATACCTACCCATTGGTACATAGTGACATTTTTTGTAGTACTTCAAAATGGGTCAGAAACAAAATCTCCCATTGGACCAATACGTTTCCTATGCAGATGTATCATACACACCCCCCCTCTATGATATCTTACAATACGGTATGATTTTACTGTGGAAATATAAAGATATAGACATTTTTGCACTACTTCTAAATGAGTGAAAAAAAAAATCTCCCATTGGACCGATACGTTTACAATGTAGATGTGCCATACACACCCCTCCTGGCACTGCTGGACAGGTGAGAGCTGGGAATAATGGTGCTTCCTTAGGTGTGTGTGACACTGCCACCCCACCTGTCCTGATGCCCCCCACCTGTGACATTCCTTCCCACCTGTCCCGCTGCCCCCCACCTGTGACGCTGCCTCCCACCTGACCCGTTGCCCCCCACCTGTGCCACTCCCTTCCACCTGTCCGGCTGCCCCCCACCTGTCCCACTCCCCCAGGGGTCAAGTCCTGGGGGAAAAAGTGTGGGAACTCCCACCCAAGATCCACTCGCCCACCAAAAAAAAAAAATGATACGCTCATATGCACGATCGCTTCAAAAGTGATATTTTTCATCCAATTTTCGTATTGTGT
>CM053026.1:645818357-645858191 GCA_028564925.1 Lithobates sylvaticus
TCTTACTATAAGAACTTAACTTATTAAACATTAGTAACAGGAAGGAGCAGGGCTGGCACCACTTACCAGGAAGCTGGACTGTTTTGCAGCACAGTATATTCAAGGGTTTGGGGGTCCTAGTGAGCTATACAGTAAATTGGAGGTAGCTTGCAGGCTACCGAAAAGAGCCTACTAAATAGTAAAAGTATAAATCATTTTTCTGCCTGCCCTTTAAAACATTGGAAAGTCATTCACCATCTGATTCCCAAAGTGGTGGCCTGTGTAGATTGTTAGTCATTTAAAGTATTCTGCTTAATTTTCTGCAACCAATAAGGTTATTTTAATATTTACTATAGATATGAGTACAGTGGTTGACTTGATGAAGAATTGATCAAGTGACACTGTTAGACTAAATTTATTAAACAGGAAATCAGCTGCTGGAACTGTGCCATCTATTAAAGCTTTCATCAAATGTTCTAATCACCAAAGGTTATTATTCAAGGCTTAAGAAGCTTATGTGAATTTCCCCCTCCAGGTTTTGACAAAGGAAAGTCAATGGTGATTTGGAGAAAGATGCTGTCATTGTATTACATGCCATTCTATACTTTCAGGAAATAGAACAATTTGCTTTATCCAGTTTTTGTAGGCTTTGCATTCTTAGAAAAAAAAGAACATCCATGAAAAATCTTATAAAACATTTTACAGTTATTTTAGGGCTCTATACCAGTATAGTTTATACCTTATTATACACATATTGTTCTATATAATATATTTAAGAAATAATGTGACTTAGTGGCTTTCAAAAAGTACCTTCTGCATTGTGTTCAGTTGTTTAAGGCGGGTTTACCCGCATCCAATTCGCATAGCAGGAGATTGTGACCGGCTCTCAATGGAGCAGGTTCACACATCTCCGCAGTGGCTCCAGTGCAAATTGCACAGCAGCCCTGTGCATCTTTTGGTCCGTTTCAGGTCCGAATTCAGCCAAAAATTCGGGCTGAAATTGGACCTGAAACAGTGAATGGAGACACACCAGACTCATGCTGTTAGCCACTGCGTTCTTCAGTGTGAGCCCAGACTGAAAGACTTCTTGAACCTGTAGAAACCTACTTCTGGCATCATCTTGTTTCCATCTGTGTTCCATAAAAGCTAGCTTTTCAAATTATACTTCAACCATGGTCCTAGCTAAATTTTTAGATTAGACTAACTGAACTGATACATTTCAAGCTTACAGCAGAGGTTTCCCTAAGAAACTGAGTTTTATTAAAAAATATAAGTGTTGAAGAGCAAAAAGCACAAGTCGGTAAAACACATACCTTGTATAAATATATAGTTAAAAAGGCTTAAAAAACAATCTCCTGCATACCTTTGGACACTACTGTTTGCAATCAATACCCTTAAATAAAAGTTTTGCTTATACATTTCCCTTTTAAAGAAAAAGTGTAGAGCACTGTCACTAAGCACATCTTTTTAATTATTATTGCAGTATTGACTTTAAACACATTTTTGTCCCATTTTTACAAGCTCCATCTTTGTTGTTTGTGATGTTGTAATTATTAATTTTATGTAGACATTTAATGTTAAGCAATTGAAGGCAAAGTGGTTTGGCCACTACGAGGTACAATAACTCATGTGTACTCAATGTGTTCAACAGGAGACAGTCTAACAAAACGGAAAACCAGCATTTGACCTATGTATTCTGATGGGGGTAGGGCTCCCTGAGTCCCACCTGTCAGTATACAATAGCACAGCAGAAGGGATTCCTGCATCCACATTTCTTGTGTGGATGTGTGGATCTGTGACTTTTTTCATTCAACCCACTGTAAAAAAAAGCTATGCGTGTATACCCTGCTTTAGCATACCTACTTAAAGCCAAGTTCAGGATTAGGTTTTCCCTTCATTTTCCCACCCTCTCATGGAGCATACAACCCTTTACAGAAATAAACCTATATACTCATCTTTTTTTCCAAGACTCTTATGTGTGATCTAGTGACATCACAGGTCCACTTCATCCTCCCATAGTTGATGTTTTCTAAATGCTCTTTGCAGCATTCTCTGGTAAGGCCCTGCACTCACAGGAAGTAGGCAGAAAGATGCTGGGTGCCATTTAACCTGGAAAAGGACCAGCCAGTGGCCCCATGAAGAGGGCTGTCGAGGCAATGTAAACAGACTGTAGCAAATCCATGTGCATGTGATGATAACACGTATCTATTATAGTATTACTAAAGAATGCAGAGGTTACTGTTGAAACTGACCCTGCACCCCCATGATATTTTCAAAGGAAGAGCTGATATCAGACATACAAGAGAAGAATCATTGTTGCTGGTCACAGATCCACGTTGCAGAATATGCAAAAAGGGTTTCTGCTCAGTTGTTTTAGCATGGTGGATTTATTGCCCTCTGGTCATCCTGGCCAGCACTGATTTTAACCTTGTGTGCCTAATATAGTCTTCCTTAGGCCATAGACATTCCAAAAAGTTCCATCAGCTATAGACAAACATCTGATTGTAGCTCTGCAAAAAACAAAACAAAAAAAAGCTAAGTTTGAAAACATTTGTATTAGGGTTAACGATTAATTGTGTGCAGGAGTAGTAACAAATATGTGATAACATATGGTGATTGTTATTATTATTGCTACTATAACTATTTTACAGGTTATTGCAGCACGTGCTTGTTGGAATAGTGGAAGGGGTGGTCCCTAAGATCTAGGATGCTGAAAAAGACTCAGAGTGAGCTGGAAGATTTTGTTAAAATGTAATTCCTTGTATGGCCACCCCCCTTATCCTGACAACAAGGACAGGAGAAACACACACAAATTGACCACATTTCGGAAAAGAAACACCCCAAGATTGTTTTTTAAGAGTAATTTTTTGTCTAAAGTTTTTGGAAAATGTAAAAATTAATACCTTTTTTTTTACAAAAGTTGTCAATTAATAAGATATTTCTAACACACATGATAGCCATACTTAGAATTACAGCCAAAAACACATTCTGCTACTCCTTCTGCAAAAAGGCATATGGGAAAAAAATGTATAGGGGAAGGTGCTCTGGTCTGATGAGACAAAAATTTTACTTTTTGGCCAAGTTCATGTCTGGCGCAAACCCAACACATCACATCACCCAAAGATCACCATCCCCACAGTGAAACATGGTGGTGGCAGCATCATGCTGTGAGGATGTTTATCAGCAGTCGGGACTGGGAAACTGGTCAGAGTTGAGGGAAAGATGGATGGTGCTAAATACAGGGATATACAGGGATATTCTTGAGCAAAACCTGTACCACTCTGTGTGTGATTTGAGGCTAGGATGGAGGTTCACCTTCCAGCAGGACAATGATCCTAAACACACTGCTAAAGCAACACTTTAGTGGTTTAAGGGGAAACATGTAAATGTGTTGGAATGGCTTAGTCAAAGCCCAGACCTCAATCCAATAGAAAATATGTGGTCAGACTTAAAGATTGCTGTTCACAAGCGCAAACCATCCAAATTGAAGGAGCTGGAGCAGTTTTGCAAGGAGGAATGAGCAAAAATCCCAGTGGTAAGATGTGGCAAGCTCATAGAGACTTATCCAAAGTGACCTGGTGCTGTAATAGCCGCAAAAGGTGGCTCTACAAAGTATTGACTTTAGGGGGGTGAACAGTTATGCATATTGACTTTTTCTGTTATTTTGTCCTATTTGTTGTTTGCCTTACAATAAAAAAATATTTAAAAAAAATCTTTAAAGTTGTGGGCATACTCTGTAAATTAAATGATGCAAATTCTCAAACAATCCATATTAATTCCAGGTTGTGAGGCAACAAAACATAAGAAATGCCAAGGGGGTTGAATAATTTTGCAAGACACTGTATGTTCCGAACATTGTGTCTTGTGTATCACACATGTCAAACATTTGCATTGGTACTTTGGTCACCTCTAAAGGAGTAGTCAGGGAATGTAGCATAGTGTAGCGTCACCTATAACAGTCTCTGTTCCTATAAGCCAAGCTAGCCTAGCCTTCTGGTACATGGCTGCCCCCTAAGGAAAAGGAAGAACAAAAGAGTTCCTGTGGTTCCAAGAGTGCAGTTGTCCATGAGGGATGGATGGGACTGGTGTCTCGCAAAAACATAGTCAGTCGGAATTGCAGATGGGTCAGTTCAGGTGGCAGGCAGAGACATGGTCAGCAAATAGGCAAAGGATCAGTCCAGGCAGCAGGCTGAAATATGGTAAAAAACATACCAGCATAGGTATAGGCCGCAGGCAGAGGCACTACTGCATTGGTGTGGTGGTGATCAGGAATGCTGTTGCTGGCTGCACTGGTCTGATGACCTTGGGACTTGTGTAGTGGCAATGAGGAACACTGTTGCTGGTTTACACTGGTCTGGTGACACTGGGGACTAGTGTGGCAGCAATCAGGAACACTGTTGCTGGTTAACACTGGTCTGGTGACCCTGAATAAATTAAATGTATTCATTTAATTTTAGTAAAGGCACTGGAGGCATAGCTGACTACGTTCATAATCCTCCTGTGATTATGACATGAGGAAAGGCTCAGGGTTACAGTATATGCAGAGAATTGTCAATCGAGTCAAATTTGGTAAAGGACTGTTGAAAACAGCCCCCTTCTTTCAATCTTCTGCCCCACCTCCCTCTACTCCTCCTCCCCTTCCTCCTACAACTCTTTCTGTTATGTGATTAGGGCATGAGGTGAGGCTCTGAGGAGCTGAGGTTATATGAGTAGAGTTGTTGGCCAATGAGGAATGGATTATTGACAAAATCCCTGTTATGTTCCTCCTAGAACACACACTAAATTGCGTAACGGATTGGATCGCTTATGGAAAAAAAAAAAAAAACCCTCACTGCAATTCTGTCCATATTTTCTGCACAGTTCCTGGTCTGGGCAGTTCCACATCAACACATTCCCACGCCATCATTTTTTATTATTTTGCTCACGGCGGTGCACTCTGGAGATGATGTTGGTCTAAGTAAATGTCACCACTTTGATGATTCCTTTTGGGAGATATTTTTTCTACTTCAGTTGATTCATGTGCCTTTAATTACTGGCTTGAGATGGGCTAATTCTTGAAATGTTTGATCCCAGGAATGGTATCATTTGAATCCTTCCTGAAATCTGGATACAGCTTACCGATTTAGGCAATATCTTTAATCTGAATTCTGTCTTGAATATACCACATAGGATGCACAGATATTTACCGGAGTATTGACTAAGATCCCCTGTGTACATGAATATCATCTCTCTCTATTCCTATCTATGGGTCTAGCACCGCCTCCATATTTTGATTGAGTCACTCAAAATGGTGGCCATTTTAGATTAACATAAATTGAAGGCTTTTGTGATCCTTCTAAATGTAATGATTATGTCTACCTGGTTCTGAGGAAGCCTTTGGGCAAAACGTGTCAACTAGCATTTATGACATATCATATGACATCAATTTTTTCTGTATGTATGTATATGTATCTAATCTAGATACATCTATGTAATTATAGATGTATCTATGTAATTATAGATTATAGTAAATTTTGTATTAATAAAATATTTTAAAACTAATTTTTTGTACGCACATCGTGTTCAGGTACCGGCATAGTCCATCAAGTTGGTTCTCCTTCTTTTCTCTGTCTTAACAACCAGTTATTTATGCCTGCCCTGGACATTCATCTGTCAGACAGTGATCCCTAACACACAGGTTAATGTAAACAATGGGGCAGGGATAGTGAGAAAAAAAAACAGCATGGAATCCTCTCAATCGTTATGGATTTTAGGGGACAGTCCACACAAAATCCATACCAGAGCCTCTCCCAGTATTCAGCTTGGCTGCCCAGGAAAGGAAGGGCATAAGCATGCAGGCCCCCTATTTAAACCATACCAGGCCACATGTCCTTAACATTGAGAGGTACCTTGCCAGGGAGGACACCCCTGGCAAAGTACTTTGTCTCCATGTTGATGAAGATGAGAACCTTAGCCAGGTGGTTATGGGGGTTTTTGGACAAAGACTTATCAACATGGGGACAAGGAGCTTCCCTCATGTTGAGGGCTTGGAATGGTTCAGGAGCGGGGGTCGCACACTCATTTACATCCTTTCCTGGCCAACCAAAATACATGCCGGGCAAAAGGTCTGTTATGGATTTTGGGGGTTTCCATGTTTTTTTCTTCTTGTTTTTTGAGTGGGGTCCCCTCTTAAAATCCATACCAGGCCCAAAAGTCCTGATATAAATTTGTGAGCCCACACCAATTATTTACACTACTGCTCAGCAAGTAATCCCTGAATGACAGCTGAATGTGCTGGACAAGGATGAGTCATAGGTTGTTAGCGCCGGTGGATACTGGCTCCTCAACAACCAAGAGTCCTGAGAAGGAAGCTGTCACACGTAGCAGTAATAGTAACACTACTGCTAAATGTTTGACTTTCCACTGCAGCTGAAGGTTTTCTTGGCTGAACACCCATTGGTTCAGCTGTTCATAGAGGAATCTCCATAAACTTTGTACACACTTTGTACACAGTGCAGAATTCTCCCTCATATTATTTTTTTCTTCTGGTCCAATGTTCTTAGCCTATTGTGTTAGGCTATTTTCTCTATTGGTTGAATGCTTTTTTAATGCTAATGGCTCCAGCAGGAGAAAAAGATACAATGTACATTCAAGAGGAGAAAAAAAACACAGGAGCGGACTGCACAGTAATTAATCAATGTGATAGCCAATCAGAGGCTATTACAGCGATCAGGGGGTTGGAAATCATGGAAGAATACCCACTTCTGCGAGGCCGCATATAGGTGTACATGCAGCAGGAAGGGGTTAAAACATTACTGGTATTGTTTGCAACTTTTACGTGAATGCTGAGACATTCGCAAAGGAAGATTTGTATACATTGCCCCTCCCCCTAAACTTGTGTAATCGTTATGGGAGCTTGCAGAGTAATGTGACTCCCTTAGTACGTTCCATGGCATAACATTCTTGGGTAAGAAAAGAGAATAGAATCCCTAAATCATGGTGAAGAACTGGTGGAAACAGTCCCCTCCCTCCAATTTCTAGTCTGGGTGGACCCAGGAAACATATTCCCAGACCTTATAACTTTTTTATACTCATTTTATTAAAAAAAAAAATTAAATACTTTTTATTTACATTTGAATTTTATTTGTAATGTTGTCCCTGCCCAAGTTAAGAAAATGCAGGCAGGGACTATAATGCAAACTGGGTAAAAATATTGGAAGCTGGGGAGGATATTGCAAGAAGATCCAGTTGGATTTTACTGGGGAATGAATTAGGTGGGAGACTAATTTTAAGCTGCCTTCAGTTCTTGTTGGCTATTCCTGTGAGCCTTCGTCCAGGGACAAGAGGCAATAGGTAGGCAACAGCAAAATGTAAGCATATAACCCCCTTGCTCATATGCTGGCTGCCCTTATAGTGAAGCTCTGGTACTCAAAGTAGGACCCACCCCACCATCTCCAATAACAACCTTTCCATACCAGGGTTTTGCCAGAGTGAAAAAAAATCTCCAACCCCCATCTCCCACCACCTCTAAGCCCAGTGACTGTATACTGGCTTAACACTTTAACTGATTCCATACTAGCTGATGAAAACAGCCCCTTTCCACTAATTCATGGCCTCAAGTCCCACATAAAAATTTTGCCATCCCGATCACAATTTTTTAATTTTTTTTACAGATTTTTATAACTTTTTTTATTTCTTAATTTTGTGTTTTTTTTCCTTGTAAAGCTATCCCTGCTCTAATCAAGCAAGCAGGAAAAGAGACAGCAAAGCTGTAGCTATATAGCTTATAAGCAATCATACTTAGGATTGCTGGTTGTCGAGAATTTACCGTTCTGGAGGTGGATAAAGATATGC
Organism: Lithobates sylvaticus; assembly: GCA_028564925.1. Classification (NCBI taxonomy): domain Eukaryota; kingdom Metazoa; phylum Chordata; class Amphibia; order Anura; family Ranidae; genus Lithobates; species Lithobates sylvaticus. The sequence goes on from CM053026.1 coordinate 645,826,170, forward strand.
ACTTAAGTTAGTAGCCTGCCCTCCTGCATGTGTCATGTCCTTCGGCCCATTGGAGAGATTTGTGACTGAGAAGCTGACTTTTAATAAAATAAATCAGATCTGAATCACTGAGGACTACAAAACATCCACTGTAGATGTTAAAATCAATACATTTTATTTACATAGGTTTAACTAAGAAAAGACCAACCACCTTTCCCTGTTATTCTCAATTTGCTGCCTGAAATATGACTTACACTAGTTGAGATGTTACTGGATACCTGGCTGATCCATTTTTTGTTTTATTGGAAAATAACATTAACACAGAGGTAAGAAATTACATCATAGCCATGTAGTTTCACTAGACAGAACAATACATTAAAACAATACTTTATAGTGGCAGAACTTTTAAGCACAGTATAATTTATGAAAATGGTTGTTGCCCCTATGTCTGTGTAGCGCTCCCTAGTGCTGGTAGAGTGCTCGAATTTTTGTGTTAGTGTAGGTACATTTCCAGGCTTGACTGCCAGCCAAGCCTGTGTGTTTTCCTGGGTTGGGCAGAGATCCAGGGAGAGCTGGATGACTCACAGGCAGCATCACTGAGACTTCCCCCTACTTCTAGAATGTACTGGAACCTTCTAGAAGAATGGAAGGGGATGTAGGGTGTAGTTGCCTGGAGTATTCTGTGGGCCTGACCAATCCCCAACAGAAGGGTTGGCAGGAGGCAGGCCCCCTCAAATACTCTGGGTCAGCCCAGCTGGGGCAGTGTGGAGTTTGGTTGGAAGATGGGGATGGAGTGTTAGGCTGTCAGGGACTTTAAGGGTAGCTCCACAGCCTGGGGGGGGGTGGACTTAGACTTGGCTTGGGTGCGGAAGGGACCCTCTTCACGAAACACAGAGGTATCCTGACCAGGAGGTATGGGAGCAAAGAGAGGACAGCAGGAGAAAATTGCCGGGCAAAGCTCCAGAGAGGAAGACAGCCACGTGGGCCGGTGAGTGATACAGTCAGAAGACTGAGAGTCATGCCTGAATTGACTGGGTGCAAGCAGTCTGGGATGGATGCAGAGTCAGTCTGGGAGGACAGTGGAGAAGTAGCCAGGAGTGCTAGAGAAAGGGGAAGCTGCAGCCAGGTGGGCTGGCAGTGCCTGAAGAGGTGACACTGGGAGCAGAAGCCAGAGAGAAGGACAGCTAGCACCAAAGACCTAATTTTTGCTACACCAAAGGTGCCCGCGGTCTCTGCCTGCAAAGGGCATTTTCAATGGTCTGAATAAGCTCTTGTCAGACCATCCACAAAGTGCTAGCTGGTCCTGGGAGTAGTAGTTCTACAAGCAAGTTTATGCTGGTGGTAGAAGAAGAGGAGTGTGTATATACCCAATGTATATATATTGAGCCCCTGAAGAGTCCTGCTGATCAAGTGGGCATCCCATATTAACCCTACCCCATCCAAGTTCAAATCCCCCCCCCCCAAAAAAAACAATGAAGGCAGTCAAGAGGATATTGGTTCCTCTATGGTTTCCTCAGTCACAAGAAGGCAGCTAACCCATTGGATGGCGGCACCACATTATTATTATTATTATTATACACGATTTATATAGCGCCAACAGTTTATGCAGCGCTACAATGTATAGGGGGGACAACAAAATTACAGTACAGTTAAATACAAAAGGTACAGGAGGGCCCTGTTACATGTTACTTTGATGGCTATCTTGGGTTGGCCAGAGTCTATTTAAGACCCTGGCTCCCGTTCTTGGAACGCTTTTGGCGAGTGAACAGGTTTAGAGGCAGGTACCCAACCTGTCAGGGAGAGTGGAAGTGATAGGGAAAGGTTCTTGTGGAGTAGGGAGAGAGCAGGGCCTACGTCTACCTCTTGCTTTTGGGTCAGACTGGCCAGGCCGCACTTTTCTCCCCGTGACAAACAATGTTGGTATCTAGGAGTCTTCTGTTCGCTGATTATCTGCTGCTCAGTTGTAAGTTGGGTGAATTCCCCACCGGCCTTTGTACCATTGACTTGGCTGTTAAAATACAATGTTTGCTGCAAATCGGGAGCCAGCACACCACACTACTCCTACACAATACTCCTTTAAGCAAATAAGTATAATTTATTTGTGTGACAACAAATCAGATGTGGCCTAAGGTCATCCTACTTCTAATCAATGTTAGTTGAATAATCTTTCAGTCTTCACATTTTGTTGTCCTTACTTTCTAGTCTTCAGCTTAGGTGCCCCTTTGGCTAAACAGTCATTGATTCCTCCAAACTTTTTTGATAATTATGTGATATAACATACTAAAGACATACCAATAAAAGGCTCCTTTTAGATTGAGATAACTGTTGATATGGGTGTATTCTTTGCTGTTCAAAACATATTACTGGCAATGAAAAAAAAGCAATGTGTATATGTTGGGACAGTTTAAATTCAAACAAACATTGTTGATAAATTATACAAAACACTGAGTATTACTTCTTAAGGTCTTATGCAAATGAACGTTTTTAGAGACTCAAAAGTTGAGGAGCCAACATTAAAGGGCAATTGTCACATGGGAACTAATTAGACAAAATAGATATGTTTATATGTATAAGTGTTACAGATACCATTTGCTGATATATCTTAATATTTTTTTTATTTGCAAGTGCCTAATGTTACAGTAATATGTGACTGGATGATCACTGGACATCACAGCATTATAATGTTTTTATCACATTACAAGCACTAAATAACATTACAAGGACATTATAGCATTATAAGGATTAGGATAAAATGCATAAGGTGTGAGTTATCTTTTATTCATTATGAGAACCTGAGCTTAGTAATCAGAACACTTTTCATCACTCCCAAATTAGGGATATTACCATAAGAGCTATACAGAGCTTCTATTCACTGTGCTGCATGCTGACCAATGTACATGATTCTCCATTGCTAGAATTAATAAATTTACAGATTAAAGCTAAATATGTTTCTATTGATTAAATTTAGTGCAAAGCACCTGAGGGGAAACATGAATGATCCATCTGTCAAGAGCAAGAAGTCATTTTAATTACAATGGTACAGGCAAACAGGTGGCTACATAATAACATGTAAGTATATGCTTGGGAATATTTGTTGGGCTTCCAGCCTTTATGTTGGTGCATTAATGTCAGTATACTGTATAGAAGATTTCTTAAAACATGAAATGTTTTAAATGCTTGCTAAAAGAACTGCTTTATGTACTCTATGTGAAAAAAGTTTGTAAACATCTGAGAATATTCTGAATTTTTAAATGACAAATGTACTGGAAAAAATTTGGTATGCATTTTCCATTAAAAACCCAAGCCAGCAGGGAAATGTAATTTAGCGCAAATATTTTTTTTCGTTCTAAAATGTTAATTTTGCTGTAGTACATCCTACAGATATGTCACTTCATTTACAGATTTAGGGCATTTCTAAAGCATGTTTTTCACTTTAAGCCTTTAAGCTACCCTCCATTGAAAGTATTTTTTTTTGCTTTGGTACAGATCTCTCCTGTCTGTGCCCAGATCTCCATAACCTTTGTTTGTTAATCCCTAGCCTATTAGCCTTAAAAATGAAGAGAATTGGGGGCGTGTCCTGGCCGCAGAGCAGCACGGCACCTTAACCCAGAGCTGCTCCATTTCCACAGGTGATAACAGCAGCTCTAAGCACAGCAGCCTGCCAAGTTTACCCCCAACAAGGAGGGGAAGATATACAGCACTGAAGGGGATATGTCCTGGAAGAAACTCCTGACACCGGATTCACACAGCCTCACAGACTTTTTTATGCAGCCGACACAGAGAAGGAGCCAAGTTGGCGCAGTGGAGATCGGTCATTCTCACATACTGCCGCCTCACACTGAAGAGTGTGCTTCTGACCAACTGTCGAACATGGAGGAATCTCCTCAGGAGGCTCCCCTGAACGCAGAACAGAAGAGAGATAAGAGAGCTGCGGTCCCCCCAGCTTCCCCACCCACTAAACTCTCCTCTGCAAAGAAACAGAATGGGGCCTCTCTAGCAGCACAACATACAGAGCATGAGGAATGTCACACTGACCCACTAACTAACTTCCCTACAGCTGATGTTCCAGCCACTGAGACAACTCTAAAGGCATGCTGCTCTCTCTTCAGGCAGGGCTACACATGGAGACATGCTCCTCCATTAACCACCTGAATACCAGACTGAAATGTCTGGAGGAACGCTCAGATCACATAGAATTCCAAATCTCTGAAAGGGTTAAAATGCATAATGAAGTGATTAATGCTCATAATGACCAAGCAGAAATGATACAAAAATTACAACTGAAAGTGGCGGATCTAGAAGATAGATCTCTCCACAATAGCATTAAATTCAGAGGCATCCCTAAGTCTGTCTGAGCAAAAGACCTTCTACCCTATCTGAAACAGCTATTTCTTAAGCCTGCCTGACCTCTCCCCCAGAGATCTGCTCATTGACCGTACACATAGAATCCCAAAACCGCGCACCTCCCAGATACAGTCCCAAGAGATGTACTGGAAAACGTAAATTTTTATCACATCAAGGATCAGCTCCTCAGAGCCACCAGGAATGCTCGCACACAGCCTTACACAGGTGTAGCTTTATATCAGGATATATCATCAGCTACAGAGCCGAAAAGGAAAATTTTGCCCCGGTCACTAAGGTTCTACAAGATCGCAACCTGCCCTATAAATGGGGATTCCTGACCAAACTCCTAGTCATGCACCAGAATCAGCAAGTGGATATTGCCTCTGCAAAAGAGGGGCTTAAGCAGCTTCACAATTGAAGCTTTGTGCCTTCACCCCCATCGAATGCTGCTCGTCATGACCCTCTGCCTAAAAGCCTAAATTCCCAACACCTCAGGAGGCCCCTGAGCGTGGATATCCAAGAGCACCTCCACCTTAATTCTAAGGCCTAGCTTTCTCTCCTGCGGGCATGCTACAATGATAACCCATCTTCTGTTTTTATTTTTTTTCAACCTGGAGGCTTGGTCATTCTACTTACCTCAGTTTTCACACCCCAGTTACGAAGTGTGCTATGTACATTCTCAAATAATATTATTGTTGTTTAAAGTTATCATTTTATATTGTCTGTTCATTCATTGTGTTTGTACTTTTATCATTTTTTTAACGTTGGAAGATTCTGGGTACGTATGTAATGGCTCTCTGTAGTACAATATCTCTGTTCTTTATCTGATCCTTGCTAGCACCGTCTCCACCTAAATATGAAGACAATTAGGAATGGGCCAAACACCAGAACACCGCTAACAGTCAAAAAGTTCAAGCGAACATGCAAACTCTATTAAAGTCTATGGGACACAAACATGAAAAATAAAAAATGATAATTTTCAAGGCTTGTATGCAAGTTATTGCCATAAAAAGTGTATACTGACCCGGGTACTGCCCTAGGGGACATGTCTCAATGCAAAAAAAAGTTTTTAAAACGATCGTTTTTTCAGGAGCAGTGATTTTAATAATGCTTAAAGTGAAACAATAAAAATTAAATATTCCTTCAAATAGCATGCCTGAGGGGTCCCCTTAGTCTGCCTGTAAAGTGGTGCATCTGTGCGATGTGTAGAACATGCCGCAGAAATATGGAAATTTCTAAAGCAAAAAATGTAATTTAAAATTGCTCACGTCTGTAATGTATAACCGGCTCCGGCAATATAGATGAAAGGATGGTGTGGGTGAATAGCTGCGCTTTCCTACAAAACTTAAAGCTGCCAACACAACAATGTGACAAATTGTAGACTGGTGAATAAAATAGGAAAAGTGTGGCGCTAGGATAAAACGTGTGAGAACATTCTTAGTGGGCAAGCATGGAGAAATCCAGACCACTGTTGAGTGTTCAAATATTAATATAAAACAGAAATGGCAAGGGCATCAGTCCTTTGTGCACGCCATGAAAAACGTGTACCGTGCAAAACAAGTATCATCTAGTGCACATATAAAAATGAACGGGTTCAACCGATCTTCAGGAAAAGGAAGGGTAATGCTGTAGGTAGATAATGTGCACTGTTCATAGACTCATATAGCTGTCGGTGTCCATGGAAAGTGCACTGTGAGAACAGGGAACAGATCAAACACTCTAAATGAGCAGTAGTGACGATCAAAATCATCCAAGTGTGGGTGTCAGTGCTGACTCATAGAGTAGGGCGGAAGACCAAAACACAATATATGGGTAAGTTATGGTGGCCCACAATAAAGATGTAAAACGATTGTGTGTGCGTTTAAGCGTATGATGGCATCATTCAAAGCACTGAAAACATAAGCTAGGTTGCATCAAACAAAATTAAAACATCTAAAATCCTTTGAACAGAACTTATGGATACTTATGGAGAGAACTCATGGATAAACATGGCGAAATAACCAATTATAATTGAATTGTATCTTTAGAACTATTCAGACGCCAATTAAAGCCATATAGTAATGTCCATATCATAAATGGGTATATCAAGGAATTGCTTGAAAACTGTGTCCTCTAGGTGTCGGATTCAGTTGCAAACAGGAAAATATGAAGTGAATTTGGTACGCTTACCACATCTGGTGGACCCACTGACCGGTGGTGAGGGGTCAAACGAGCTTGAAATTTGTAAGGCCTGAGCCTATACAAAATGGATGTATGCAGTGGAGTTCAGCAGCCGTTGTCACTCACCGACCAGCAACGGATCGACAGGAACCAATCGAAAGGGGTCTCACCAAAGTGCGCGGGTCATCACAGCAGGCAAGGGTATGTGGATGAAGAAAACAGAGAGGGCCTCCTCATCGCGTAAAAAAGTCCGGGCAAGGACTCTATTTATTGCTTTAAAAATTTGCATTTAGCTTCCAACATACATTTTGGTAAAAAAAAAAAATTAAAAGCAAAGCAAAAATGTAAAAACGCACTGATATTAGTTTATCTGCAAGGTTCTCCCGACGCGTTTCGTCTTACACAGACTTCAACTGGGGCTCATTACAAACAACATATCAGTGCACTATATATACATATACTGAATACCCCTAATGAGACTCATTGGGAACAGCCCAACTTGTGGTGTAGTCACATGATGAGTTAATCTCATTTGGGTTGGTTCAAATCCGACCTATAACCAGTGGATTAGTCTGAGGGAGTTTCAAGCCTCAACTTGATCAACCAATCATAAAACGTAAAACAAATGCAATCCAGTCAGCCAGCCTATGGTAGTAGAAGGTGCTGGATTGAATAAGTAAGGAAGAGAAAGTAGTGTGGATAGGTCCTATTAAAAAAGGGGAATGTGCAGCCTTACCAATCATACATGATGTTTATTTGGCGCCAAGAATAGTGCTAGATTAATAGGGTGAACGGCTCATGAGAGGCAGGGAACAGTAGCCACTCGTAAACACCGTCAATGACGCCAAATAGTGCGCAGCGAACAGTGGGGTGTGCCGTAAATGACGCCAACCAATAAGCGGCAAACAATGAAGTATGTGACGGCGTTACAGTGTAGACACGGCATCAACGAGTCAAACAGGGCGTCTGCCGGCCAATCAATGCGCTGAATAAAGTCATGTGATGAAGGAAAATCACATGCACGGGACAGAACAAGCAGGGCGGCCGTCAGCCAATCATTACACAGGGTTGGGTCATGTGACTAGACAAGGTCACATGAGCAGGGGGAATCCGACGTGATGAGTGTGTAGCGTGACGAACGTATGAAATGTGCGCCGGGCAGCCAATCACAATAAAGCGCTCGACCGGCGGTCAGGTGACGGCGCTTCAGCCAATCACAGGATATGGGACCTTCCACGCAAGGCGTACCCAAACAGGTACGGCAATCGACGACGCACACGAAAACAAAACAAGTGCGCATGTGTCAAATGTTCGAAGAGTGTGAATATAGTATAGGATTATAGAAGACAGCCCGTCATAGACTGGCTATAAATAAAGTGCACTTACACAATCCAAGAGGACTGTATATAGGGGGAGAAGGTATGCGGCCTAAAGGGTCTTGATATAGAACCAAACACCAGCAATATCACCCTGCTGGACCTATCCAGAAATGCAGCTATGAAAAAACAATGGTTAAAAAACTGTGTAAATATTAAGGTTCTAAATAATAATACGTGATATAGAAGTAGACCATAGTCTGACTGTTCACAGTGACTCTCTAGGTTTATCCACAATTATAACCATGTGCAACTATCATCAGGGCATCACATAATGTCATCAAATAATGTAGAGTGTATTCACAGGTTATTCAAACTGGTGAAAAAAACTTATATTGGGTATACGATGAGACCAAATGAGTCTATAAATTATTAGACGAAGGCTCACTATTAGATGGAATACAATTAAATGGAACAACACAATTGTTCAATGTGGTCTTAAATAGACCAATGGGATTCCAATGTTCAACATAATATTGAATGTTATTGCCTGATTAGAAAGAGAACTCGAAACTAAATATGATACATATCTGGGTAATAATCACAAAATATAATATGATACATATCTGTGTAATAATCACAGCCTAGGTGGCTGCCACAAACGTAGTCACCATCAGGCTGTTGTAGTGGGAGGAATATAGATTATGAACGATTGATGAATGCGTTTATGTCCCACTCGATGTTGAGGCCGAATGGGACATAACACTTCATCTGATGGATCCAGAATGTTTCAAGTTTAGATACTCCGCGTATGTTAGATTCTCCCCTCCAATGGGACACGAATTTATCTATAACTTGAAATGTCGAACCAGCAGGGTTCTTGCTGTGATGAAGTAAGAAATGTTTTGGTACACTGTGATTCGTACGACCTGCCCTGATGGCCGCAATATGTTCATTTACTCTGATCGCAAATGTACGAATAGTGCGCCCAATGTATTGCTTGCCGCAAGGGCAGGTAATAAGGTAGACGATAAATTTCGTATGACAGGTAGCAAAACACTTCATTTTGTATTCTTTGCCTGTGTAAGTAGATTTAAAGGTGTCGCACTTTCTATGGAAAGAATTGTTTGTACAGACGTTACACTTGCGGCATGGAAAGAACCCCTTCATATCATGAAAGAAAGTTGGTATACGTGGAGGGTCTATGGTGTTAGGTACAATCCTTCCTCTCAACGATGGGGCACCTCTATAGATGACTCCTCCGCGGTCAGGAAGAATAGGATTGAGTACGTGGTCATTTTTTAATATTTTCCAGTGTTTGAGTATGATATTTTTAATTTGCCTGTGTTGAACAGAAAAATCTGTAAGGAACGACCATCTATGTTTATTCTCTTTAGCTGTGGTAGGTTTTTCTGTTAGTAAGATGTTACGGTCTATCTTAGATACTTTTTGGATCTCATCTTCAATCTGGGCAGGTTCATAGCCCTTATCGAGGAATCTCAATTTGAGGGTTTCTGCCTGTTCAAAGAAATCAGCCAACTGTGAACAATTGCGCCTGATCCGCATAAGTTGACTGCGAGTGACAGATTTAAGCCACGAAGCGTGGTGGCAACTGTCGACAGGAATGTAACCATTCCGGTCGGTGGCTTTAAAAAACGTCTTAGTGGAAAAACGGCCTTCACATATACTGATTTCTAAGTCTAAGAAATGGATGGTGGAAAGGCTGGCTTCATATGAAAGTTCTATTCCTATATTGTTGTCATTGAGTTGTGCCATAAATCGATCTAGGGAATCGATAGATCCTTTCCATAGGAGGAGGATGTCGTCGATGTACCTGGACCACAACACTAGCTGTGGGGGGTCCAGGGCATAGACGACATCCTCCTCCCACTTGGCCATGTATATGTTGGCAAGACTGGGGGCGAACTTCGCGCCCATGGCTACGCCTTTGGTTTGAAGGTAAAATTGGCCGTTATACCAAAAGTAATTGTGTTTAGTGGCGTATATAAGTAAATCCATAATGTATCTTTTATGCGTGAAGGAAATGGAACTACTCCTACCGAGAAAGGTATCCACTGCATTGAGTCCAAGGTCATGAGGAATACAAGTGTACAGCGACGTCACATCTGCAGTGACGAGTAACATACCTTCACTATATACTGCCTGTTGTAGTTTAGAGATAGTGTGCCGAGTATCTTTAAGATAGGAGGGTATCGCTTTCACTAATGGCTGCAGGTAAAAATCAATGTATTTACCTATCCTGCTGGTAATAGAATCTAAACCACTCACTATCGGTCTTCCAGGTGGGAGGGTCACACTCTTATGTACTTTTGGTAAATAGTACATGATGGGAATGCGTGGTGCGGCTGGTATCAAATAACTCTTTTCTTTTCTGTCAAGAATACCGAGCTGTGCACCTGTGTCAACTAGATCCGTCAGCGTCCGTTTAAAGTCCCGAGTAGGATCTTTTGGCAGAAGGCGATATGTGTCGGTATCACTCAAAATACGTGTCATTTCTAGATGATAAACCTCTTTATCTAAAATGACTATTCCTCCACCCTTGTCGGCGGGTCTGATTATCAAATCTTTGCGCTCACACAGGGTTTTGAGTCCGATTTTAATATTGGGGTCAGAATGGATGACTTTATTGGGAAGGGCTTCAAGGTCTTTCAAGACCAAGTCCCTAAACACTTTCACAGATGGGGCAACCGGGCAGGGGGGATTAAAGAGGGAAGGGTTCGCAAGGCCAGAGTGTATAATATGCCCAGGATCATTAAGTGCTGTATGACTCCTGGGGTTGGACAAAATGTACCTCTGTACGTTTATTTTGCGTATAAATTTATGTACATCGATGAATGTAGCAAACTTATTACGTTTTCTGGGGGGGACAAATTTAAGATCAAGTTGAGGCTTGAAACTCCCTCAGACTAATCCACTGGTTATAGGTTGGATTTGAACCAACCCAAATGAGATTAACTCATCATGTGACTACACCACAAGTTGGGCTGTTCCCAATGAGTCTCATTAGGGGTATTCAGTATATGTATATATAGTGCACTGGTATGTTTTTTGTAATGAGCCCCAGTTGAAGTCTGTGTAAGACGAAACGCGTCGGGAGAACCTTGCAGATAAACTAATATCAGTGCGTTTTTACATTTTTGCTTTGCTTTTAATATTTTTACCAAAATGTATGTTGGAAGCTAAATGCAAACTTTTAAAGCAATAAATAGAGTCCTTGCCCGGACTTTTTTACGCGATGAGGAGGCCCTCTCTGTTTTCTTTATCCACATACCCTTGCCTGCTGTGATGACCCGCGCACTTTGGTGAGACCCCTTTCGATTGGTTCCTGTCGATCCGTTGCTGGTCGGTGAGTGACAACGGCTGCTGAACTCCACTGCACACATCCATTTTGTATAGGCTCAGGCCTTACAAATTTCAAGCTCGTTTGACCCCTCACCACCGGTCAGTGGGTCCACCAGATGTGGTAAGCGTACCAAATTCACTTTATATTTTCCTGTTTGCAACTGAATCCGACACCTAGAGGACACAGTTTTCAAGCAATTCCTTGATATACCCATTTATGATATGGACATTACTATATGGCTTTAATTGGCGTCTGAATAGTTCTAAAGAGACAATTCAATTATAATTGGTTATTTCGCCATGTTTATCCATGAGTTCTCTCCATAAGTATCCATAAGTTCTGTTCGTAGGATTTTAGATGTTTTAATTTTGTTTGATGCAACCTAGCTTATGTTTTCAGTGCTTTGAATGATGCCATCATACGCTTAAACGCACACACAATCGTTTTACATCTTTATTGTGGGCCACCATAACTTACCCATATATTGTGTTTTGGTCTTCCGCCCTACTCTGTGAGTCAGCACTGACACCCACACTTGGATGATTTCGATCGTCACTACTGCTCATTTAGAGTGTTTGATCTGTTCCCTGTTCTCACAGTGCACTTTCCATGGACACCGACAGCTATATGAGTCTATGAACAGTGCACATTATCTACCTACAGCATTACCCTTCCTTTTCCTGAAGATCGGTTGAACCCGTTCATTTTTATATGTGCACTAGATGATACTTGTTTTGCACGGTACACGTTTTTCATGGCGTGCACAAAGGACTGACGCCCTTGCCATTTCTGTTTTATATTAATATTTGAACACTCAACAGTGGTCTGGATTTCTCCATGCTTGCCCACTAAGAATGTTCTCACACGTTTTATCCTAGCGCCACACTTTTCCTATTTTATTCACCAGTCTACAATTTGTCACATTGTTGTGTTGGCAGCTTTAAGTTTTGTAGGAAAGCGCAGCTATTCACCCACACCATCCATTCTTACATTTCTGACCTATAGCTGCTGCATCCTCTATTTATAACCTTATGAATTTTTTTTCATTTTTTGTTTAAAAACATTCAATTACTGATTTGTTGATTCACGTATTGCTATTCACACTGTTCCTTGGTAGAGGAATAGAGATCCATTAGAGGCTTTCTTTCACATTTTTTGTTGGTTTATTGGTATTTTATTTGCCACTATGGACGTGTTTGAATATAGGACCAACCGAACCTTCAATATTGAAGGAGTTTTTTCTTCAACCATGGCTGACTCTGAGATAGGCGGCTTCTTTTTAAGATTGAAAAATCTTATGGTGTCCGAACTCCATCTTGAATGGGACATTGCGTTCCTCGAACAATATATCAAAGAACGCATGGTCCCTCGTGGGTTAAGATGGAACGTTTACCCTCAACAGGGCGATACAGACCCAGAAAACTGGTTCAAGTATTTCAATGAAGCCGGGCTGGCTCTATTGGGATTCTTGAACGACCGGAAACGGCTGAAAAGAACTATCATTGATAAAGAAATTAAAGAATTAAGAGAGAAACTCCAACCCCATAAAACAACTACTGAATACACTACCCTATCAACCAATTTGAAAAATCACTTAGAGAAAGAAGAAAGAGAACAAAGAAATAAAAAGCAAAAAAAGTACCTTAGAGACAACACAGATTACAAAAATAACTGTGTTTTCAATTGGCAAACTAGAGATCCACAAGCTAATTCTAACACCGATCAATCCTTGATGGAAGTACAGGATCATTCTGAATATAGACCTTCGGTTCCCATCATCGTTCCACCGTCACAAGCTAGGGCCGACCAGTCCGGCTATGACAATATGAATCGGCCAGTACATCCAGCTCCTCTGCCTATCCCCCGCAATGCTGGCCCTCATCCAGCCCACAATGGAAGAGGGAGAGGCAATAAAAATAGAGGTAGAGCGAAAAAAGAACATACTACCAATTATGACCATTATGGTTATGATCGTTCCCCCAGACGTGAGGACCAATACCATAATGGCCACTACAATCAGCCCACTTACCGAACTCCGGTTCAAACCAGGAATAGATTTTCTCCCCTTAGGGGAGAAAGACCATATGAGAATCATAATTCCCAATATCCCCATGGTAATAGGGATTATGGGTATTACAATAGATCCCCATATAATTATAATTTGCCACGACCGTCCAACACACCGGGTTTTCACCGGGACTCAGAAAAACACAGTCGCAACCCCAAACCAAGCGTGGTTCCAGAGGGGGGAGGCGGTCCAGGAAAAAGAAAACGCGTTTAAACACCAGTGGGATTTTCAATCTTAGTAAGGTGACCCTGACCGATGCTGAACAATTGGTTATGGACAAAGGTCTTAAATTTGTCCCCCCCAGAAAACTTAATAAGTTTGCTACATTCATCGATGTACATAAATTTATACGCAAAATAAACGTACAGAGGTACATTTTGTCCAACCCCAGGAGTCATACAGCACTTAATGATCCTGGGCATATTATACACTCTGGCCTTGCGAACCCTTCCCTCTTTAATCCCCCCTGCCCGGTTGCCCCATCTGTGAAAGTGTTTAAAATCAGACTCAAAACCCTGTGTGGAGTGCAAAGATTTGATAATCAGACCCGCCGACAAGGGTGGAGGAATAGTCATTTTAGATAAAGAGGTTTATCATCTAGAAATGACACGTATTTTGAGTGATACTGACACATATCGCCTTCTGCCAAAAGATCCTACTCGAGACTTTAAACGGACGCTGACGGATCTAGTTGACACAGGTGCACAGCTCGGTATTCTTGACAGAAAAGAAAAGAGTTATTTGATACCAGCTGCACCACGCATTCCCATCATGTACTATTTACCAAAGGTACACAAAAGCGTGACCCTCCCACCTGGGAGACCGATAGTGAGTGGTTTGGATTCTATTACCAGCAGGATAGGTAAATACATTGATTTTTACCTGCAGCCATTAGTGAAAGCGATACCCTCCTATCTTAAAGATACTCGGCACACTATCTCTAAACTACAACAGGCAGTATATAGTGAAGGTATGTTACTCGTCACTGCAGACGTGACGTCGCTCTACACTTGTATTCCTCATGACCTTGGACTCAATGCAGTGGATACCTTTCTCGGTAGGAGTAGTTCCATTTCCTTTACACACAAAAGATACATTATGGATTTACTCATATACGCCACCAAACACAATTATTTTTGGTACAACGGCCAATTTTACCTCCAAACCAAAGGTGTAGCCATGGGCGCGAAGTTCGCCCCCAGTCTTGCCAACATATACATGGCCAAGTGGGAGGAGGATGTCGTCTATGCCCTGGACCCCCCACAGCTAGTGTTGTGGTCCAGGTACATCGACGACATCCTCCTCCTATGGAAAGGCTCTATCGATTCCCTAGATCGATTTATGGCACAACTCAATGACAACAATATAGGAATAGAACTTTCATATGAAGCCAGCCGGTCCACCATTCACTTCTTAGACCTAGAAATCAGCATATGTGAAGGCCGTTTTTCCACTAAGACTTTTTTTAAAGCCACCGACCGGAATGGTTACATTCCGGTCGACAGTTGCCACCACGCTTCGTGGCTTAAATCTGTCCCTCGTAGTCAACTTATGCGGATCAGGCGCAATTGTTCACAGTTGGCTGATTTCTTTGAACAGGCAGAAACCCTCAAATTGAGATTCCTGGATAAGGGCTATGAACCTGCCCATATTGAAGATGAGATCCAAAAAGTATCTAAGATAGATCGTAACATCTTATTAACAGAAAAACTTACCACAGCTAAAGAAAATAAACATAGATGGTCGTTCCTTACAGATTTTTCTGTTCAACACAGGCAAATTAAAAATATCATACTCAAACACTGGAAAATATTAAAAAATGACCACGTACTCAATCCTATTCTTCCTGACCGCGGAGGAGTCATAGAGGTGCCCCATCGTTGAGAGGAAGGATTGCATCTAACACCATAGACCCTCCACGTATACCAACTTTCTTTCATGATATGAAGGGGTTCTTTCCATGCCGCAAGTGTAACGTCTGTACAAACAATTCTTTCCATAGAAAGTGCGACACCTTTAAATCTACTTACACAGGCAAAGAATACAAAATGAAGTGTTTTGCTACCTGTCATACGAAATTTATCGTCTACCTTATTACCTGCCCTTGCGGCAAGCAATACATTGGGCGCACTATTCGTACATTTGCGATCAGAGTAAATGAACATATTGCGGCCATCAGGGCAGGTCGTACGAATCACAGTGTACCAAAACATTTCTTACTTCATCACAGCAAGAACCCTGCTGGTTCGACATTTCAAGTTATAGATAAATTCGTGTCCCATTGGAGGGGAGAATCTAACATACGCGGAGTATCTAAACTTGAAACATTCTGGATCCATCAGATGAAGTGTTATGTCCCATTCGGCCTCAACATCGAGTGGGACATAAACGCATTCATCAATCGTTCATAATCTATATTCCTCCCACTACAACAGCCTGATGGTGACTACGTTTGTGGCAGCCACCTAGGCTGTGATTATTACACAGATATGTATCATATTATATTTTGTGATTATTACACAGATATGTATCATATTTAGTTTCGAGTTCTCTTTCTAATCAGGCAATAACATTCAATATTAATGTTGAACATTGGAATCCCATTGGTCTATTTAAGACCACATTGAACAATTGTGTTGTTCCATTTAATTGTATTCCATCTAATAGTGAGCCTTCGTCTAATAATTTATAGACTCATTTGGTCTCATCGTATACCCAATATAAGTTTTTTTCACCAGTTTGAATAACCTGTGAATACACTCTACATTATTTGATGACATTATGTGATGCCCTGATGATAGTTGCACATTGTTATAATTGTGGATAAACCTAGAGAGTCACTGTGAACAGTCAGACTATGGTCTACTTCTATATCACGTATTATTATTTAGAACCTTAATATTTACACAGTTTTTTAACCATTGTTTTTTCATAGCTGCATTTCTGGATAGGTCCAGCAGGGTGATATTGCTGGTGTTTGGTTCTATATCAAGACCCTTTAGGCCGCATACCTTCTCCCCCTATATACAGTCCTCTTGGATTGTGTAAGTGCACTTTATTTATAGCCAGTCTATGACGGGCTGTCTTCTATAATCCTATACTATATTCACACTCTTCGAACGTTTGACACATGCGCACTTGTTTTGTTTTCGTGTGCGTCGTCGATTGCCGTACCTGTTTGGGTACGCCTTGCGTGGAAGGTCCCATATCCTGTGATTGGCTGAAGCGCCGTCACCTGACCGCCGGTCAAGCGCTTTATTGTGATTGGCTGCCCGGCGCACATTTCATACGTTCGTCACGCTACACACTCATCACGTCGGATTCCCCCGCTCATGTGACCTTGTCTAGTCACATGACCCAACCCTGTGTAATGATTGGCTGACGGCCGCCCTGCTTGTTCTGTCCCGTGCATGTGATTTTCCTTCATCACATGACTTTATTCAGCGCATTGATTGGCCGGCAGACGCCCTGTTTGACTCGTTGATGCCGTGTCTACACTGTAACGCCGTCACATACTTCATTGTTTGCCGCTTATTGGTTGGCGTCATTTACGGCACACCCCACTGTTCGCTGCGCACTATTTGGCGTCATTGACGGTGTTTACGAGTGGCTACTGTTCCCTGCCTCTCATGAGCCGTTCACCCTATTAATCTAGCACTATTCTTGGCGCCAAATAAACATCATGTATGATTGGTAAGGCTGCACATTCCCCTTTTTTAATAGGACCTATCCACACTACTTTCTCTTCCTTACTTATTCAATCCAGCACCTTCTACTACCATAGGCTGGCTGACTGGATTGCTTTTGTTTTACGTTTTATGATTGGTTGATCAAGTTGAGGCTTGAAACTCCCTCAGACTAATCCACTGGTTATAGGTCGGATTTGAACCAACCCAAATGAGATTAACTCATCATGTGACTACACCACAAGTTGGGCTGTTCCCAATGAGTCTCATTAGGGGTATTCAGTATATGTATATATAGTGCACTGGTATGTTGTTTGTAATGAGCCCCAGTTGAAGTCTGTGTAAGACGAAACGCGTCGGGAGAAACTTGCAGATAAACTAATATCAGTGCGTTTTTACATTTTTGCTTTGCTTTTAATATTTTTACCAAAATGTATGTTGGAAGCTAAATGCAAACTTTTAAGGCAATAAATAGAGTCCTTGCCCGGACTTTTTTACGCGATGAGGAGGCCCTCTCTGTTTTCTTTATCCACATACCCTTGCCTGCTGTGATGACCCGCGCACTTTGGTGAGACCCCTTTCGATTGGTTCCTGTCGATCCGTTGCTGGTCGGTGAGTGACAACGGCTGCTGAACTCCACTGCATACATCCATTTTGTATAGGCTCAGGCCTTACAAATTTCAAGCTCGTTTGACCCCTCACCACCGGTTAGTGGGTCCACCAGATGTGGTAAGCGTACCAAATCAATTTTCACATTTGCCTGTTTGCAACTGAATCCGACACCTAGAGGACACAGTTTTCAAGCAATTTCTTGATATCCCCATTTATGATATGGACATTACTATATGGCTTTAATTGGCGTCTGAATAGTTCTAAAGAGACAATTCAATTATAATTGGTTATTTCGCCATGTTTATCCATGAGTTCTCTCCATAAGTATCCATAAGTTCTGTTCATAGGATTTTAGATGTTTTAATTTTGTTTGATGCAACCTAGCTTATGTTTTCAGTGCTTTGAATGATGCCATCATACGCTTAAACGCACACACAATCGTTTTACATCTTTATTGTGGGCCACCATAACTTACCCATATATTGTGTTTTGGTCTTCCGCCCTACTCTGTGAGTCAGCACTGACACCCACACTTGGATGATTTTGATCGTCACTACTGCTCATTTAGAGTGTTTGATCTGTTCCCTGTTCTCACAGTGCACTTTACATGGACACCGACAGCTATATGAGTCTATGAACAGTGCACATTATCTACCTACAGCATTACCCTTCCTTTTCCTGAAGATCGGTTGAACCCGTTCATTTTTTTATGTGCACTAGATGATACTTGTTTTGCACGGTACACGTTTTTCATGGCGTGCACAAAGGACTGACGCCCTTGCCATTTCTGTTTTATATTAATATTTGAACACTCAACAGTGGTCTGGATTTCTCCATGCTTGCCCACTAAGAATGTTCTCACATGTTTTATCCTAGCGCCACACTTTTCCTATTTTAATATAGATGAAAGATCAAGGAAAAAAATGGCATGGGGTCCCCCCAATCCATATCAGGCCCTTCGGGTCTCATATGGATATTAAGGGGAACCCCACAGCAACATTTAAAAAAAAATTGGTGTGGGGTCCCCCCAAAATCTATACTAGAGCCTTATCCGAGCATGCAGCCTGGCAGGTCAGGAGCGAGCCCCCCAGAACCATACCAGGCTGCATGCCCTCAACATGGGGAGGTGGGTACTGTGGGGCAGGGGGGTTGGTGCCCCCTGACCCCAAAGCACCTTGTCCCTATGTTGGTGGGAACAAGAGCCTCTTCCCAACAACCCTGGCCATTGGTTGTTGGGGTCTGCGGGTGGGGTGCTTACTGGAATCTGGAGCCCCCGTATCCCACCCCCCTATGTGAATGGGTATTGGGTACATTGTACCCCTGCCCATTCACCAAAAAAAGTGTCAAAAAGTATAAACCACAAGAGACAGTTTTTGACAATTCCTTTTTTTTTTAAAGAAATCACGCTGCCAGATGGACCCGAAAAATCGAAAAATGAAAAAACGCTGCCTCCATGGGAGGCCTCCTGGTGACTGCTGTCTTTTCGCTTTGACAGCTCTTATATAAGCAAGGGCGGGACCACCCGCTGATGTAACTGGATGACCTTGCTCCCGCTGACATTACATGACATCTCATGTTGTCAGAAGGGGGCTGGGTCACTCAGTTAAGTCACCGGGTGGCTCCGCCCTTGCCTATATAACAGCTGTCAAAGCCCAGAGACAGCAGTCGCCAGGAGGCCTCCCATCGAGACGGCACTTTTTTCATTCTTTCTATTTTTTGGGTCCGCCGGGCGGCGTGATTGAATATGGATGGACATCGTGGGACCCTTTTTTTTCCTTTTTAATAAAGGAATTGTTTTTATTTTTTTACACTTTTTTGGTGAATGGGTAGGGGTATAATGTACCCAACACCCATTCACATGGGGGGGGGGGGCAGGACCAGAGGTGTCAAGATTGATATCTGTAATTCCATTGCCTTTCAACTTCACCATACAGAAGCTGACCCTCTAGGCAGATACCTTATCCTGTCCGCTTCTTTTAACAATTCTCCTCTAGTGATTGCAAACATCTATGCCCTTAATACACTCTTCGTAAACAGGAAGCAGTCATCAAAAGGGGACGCGTTTCGGAACAACTGATTGGTTCCTTTATCAAGATGACTGCTTTCTGTTTCCTGTTTGCGTTCCATGCTGGTTGTCGTCCTGTGCTGTTGATGTCACTTACAGTCTCTGTGCTTCCTGTATCTTTGATTGTGGCTGTGGACCAGATTACAATCTCCCTGTGAGTCCCTTGCTGTTTCCTCCTGCTGGCACCCCCGAGATCCCACACCATCGGAAGGACAGAGCATCAGAAGCCTGCACATGTCTTGGACCTCACCCATGCCGGATCACCCATACAAATGATATGTCTTGTCATTCCACATATCCTGTAAGTGTTTTTAATCCCTTTTGGGGCAATTTAACATTTTAACTTCTACACTTAGAGGCGCCTTTCTTTCTTTTTCTTGTTTCCTATCTAGAGATCGTTTCTCTCTATGAGTGCAGCCCTAAGTGTTTGAAGACCCCTCTTCTCTATATATAGACTTTTAATATAGACTTTTGGCTATTATGGAAATTTTTCTGCTTGGTCTTGAAGCTCAGAGTGCCCTTGCATACACTATATCTGTATCTATACTTAGACCTTAGAGCAACACTCTGCCCCAAATATTTAGAAAAAATCAAAAAAAGGAATTGCCCATGGGACTTTAGAAGAGTGGTGCTAAATAAAATAATACATCAATTATAAAATATGTATATAAAATTAAAAAAATTACTTCATAACGCAGGATCCTGGTGCGGTGTACTTACCTTGTCCCCAGGATCCTGCAATGTCCCCCCGATGTGTCGCGGGCTATGTCCTCTGCCAGAAGCCTCTGTGTGCTAGGCTCCATTCCCTGCGAGCATCGCGACGCACAGGGCAGAGCCAGGTGGCAAATTCAAAAAAGTGAAAAATCATAATACATACAGTACACTGTAATCTTACAGATTACATTACTGTATGAAATTATTTCAAAACCCTTTTGTCCCCGGTGCTTTGTCCAATGCCCTGCATGCAGTTTTATATGATATATACTGTTCTTTCTGCCTGGAAACTTAAGATTGTCCATAGCAACCAAAAAGTGTCCCTTTATGTCAAAAGTGGTTTTAGGCCAGCTAGAAAACAGCAATAGTAAATTAGAACACTTGCAGAATTGAGCGATAGTGAATTGTGGGGAAATTTATTTTATTATTATTATATTATTATTTTTTATAATTATTTATATTTATTTATTATATTATAATTTATGATTTTGTGTTTCAAACTTCAGCATACCCGGGAAATCTACTAGACTCTTGTTTGGACAGATTTAAGTGTGTTATTACTAAGAATTACAGGCCTACAATATAAAACGCCAAATTTCTATGAAAAATAATTGTACCACTTTGAGACACAAAAATCTGATATAATCATACCGCCAGGGAAGATACGCTGGGTGCCCAAGAGAAAAGGAGATTGGAACATACCAACTCCTTTCTGGAGAAAATACATACCGTATATACTCGAATATAAGCCGAGATTCTCAGACCCTTTTTTAGGTCTGAAAGTCCACCCCTCGGCTTATATTCGAGTCACCGCCGTCTGCCTACATGAACAGCTTGTCATGCAGACAGACGGCAGTGTTCAAAAGCCGCGCCGCCTCCTCCCGCCCGTCCGTGATAGGCGGACACTAATTTTCCCAGCAGTACAGTGTTCCGCCTATCACGGATGGCCTGTCATTCTCATCTCATGGACGAGGATGAGAGAATGTCCGTGATAGGCGGAACACGGGTGCCTGGCAGGATCAACAGACCGGTGGGAAGGAAACAGGTTAGCTGAGCTGGCGGGATCTCTGGAAAGCTGGATAGCAGAGCTGGCAGGAACACTGGAAAGCAGGCTCACAGGTAAACTGGATAGCAGAGCTGGCAGGATCACAGGAAAGCAGGCTCACAGGTAAACCGGATAGCAGAGCTGGCAGGATCACAGGAAAGCAGGCTCACAGGTAAACTGGATAGCAGAGCTGACAGGAACGGGACAACGGCTTGGCAAGCAGGTTCACAGGTACACTTGGATAGCAGAGCTGACAGGAACTGGACAATGGCTTGGCGAACAGGTTCACAGGTAAGCTTGGATAGCAGAGCTGACAGGAACTGGACAATGGCTTGGCGAACAGGTTCACAGGTAAGCTTGGATAGCAGAGCTGACAGGAACTGGACACAGGAAACGGAACCACTGAATGGACTTGAACAGGATCGTTACAGGCGCAGACTGGACAAAGGCTAAACAAGGAACCAGAGTTCATCAAAGAAGTCAGGTAATGAAATCTGAACTTAGAGCAAGGTACAATGGATCAGGCAGGAGGATGGTCACTGGAAGCCGGGTTCGGGTACAGGCAGAAAGCTGGATAGTCTTTATGGCAAGCCGGGTCAAAGGAACAGGTATCACAGGATCAGGTTTCTTTTACTACACCACAACGCTGTAGAGCAGACAGCAAAGACCGTCTGCTCAAGTCAGGCTTAAATAGGCCGGCTGGTGCTAACTAGGGCGCGCGCCCGTCTCCCTGTGCGCGGTTGTGCACGTGCCCGCGCCCGGGCGCGCATGCGCATGCGCAATGGAATCTGAGGGCCAGGACGGCCCGGGTTTAGATTTCTGGCAGGATCTTCATGACATTGCCCCCCTCCTAGGGGCAACCTCCGGGTGCCCCTCTGGGCAAATCTCTCAGGATGAGCTCTTTTGAAGGCTTGAACTAGACTCTTAGCATGGATATTACACTCGGGCTCCCAGGAATTCTCTTCAGGACCATATCCCTTCCATTTGATCAAGAACTGATTCTGATTTCTCCTCTTTCTAACATTTAGTATAGCCTCTACCTCATATTCTTCCTCGCCATCTACCAAGACTGGGTCCGGGGGTACAGTCCTTCTGTTGGAAAAGGGGTTGGAAGTGGAGGGCTTTAACAGAGAAACATGAAAGACTGGATGGACCTTGAGGGAATCAGGAAGTTCCAACTCATAGGCTACTTCATTAATCTTTCGTTTGACTGGAAAGGGACCTAAGAACTTAGGGCCCAGTTTTTTTTGAGGGACAAGCCAACTTCAGATTCAAGGTGGAGAGCCACGCTGTGTCACCCGGTGCCAGTACCAATTCTCCACGCCTCTTTCGGTCAAAGACTGCTTTGTTATGTTCCTGGGTCCGGCCATGGTGTCCTGCAGGAGTTGGTTATTGGAAGCAAAGAAATCAATCTTTTCCTGGACTGCGGGCACAGTACATTCAGGAAGAGAATTGGGCAGGAATGAAGGATGAAAGCCATAGTTGGCGAAGAAAGGTGTCTGTTGGGTGGCCGAGTGGATAGCATTGTTTAATGCAAACTCGGCAACTGGTAACAGGGAGATCCAATCGTCTTGGGGAGAAGGAAGAAAAGCATCGAAGATATTGTTCCAGGGTCTGATTGGTTCTTTCGGTCTGCCCATTGGTTTGAGGGTGATAAGCGGAAGAAAACGATAGCTCAATGTTGAGGGCCTTGCAAAGTGATTTCCAGAACCGAGAGGTGAATTGTACCCCTCGGTCGGACACTATGTTGGCTGGTACCCCATGGAGTCTGATGACTTCTCGGATGAACACTTGTGCGGTTTCTGAGGCAGAAGGGGTGCCCTTCATGGGAAAACAAAGTGTGCCATTTTTGACAGAACGATCAACTATCACGAAGATCGTAGTGTGGTCCTCTGCTGGGGGCAGTTCCACAATGAAATCTATGGACAGCATTTTCCAGGGGCGATCTGGGACTGGTAATTGAGTAGGCCCCAGGCCTTGGTTCTGTGACTTTTGCTCCGAATACACACAGTACATGTTTCCACAAATTTCCTGCAGTCTTCCCTTAACTGGGGCCACCAGAAGGTACGTTGTACCAATTCAGTGGTTTTGGTGACACCAAAGTGTCCGGCAAGCTTGTGATCATGGCACAATTCCAGGACGGTTACCCGCAGACCCTCGGGAATGAAAATCTTATCCCCATGCCACAATAGCCCATCCTTGGCCAGCAACCCAGGACCGGGAGTGGGTTATGAGGCCACTGGAAGCCCGTCTGAGCTGGGACAGTAGGTCTTCCTGTAGCAGGAGAAAGTTTCCAGGGGCAAGGATAGTGTCTGGAGGGGAACCATCCTGGGATTTGTGATACATACGAGACAGAGCGTCCGCTTCGCGTTTTTTGGAACCCGGACAATATGTCACGTGAAAGGTAAAACGAGAGATATCAAACATAACAGTTCTTGATGTGACTCTGAGATCACTGTGTGCAATGGGGCAGTCTCCTGAGTCACTGGGCCAGATTTGATGGTGGACCCATCCGCCAGGTGGACGGACAGGCCCTGTTCTCTTGGACGGAGAGGAATTCGATGCCGGGCAGCAAAAGCAGTCCAGTCCATGAAGCAACTACAGGCACCAGAGTCAATGATAGCTGTGGTTTGTAGGGTCCTTCCTGAGAACTGGAAGGAAACAGAAAGGGCAAGATGAGATGAAACCCCGGTCACAGGATCCACATAACTGGAGAGAATAGTGGGGAACTTACGAAGTTTAGCCGGGCAGTTCCGGACATAATGACCAGGCTCTCCACAATACAGGCACAGATTGTTGCTGCGGCGTCTCTGGCGTTCTGCTGGGGTGAGAGAAGGCCGCAGGAGTCCAAGTTGCATGGGTTCTGATGCTGAAGAGGCATGAGCAGGTTTAACAGGGGGAGCAGTGCGGAAGTGACTTGGACCCCTGGGAAGCATCCAGGTAGGTCTTGGGGACCCCAAGGTTCGTTCGGCCCTACGCTCCCGTAGGCGCCGGTCAATTTGGATGCTTAGGTCTATGAGGGAATTCAGGGTCTGAGGTACCCCCACTCTGGCGAGCTCGTCCTTGAGTGCGTCTGAGAGGCCCATGCGGAATTGGTGACGGAGAGCAGCATCGTTCCAGTCGGTGTCGGCACCCCAATGCCTGAACTCAGCCACATAGTCCTCTGCTGGTCTTCGACCCTGTTGGAGAGAACGTAAGGTGGCCTCCGCAGTGGTTGAGAGTTGGGGGTCCTCATAAAGCTGCGCCATGGCATCAAAAAAGGTGGAGAGACTGGTCAATGCTGCATCCTTTTGTTCCACGAGACGGTGGGCCCAGATTTGGGGATCCCCAGTCAGTAGGGCTACCACAAAACCCACCTGGTGGTCTCTAGAGAAAAGGTCCTAGGTTGCAGGGCAAAATGGGAGTTCACAGGAGTTACGGAAAGTTCTGAAGCTACCACGGGCACCCGTAAATTTCTCTGGAGTAGGTACCTTGGGCTCAGGTGGTAGCATCACTATAGTCTGGGTAGGTGCAGGCCCCGTTGGGGGTATTGCTGGGTGAGGAGTTCCTTGGGTACTGGATGGACCAGACAGGGCCAGTACCCGTTCCTCCAGCCGGGTGTACCCTTGCTGGAGGTTCTTCACCGCCTCGGTCAGACCTGCCAGGTGTTGGCATAGCCCCTCCATGGCGGGGCTCCCTGCTCGGGCTCAGACAATGGCTGTCTGCTACTGTCACGTACCTGGTGGTGCGAGCCCGAGATTGCAGGGAGAGGCCTCCCTTGCATCTCCCACTCCTGGTCCCCTGGTGTGGGAACAGGAGAGCCAGGAGTGAGGAGGAGCACGGGTGCCTGGCAGGATCAACAGACCGGTGGGAAGGAAACAGGTTAGCTGAGCTGGCGGGATCTCTGGAAAGCAGGCTCACAGGTAAACGGGATAGCAGAGCTGGCAGGATCACAGGAAAGCAGGCTCACAGGTAAACTGGATAGCACAGGCTCACAGGTACAGAGCTGGCAGGATCACAGGAAAGCAGAAACTGGATAGCAGAGCTGACAGGAACTGGACAACGGCTTGGCTGGCTTGGCGAACAGGTTCACAGGTAAGCTTGGATGGGGAAAAACAGGTTCACAGGTGTTCCTCGTTACAGAGGGCCAGACTGCAGACTGGACAAAGGCTAAACAAGGAACCAGAGTTCATCAAAGAAGTCAGGTATCAAGCCGGGTCAAAGGAACAGGTATCACAGGAGGAGGAGGCGCGGCTTTTAAATTTGTAATGGCGCCGTACACGCTGTGGGGGGGACAGAGCGGGACCTCATCGGCTGCACGGACCCCGGACCCAGGACCCCGGACCCCGGACACAGGACCCCGGACCCACGGACCCACAGACCCACAGATCGGCGGATCGGCTGCAATGGGGACACGGGCTGCAATGGGGACACGGGGGTCTGTACAGGGGACATGCAGATGGGCATTGCTGACCCTTTTTCCACTTACAGTAGCTGCTGCATTGTTGCCCCTCGGCTTATACACGGGTCAATACGTTTCCCCATTTTTTTGTGGTGATTTAGGGGCCTCGGCTTATACTCGAGTATATACGGTAAGTTGGAGCAATCTAACAAACAGTATCCTAATGATGCAAATGCACCCTTGCTGTGCAAACTAAGGGAGGATCTCTGTGCCTTTTTACAATCATCCTTTGATCATTAGATTAACCTACCTGGCGGTATGATTATATCAGATTTTTGCGTCTCAAAGTGGTACAATAATTTTGCATAGAAATTTGGCGTTTTATATAGTAGGCCTGTAATTCTTAGTAATAACACACTTAAATCTGTCCAAACAAGAATCTAGTAGACATCCCGGGTATGGTGAAGTTTGAAACACAAAATCATAAATTATAAAATAATAAATAAATATAAATAATTCTAAAAAATAACAGTATAATAATAATAAAATTAATTTCCCCACAATTCACTATCGCTCAATTCTGCAAGTGTTCTAATTTACTATCGCTGTTTTCTAGCTGGTCTAAAACCACTTTTGACATAAAGGGACACTTTTTGGTTGCTATGGACAATCTCAAGTTTCCAGGCAGAAAGAACAGTATATATCATATAAAACTGCATGCAGGGCATTGGACAAAGCACTGGGGACAAAAGGGTTGTGAAATTATTTCATACAGTAATGTAATCTGTAAGATTACAGTGTACTGTATGTATTATGATTTTTCACTTTGCCGCCTGGCTCTGCCCCGTGCGACGCGATGCTCGCAGGGAACGGAGCCTGGCACACAGAGGCTTCTGGCAGAGGACATAGCCCGCGGACACATCGGGGGGACATTGCAGGATCCTGGGGACAAGGTAAGTACACCGCACCAGGATCCTGCAATGCAATCCCGAGTGTGGCTCGGGGTTACCGCTAATGGTGCTGAAATTTAACCCCAAGCCACACTCGGGAAAACCATCAGGGAGGTTAAGAAACGTTGCTTAACCTGGTACTCAACAGGCAACAGGCTTGGCCTGTTATTAGCGCAACAGGCCAAATGCAAATCGGCCTTATCTAGGATTCCATTCATGCACACCACACAAGGTCACAGAGTCAGCAACCCTAAAGATATTGCTAATTGTTTAAGTGAATTCTACTCTAACTATATAACCTTAACCAATCCACCAATGAACCTGCAAACACCTTAACCCAGATAAATCAATTTATAAACCCTATTCAGCTGCCAACTATTACTCCTGCCCAAAAATTAGAACTTAACAAACCATTTCTGGAAGAGGAGGTCCTAGATGCGATCCTCCTGCTCCCTCTCTATAAAGCTCCTCTATTCGCAACAATTCTTAGTCCCCACCTTTGTCAGACATTAACCCACTTTGGAGATACATGGGAAATTTCCAAAGAATCTCTTGGGGAGGTGATTATTACCATACCCAAACTGGGCAAATCACCAGCAGATCCCACCAACTACAGACCTCTCTCCCTCCTCAACACAGACCTTAAGATCTACGCGAAAATACTTGCCATCCTCCTTTCACACCATATCCCGCACTTAATCCACCCAGACGAAGTTGGTTTTGTCCCACAGAAGCAGGCCCCAGATGACACCAGATGGTTTATTAACCTCATTCAATGGGCAGAACATCACCGAACACCTTCTCTGCTCCTTTCTTTGCACAAAGAGAAGGAATTCAGTAGAGTGCACTGGTTGTATCTCAAATAAGTACTGTGAAAATATGGTCTACAGAAGGGGTAGGCAACCTCAGCCCTCCAGCTGTGGTGAAACTACAAATCCCATCATGCCTCTGCCTCTAGGAGTCATGCCTGTGATTGTTAGGGTCTCGCAATGTCTCGTGGGACTTGTAGTTTCAAAACAGCTGGAGGGTCGAGGTTGCCTACCCCTGGCCAACAGGGTACTTTTGCCTCAGACATCTTAAGCTTATGTTCCTCCTCCTCAGCCAGGGTTAGGACCTCCGCCATCACCTCAGCCCCCAATGTCACGAGACAGGGGTGTCCACTCTCACCACTCATCTTTTCCCTTGTGATGAAGCCACTTGCTGAAGCGATCAGGTCACACCCTCTCACATCAGGCATACAAATAGGCAGTGTTGCCCACAGAATAGGACTTTATGCTGATGATGTTATAGTTGCTCTCATAAACCTGACCCAATCCTTGTCAGCCCTTGTTAAACTTCTCACTTTATTTGGATAAGTATATATATAAAGTAAACTGCTCAAAATCCTGCATGCTAGGCATATACCTTAACTCCCAAATGAAACAAGCTGTATCTGGCTTGTCTCCTTTACCTTGTGCTCCAGCCTCAGCATTAACATATCTAGATATTCAGTTGGTGGTTCCCTCAACTAATTTAGTGCGCTTTAACTTTGACTGCGCTTTAACTTTGAAAAACTGATCAAGAAACTGCAAGACTTGTGCCTCGGCTTATGCTCTATAAAAGCCTCATGGGCTGGAAAGATTGCTTTAACGAAAATCTTTTTCATGCCCCACATTTTATATCTATTCCCAAACCATCCTTACTATATTTCTGCAAAACCAACTTGACATGCTTCAGTGGATCCTTAACACCTTCCTATGGAATGGCGAACACCACAGAGTCAGTTGCTCCATTCTATACGCTTTTCCAAATTCAGCTGAACTTGGGGTCCTAGAGATCAAACAATTCCATAAGGCTATTCTATTGGACCAACTCAAAAGGTGTTGGTCCCCATCACCTCACCACTTATGGTCACAAATTGAGGAGGTCTCTAGTGGATGTCCCCCCAAACAACTCTTGGCAGCAAAATGGCTCCAACTAAAGCCACCATGTACCTATCTAAGCATGGTGAATGCGGCAATTAATGTGTGGGGATTCATTCTACAAACATCCAAAGGTCTCCCTAAAGTTCTTACACCCTCATTACCTTTAGCTACATTAAATCTTCTGTTTCAGGATCTAAAGATTGACCCATGGGTCTCCCAGGAGTTCACACCATTGGAGACCTGTTTGAAAACAACCAGCTCTCCTCCTTCCAAGCACTACAAACAAAAGCAAATATTGTCCATTGAGAGTTCTACAAATATTTATGTATTTGGTAGTCAACCTCCACCCTCCGTCAAGATCTCATACATGTATATGAACGTCCCTCCCAGTCACGCAAAGGGATCTCACATATATAACATATATAGGATACTAACTACCAAGCCAACCACACAGAAGCTACCAACGATGGAACAATAGGAACACTTCACAGTGGATAATAACGCATGGCATTAGGCAATCAAACACCTGCTTAAATACTCTTAAATGTCTTAGCTATCTCATCTATATTCAACCCACTCTAACCTATGCTGGAGGAACTGTGGCCTTGCAGGCTCAGCCACCCACATCTGGTGGACTTGCTCAACTCTAGCAACATTTTGGAACAAAGTACAAGTCTTAGTGCTCCTGATCACTAGGATAAACTCTAACCTTACTCCCCAATTGGCCTTGCTGGGATTGGGGCTCGATACATTGCCAGTGCAATACTACCCTATAATAACAGTCGCGGCACGACTAGCCAGTGCACGAAACGGAAAAAATTCTGAAGCATCGACAGCGCAACAGATGAATAACTGTATGTGGTAGATAATACATCCCCAATTCTTGCCTATACACTTATGTTGATAATCTCTCACGATAACAGTCAATCCCACACAACACCCAGACATCTATACATACACACCTAGTTATACTTGTCCCTTATTCATACTTGGCATTTAACCTTTGTTTCCTATCATTTGCTCCTACTTCATTGATAATGTTTGTTATGTGGCCCCATTGGCCCTAGATGCTTGTGCGCACTATCTGTGCATACCTCGGAATAGAAGTGCACAGGTTTGCTACATAAAATTGCATTTCAGGCAACATAGTCATAGCATCTAACCTTGATGCATACATGTCACTTGAAACGTTCTGGTTACAATGATTTTGTAGTGCTCTTCATTTTACCGTACAACCGTGAATTGTTGAACATTATATCTCTGTGCAACCTTTCTTCTTTCAATAAAATTAAGTTTTAAAGAAAAAGAAAAAAAAATGGAGAGAAGTGATTCTGTAGGTTTGCCTCCCATTGACTTGAATGGGGTTGATGTTACCGTTTGCAGTTTGCAAATTTTTGCACTCGTTCGCTGAATATTCTTGCTAATCGAACCCAAAGTAATTTTTCCATCACTAGTTTGGTGATTGATTCATTGATGACATAAATGTCCTGCATTACATACTCTTAAAAAAAAACAAAAAAAACAAACAGTACCTCTGTATGGGAAACAGAGCCAGTTTGGGGAACTGGTACAGTATTAAAGCGGAGTTCCACCCTAAAGTGGAACTTACGCTTTTCGGATTCCTCCCCCCCCTCCGGTGCCACAATTGGCACCTTTCAGGGGGGAGGGGGGTGCAGATACCTGTATAATACAGGTATCTGCACCCACTTCCGGATATCTGCCCCGCCCCTATCCGGAGCTGCCCCGCCCCTTATCCAGAGCTGCCCCGCTGTGTCTTGGGAAACACAGTTCCCAGGACACAGCGGGGATCAATAGGGGCACGCAGCGCGACTCGCGCATGCGCAGTAGGGACCGGGCAGTGAAGACGTTGCGTCTTCACTTCCTGATTCCCTGACGGCGGGGCAGCGAGAGACGAGCGGTCTCTCGTCACATTCTGCCTACACCGCTGGAACCAGGAACAGGTAAGTGCCCATTTATTAAAAGTCAGCAGCTGCACTATTTGTAGCTGCTGACTTTTAATATTTTTTGTGCGGGTGCAGCTCCGCTTTAAGTAATAGATTATATTTTGAAGGACTGTGAAAAAGTCAGGATAGATCATTAACCATTGTGTTCAGCTATTATGAGGTGAATTGTACTTCCCATTACTTATATCCAGCCCTTATACACATTTTTCTTTTTTGGAGTCAAAGTGGATTCATTGGGGAGAAATCAATTTGATCTGTCAGGTAACATGCAAGTTAACCACTTACAGACCCGAAGATTTTCCCCCTTAATGACCAGGCCATTTTTTGCGATACGGCACTGTGTCGCTTTAACTGACAATTGCGCGGTCTTGCAACGCTGTACCCAAACAAAATTGACATCCTTTTTTCCCACAAATAGAGCTTTCTTTGGTGGTATTTTAGTGCTTTAAACAAAAAAAAAGAGCAACAATTTTGAAAAAAGTAACAATATTTTTTACCTTTTGCTATAATAAATATCCAAACAAAATGTAAAAAATGAATTTCATTAATCAGTTTAGGCCAATATGTATTCTTTTACATATTTTTGGTTAAAAAAAAAAAATCGCAATAAGCGTATATTGATTGGTTTGCGCAAAAGTCATAGCGTCTACAAAATAGGGAATAGATTTTTGCCATTTTTATTATTATAATTTTTTTTACTAGTAATGTCGATGATCTGCGATTTTTAGAGGCACTGTGACAGATCGGACACTTTTGACACTTTTTTGGGACCATTGGCATTTATACATAAAAATGCACTGATTACTTTGTAAATGTCACTGGCAGGGAAGGGGTTAAAACTAGGGGGCGATCAAGGGGTTAAATGTGTTCCATGGGGGGTGTTTCTGTGGAGGGATGGGACTGACTGGAGAAGGAGAGAGATCGCTGTTCCTAATCACTAGGAGCAGCAGATCTCCCCTCCCCTGTCAGAATGGGGATCTGTCTGTTTACATTGACAGATCCCCGTTCTGGCCCTCTGTCCCATGATTTCGGGTGGCCGGCGGCCGCCGTCCACGTGCATTGGGTCCCCCCACCATTTAACGGCGATGCAAGCCTGCTATGGCTCTTAAAAGGAGCCTATGTAAAGCTATGGCAATCCACGGGAAAGAGCCGACCTGCCGCAGTAAAATGACGAGTAAACATTTTTTAACATTTTATTTACACGGAAACTAGTGAGAAATCAAGGGTGTTGCCATTGCTAACTTCTACTTCTAAAAATACTAGTTCCCTGGCTATCATACAGATCCTTTGGCTTTAGTACTTTCAGGGGTGGAAAGTGGGTTCCCCCAGGGTTCTGTCCTGGGACCAATCCTATTTAATTTGTTCATAAATGACCTGGAGGATGGGGTAAACAGTTCAATCTCTGTGTAGTTGTGGACGATACTAAGCTAAGCAGGGCAATAACTTATCTGCAAGATGTGGAAACCTTGC
>CM053026.1:645858626-645904382 GCA_028564925.1 Lithobates sylvaticus
GTTTACCAGCTGGAGACTCAGCAACGTTACCTGTGATCAGCTGCAAGCAGGATGCCCTATTCAGAGCAATGGGAGGCTGACAGTTCCTGCAGCTATTCACAGCTTTTCTCATGTAATCAGTCATGCAGCGATTACATGCAGATAATCGACCCGGGATGCACACAGTCTGCATTCGAGGCTGATCACCCACAGGTAATCACTGCATGACTGATTAAATGCGAATGACCATGAATAGCTGCAGCCACTGTCAGCCTCCCATTGCTTTAAATGGGACTTCCCACCAGCAGCTATTTACAGGGAACATAACTGAATCTCCTGTGGATAATCGCAGTTGGCCTCATTCGCAAGTTTGAATGGGACATTAAACTAGATGTAAACCCAATCACTAGAATCTCATATAAATTTAAACAAGTTACATTAATTCAAAAGGTGTTTTCAATCTTTTATAAATCTGCAGCATTAATAAATTAAATAAAGGGCCTTGTTCAGATACTTTCTGTTATAGGAGGACAGTGTTCTGTTTATGTCTCCCAATTGTGCTTCTGTGTTATCACCCTGTCTGTGGCTGAGCTGACACACATTGCATAAGCATCATCCGCCGTTGTCAACATCAGGAAACAAGTCCTTAGAAATAAAGTGCAGCAAGTGCTGGAGTACATGCATGTAGGCAGGAATCAGCTGCAAAAAAGCTGCAGGAGATCATTACTGCTGAAATGGAAAAAGTAAGAACATATTTGAAAAAAAAAATGAAAAAAACATGCAAATTGTTTATGCTAGGCAGTACAATAGCAAACTAAATGTCATTCATTTAGAGGTTACATGTATTTTGAGATTTCAAAGCATACTTATAGAATCTGCTTCCTTACAAGATCTCATTACTGTTCACACTGCCCCTTCTGAAAACAGATACCCACAAACTGGGGTTTTAGTCTTATATTTTACTGAGAATGCTTGTTACAGGTCAGAAACTTAAAAAACATTGAGGCCTTTGGATCAGCATTATGGCCAGGCAACTAGCATTTTCAGAAGGAGAGGTCAGCTGCAACGGCAGTCCTTGTATTACTATCAGCACTGGTTTACCTAAAGATATTTCTAACAACATTGTAGAAAAATATTTTACAGGGTTAGTAAACAAATTGTCCACTAGATGGCAACAGAGCAGCACAATTGTGTCTACTACTGAGAAAAAGCTCAAATCTACAAGTTTTCTCTTGAATGGCTAAACTTCAGTTGTGCTGGCATGAACCATGCTTAGGGCTGTAGTTAGATTATAGATATTTTATAAGCTGTGACAAAGCAGTATTCACCAGAGGAAGACAGACATCTGTGAAGCGGGGACCAACGACTTCAGGTTCCCTTTTTGTACTTGGTTCCAGGAATGTGAATGCCTTTTTACATTGTATTTTTTGCAGAAAGACTTGTTATCCTTGAAAAGCCAAATAAATGCAATACATCTTTTAAATGTGCATACAGATTTGTATTCTGTCAGAACATTGTGAAATTATCATAAAATTAAGGTATTAATGGAGTTTCAGAAACAGAGAAATAGAAATGTTAAAAGGTGTATTCTGCAATGCCTCTGACACTCAGGTTATCTGCGGAAATGTCAGGAAATGGATTTGGTGTTGATAGGTGAAGCGGCACCTTGCCACTGTAATCTAAATGGTAATTTACAACTATATTATATAATTACCTTTTCATACTTGTCCAAGCTTGGCGTGCTAATGCTATGGCACATTTCAATGTTTGCTTTGATTGTGAACTCTAATATTTATTTTGGCATTTCAAAGAAAAAGTGTTGTGCCCTTGACTCTGAGTGGCTGGACAAGGTGATATAAAATGGGCTTATCATGTACAACTGAATCAGATCTATGATTTAATATGACCTGTAAAAAAAATGCATGTATAGTGCTCATCATATAAACCTTTCTTTTGAAATGTAAGGTGTAAAATTCATCTAAATGTGAGATACTATAGCAAGAGTTTCTACAAGGCTGGAATCAGAAGGATCTAGATTAAATTCCAATTGATTCAAGCTGGTTTTCTACTTCTGACCATGTGATGCTTTATAGCTAAGATACTTTTTGGCTAAGATAAGATACTTTTCTTGCAATTGAGTTTTAAATGATAGTTGGGTAAGCAATAGGGAGTTATCAGCAGACGTTATTTTTTCTTCTTCCTTGGGACTCACATGCACATGGCCAGTTAGGTCCATAGACCACCCAAATAAGTGTATTTCTGTAGTGAGTAGCACTAGGTGTTTCTGATCCGCTGTGACTCGGAAGCTAGGGGTGGATGTGTGCCCATGGATTCAGACAGCTCTCCTCCAGGGACAGGAGAGTATGTAAAATATCCCTAAAAGGGTCACAGACTGTTATAAAAACTTAATAAAATTATTTTATCTTCCAAACTCTATCCAAAATTTGTATAGAGAAGAAACTATTTAGTCTCAGGGAGCTTGGGGAGACACATGACCACTCAATGGAGTAGAAGAGGTTCAACCTTAACCTGTGTAGGGGGTTCTGTACTGTTATGCCCCGTACACACGATCTGATTTTCCGACAACAAATGTTGGATGTGAGCTTGTTGGCTGAAAGTCCTACCGTGTGTTTGCTCCATCAAACATTTGTTGTCAGACTTTCTGCCAACAAATGTTGGCTAGCAGGTTCTCAACTTTTCCGCCAACAAAACTTTGTTGTCGGAATTTCCGATCGTGTGTACACAAGTCCGACGCACAAAAGTTCACGCGTGCTCGGAATCAAGCAGAAGGAGCCACACTGGCTATTGAACTTCCTTTTTCTTGGCTCGTCGTACGTCTTGTACGTCACCACGTTCACACGTTTGTAATTGTTGGCCAACATTTGTGTGACCGTGTGTATGCAAGACAAGTTGGAGCCAACAACCTTCGAACAAAGATTTAATCAAGAAGATTTATTGTCATCAGGAATGGAAACTGATAAAGCTTGTGGCATATAGGAAACCTCAAGACTCTTATGACAAATTTACAATGAAAAGGACCAACCTATAATAAAGGGAGCTTGGCATGTAGAGTGTCAGTCTATCTGTACTGAACTGTGAGAATCCAACCAAGTACGTGCAGGTTCAACAGATCCATAAGATATCATGACTGATAAGTTGTTTCCTAACCACTTGCAGACTGTCGCAAAGTGGCACGTTCCCGCAAAACAACGTATGGGTACGTTGTTCCCTTAAAGAGCCGCCGGAGGTGTGCGCATGCGCCCACTGCACAGCGGAGGACCTTATGCGTGTGGCCGGCAGGCACAATCACCACTGACCACCCGTGATCACAGGCACGAGAGCCAGAATGGGGATTTGTGTGTGAAAAACACACAAATCCCTGTTCTGTCAGGTTAAAGGAGACAGATCGTTTGTTCCTAGTAAGTAGGAACAGCGATATGTCTCCTCTCCCAGTCAGTCTCATCCCCCACAGTAAGAAACACTAACTAGTGAACACATTTAACCCTGTGATAGCCCCTGGTGTTAACCCCTTCCCTACCAGTGACATTTACACAGTAATCAGTGCATTTTTATGTGTCCCAAAAATGTGTCAAAAGTGTCCAATCTGTCCGCTGCAATGTTGCAGTATCGCTAAAAATTGCAGATCACCACCATTACTAGTAAAAAAAAATAAGAAAAATAAAAATGACATAAAAATGACATAAATCTTTCACATAGTTTGTAGAGGCTATAACTTTTGCGCAAACCAATAAATATACTCTTATTGCAATTTTCTTTTACAAAAATATGTAGAAGAATATATATTGGCCAAAGCTGATGAAGAAATTTGTTTTTTAAAAACATTTTTGGGGATATTTATTATAGCAAAATGTTAAAAATATATTTTTTTTTTCAAAATTGACGCTCTTTTTTTGTTTAAGAAACAAATAAAAACTGCAGAGGTGATCAAATACCACCAAAAGAAAGCTCCGTTTGTTGGAAAAAAAGGACGTAAATTTTGTTTGGGTACAGTGTACAGTGCAACCGCGCAGTTGTCAGCTAAGACATGTGTCGCCATATCGCAAAAAAACGCCTGGTCATTAAGCAGGAACATTTTTCCAGTCTGTAAGTGGTTCTGTAAGGCTGCCATTTCTGTACAATTCCTGAAAAGGCTAGTTGACTGGCTGTTATGCTGACTCACTGGCTTCAAAATTCCTTAAGACCCCTTTCACATTTAGGCAGTTTTCAGTCATTTTAGCGCTAGAAATAGCACGTGTAAAGCGTCCGAAAACTGCCTCCCATTCATTACAATGTTTGCTTTCACACCCGAGTGCTGCACTTTTGGGTTGTTTGGAAAAGTCCTGTAAGCAGCATCTTTGGGGCGGTTTAGGAGCACTGTATACAGCACTCCCAAAATGCCCCTGCCCATTGGGCTTCTGAAGTGCCTGAAAAGCACTTCGGAAGCACCGCAACACGGGAGTTTTTAACTCTTCTTAGCAGCCAAAAAGCCCCACTTAAACACAGCTAAACCACCGCTAAATTGAGAGGCGCTAACGCGGCCACTGCCCCAGTGGGAAAGGGGTCTAAGTCACTGATCCAGAAGAAGAATGCAGTTCAGGAAAGTTATAGAATGATTAGACATACTTATCTGCATACTTGTTCAGTAACTCAACCTAAATGAAAGTGTCATGGCATGCCTGCCATGCAACTCACATTTTTTAGAAGATGCAATGGCTACCTCCAAGCAAATCAGATTGGTGAGTTGTGTTTTTTATAAATGATTTATTTGCATCTTGGGTGTTAACATGTTTACTGCAGTTTGTTCACATTCACTCTGAATGGCACCCACACACACCTATACAGGGTAAGGTAATTCATCTGCCTTTCAGCGCATCCCTCAGATTTTTTTTTATGCATTGAGATTTGTTAAGGGCCATTTCAAATAAAGAGACTCTGAGGTTAATTTACTAAAACTGGAGCATGAAGAATATGGTGCTCTGTATAGAACTCAATCAGCTTCCAGGTTTTAGGCTGGGTTCACACTGACACTACACAACAGTCATACCACTGTCATCCTACTTTGCTCTGCAACATCAGTCCTACATCGGTCCTACATCCATCCGACTTGAATGAACTGGATACTACTTTGATCCGACTTTGTGATAGTCTGACTTGTCTCTGACCAATCAAAACCATCCCAGTTTGACATAAATGAAATTCCTTTTACTGCTGCTGTAATCACCATGTCGGATGTCACAAGTTGGATTGGTTAGGACAAGGATCCTACTTTGATCCGACTTCAATGATATTCAGTGAGCTGAAGTAGGACCAAAGTCGGACCAAAGTCGGACCAAAGTCGGACCAAAGTAGTACAGGGAGCATTTTCAAAGTCGAACCAACCTGTGTCAGACCAGTTAAGATGACTCTCATAGGGAAACATTGATTTTCACACATCATGCGACATGAGCTCCCAATGTCGGAGCGTTTGTTGTACCAGTGTGAACCCGGCCTAATTGCCAAAGCTTAATTGGTCAAGCTGAAGTTACAATTGGCTACCATGCACAGCTGCACCAGATTTTGCACTCTCCAGTTTTAGTAAATCAACCCCTCTATCTCCAGATCAGTAATTTCAACAAAAATCTTCTTATAAGTTATTGTGTGCATTTAATATATTTAGGCATGTTGTTTACCTTTAAAAACCTCCCTTGTGTAGAAATCCAAAAGATCTGAAACTGCTGGTAGATGGTAGGGGCTGTGCTATGGAGTTGTCTCTCCTGGAGTGGTCAAACTTTCTAACAAGTTGAAAAACACTTTGCAAGTGAATAAAGAATAATTTATGGAAAGGTAAAACACTGCAAGTTAGTTTTTAAAATACTTGATTTTTCTTTGCTTTTACCTGTATTTTTTAAGTTAATGACAGGGTCTCTTTAACATAGAGCAGTTGATTTACTAAAGGCAAATAGACTTTACACTTTGCAAATGCAGTTTCACTCTACAAGGACAGTTGCTCCAGAACATAGTAAATGAGGTAAAGCTTCGCTTGCAAAGAATACCCAATCACATGCAAATAAAAAAAACACAATTATTGCTTGCACATGATTGGATGACGGAAGTTAGTAGAGCTTTCCCTCATTTACTAAGCTCTGAAGCAACTGCACTTGCAAAGCGCACAGTCTATTTGCCCTTAGTAAATCAACCCCAAGGTGTATCAACACATATAAAACCAGGGCTCTGAGGAAGAGGGGATCCCCCCTTGAAACACGTCAGTATCTAGAAGGTCCTCTAGAAGGTTGCTTTTTGTCCATTGTGGACTCTCATATGCTTTTATAATCCACTTGTTTGTGAGTATGTTTACTTCCTTTCGATTTTAATAAATATTACTTGGGTAATGTGCAAGGTTGGTGCTCCCTCCCCTTCATTCTTTTACAGTGTTTCCATTGGGTATCCCCTGATCCTTGGAGGGCAGCAAGGCCTGTGCATGCACTGGGAGCCATAGGAATTCCAGGCTTCTTTCATTGCCATTGCCATTGTTTGACTGTGACATATAAAACCATGCACATACAGTAGGTATGAATGGAGGCAGGGGTTATTACAACCTAAGGAAATGCTTGTTAGCAACCATTATCCAGACCTCTTTTACATTACTAGACCTTAGAAAGCTGGAGCCCTTCATCCAGCAAGAAGGAAAAGACTCAGTGGTGAACAAAGAAAATAGGGAAATGTCTTTCTACTACAATCTACAGGTTGCAAGAAGTCGGTGGCTGATAGATAAAATCGCATGGCTACTAGACATGTGCAATTAGTTTCGTACGAATCAAAAATTTGTACGAATTTCCGTAAATTCGGGAGGATCCGAAATACAAATTGCTATGCTTCTGAATTTTGTACGAAATTTCGTTTACGAATTTCAGATCCAAATTCTGTTACAACAGAAACATGACTGCTGTTTTGTTGACCAATCAGAGGTTTTCTTCTGCTGCTCAGTGAGGGTTGGGAAAATTACCTTTTTTAATATGGGAGTGGGAGACTGAATCGGACAAAATAAGAATGTTCGTTAGTTACGATTATTCGTTATGATGAAGTTAAAGAGGAGTTTCCATAAAAAAAAAAAAAAATAAAAGTCAGCAGCTACAAAAACTGCAGCTGCTGACTTTTAATAATCGGACACTTACTTGTTCCAAGGACCAGCGATGCGGGGGATCGAAGCCCCGCTCGTCTCCACCTCCGTTCGGCGGCGTCGGCATTGTGGCTGTGGGCGCCCGGCTGTGGCCTCACAGCAGGGCACCCACTGCGCATGCGCGAGCGGCACCGCGCGCCGTGATTGGCCGCGCAGTCATCTGGGACCTGTCACGTGTCCCATATGACTGACCAGGAGGGAGGGGGCAGAGCTGAGCCCTTCCTGCGCCGAGGGGAAGTGATGTCACCAGCCCAGGCACTGAAGGAGGCAGACTATGAGGGACCCCCTAGCAACAGGCATTTAGAGCATTTTTTCTTTTTTTTTCTTTTTAGGAATATTATTGATTTTTTTTTTTTGTGTGCAACCTCACTTTAAAAACCCAGGAAGTCAGCACAGCACAGAGATGGTGGGAGCCCCTCATAATGATAAATTCGTCATAACGAAGGTTCGTAATTGTTAGGAAAAGTTAACAAACCTAACAAAAATTCGTCTTTCGTACGAATCAAAATTGAATTTCGGACACGAATTACGAAATTACGAAACGAATTAACGGCTAATACAAAACGGAACGGAGCGAAACTAATTTATTGACGGCGCACATGTCTAAATTGGCTATTCTTGCCTCCTGTTATTCTTCATAGGGGCATGTTGCATACAAACAATGTACAATGTATACCAGAGGAGTTGAAAATGATGCAGTGTCCATATCTAGTGTTGCATCATTACTCATTCAGGACATGCTGCGACATTTGTTGATTATTAAGAATGATTTACCTCACAGTTACACAGCTGTCTAGATTGATGTATCACAGATCACTACGTCTGTCCGTATGAATGAGCACCGGTGTCATCGCCATACATCTGGGAGGGTCTCACCATCAAATTATATTGTGCTTGACTAGATGGCATCAACAGCCCTCACCGATGTTAACATGAGCCCATTAACACATGTATATGTGGAAACTGACCTACACAGATACTGTTAGAGAATATCATCTGTTCATGAGGTCCTTAATCGCCTCTTTGAACTTTACTGAAAATGGCATTGTGAGCAATTATGCTTAATCAGCCATTCATGCATTAACATCTGCCTTTTTTCCTCAGCTGCTGGCTTTTGCAGCAGAAAATCTATGTTATTGTTTACATATGTTCTCCGAAATTTGCCATAAATATATAACAACATTAAGCAAAGCCTTGTGCACCTTATTGCAAGAACAGGTGTTTATGTATCTAGCGTTACATTGTCTGGAATAAAGTCATCGTCTCTCACATACGTCAAACCACGCTGAAACACTTTCTTCAAAATTTTAAAGGAAAGTAATAAAGTATGGAAACTGCCATTGCTAACCTCAGTTTCTGAAAATAAGAGTTATCTGGTTGTCAAGCTTGCCTAATGGCTCTAGGACATTAACTGAATCAGTATGCAGATAAAGAGCTCTGATTTCATTTTACCCCTCCTTGTTTCCTTGTTCAGGTGTAGGAACGCTTTAACCACTTCAGTTAATGAAGGTTTATCCCCCTTCATGACCAGGCCATTTTCTGCGCTACGATACTGCGTTACTTTAACTAACAATTGCACGGTCGTGCAACACTGTATTCAAATAAAATGTATAATTTTTTCCCCCACAAATAGAGCTTTCTTTTTGTGGTATTTGATCACCTCTTCTGTTTTTATTTTTTGCACTACAAACAAAAATAACCGACAATTTTGAAAATAAATCTCAATAAGCGTGGCACTGGCAAGGAAGGGGTTAATATGAGAGGAGATCAAAGGGGTAGTTGTATGCCTAGGTTGTGCTTACTCACTGTGCGGAAGCTGCTTTGACTAGGGGAAGGCAAAGATCTGTGTTCCTACTTAGCAGAAACACAGGAACTGTGGCTTCCCTTCTGACAGAACGACAATCTGCCTTGGTTACATAGGCAGATTGTCATTCTGTGCCTGTGCCCCTGTGCTGGGCTCCCACTGTGTAGAGTCACAGTGGAAGCAAGTCGGTGGCAGCACACACACGTGTGCCCCAGACCTGAATGTGTCAGATCACATATTAGGTACATTATCTGGCACAGAGCAGCCACCCCGCCACAGTATATGTGCAGTGGGCGATCGTTAACTGGTCAAAGTGTATTTCCAATTTTGCAGCCAAATTGGGATAACTCTTATGCGGCGTACACACGGTCGGAATTTCCGATGGAAACAGTCCGATGGGAGCTTTTCATCGGATTTTCCGACCATGTGTATGCCCAACGGTCTTTTTCTGTCGGAATTTCCGACGGACTTTGAATTGAGAACCTGTTCTCAATTTTTCAGACGGAAAACCTTTCTATCGGATTTTCCGATCGTGTGTATGCAATTCCGACACGCAAAATTCCGACGCATGCTCGGAAACAATTCGACGCATGCTCGGAAGCATTAAACTTCCCTTTTATAGTGCTGTCGAACGTGTTTTATGCCGCTGTGTTATTGACCGTCGGAATTTGGTGTGATCGTGTGTAGGCAACACAGCTTGAGCGGAATTCCGAGTTTTTTTCCGACGAGAATTCCGATCGTGTGTACGCGGCATAACTATATACAGTATTTGTTATATCTCCCCATTCACATAGCATTACTTTAAAAAATCTTTTAAATTTACAGCTTACCTTTTTAGATACACTATTCTGAACCCTCCAGCAAGGAGAAATCCCAGGTAGTTCTCTTTGTTTATGAGGGGACTGGTCAGATGTGTTTTCCATAATTAACCCTGTCTGCACTGTACATCTATCTTCATTATCACTTGTAACTTGATTTGAATATTGTTTGTCCTAATAAAGAGGTGTAAAGG
Source organism: Lithobates sylvaticus (assembly GCA_028564925.1). Lineage (NCBI taxonomy): Eukaryota > Metazoa > Chordata > Amphibia > Anura > Ranidae > Lithobates > Lithobates sylvaticus. The sequence goes on from CM053026.1 coordinate 645,868,578, forward strand.
CTGGGCTTCTTATATTTTGTTATTAACGTATGTTAATGAGGATAGATTTGGGACAGGCTCACTTTAATATTGCTCAAAAAGCCTTGCAAACAGCCAGGGCTCAAGTCCTGCGGGAACGCATGGGAACGGAGTTCCTGTACTTTTTCCACAACAGGAACTCAGTTCCCGTTAGCAGCTGTGTCCTGCAAGACTTTGAAGTATGCGAGCTGTGTGGCAGGTGCTACACCAGCAGCTGCCGAAACAGCTCGCAAATAGTAAGTGCCGCACACCTGACCATTCAGGCATTGCCAGTAGGGGGCCCCATGACAGCTTCCGCTTCCATCTACCTGTCAGTCACAGCTAGCTGACAGGTAGATCAGGTCCCTGCTGCTAAGAGATTGTATTTAGTCAGACCTCTCGTGATGCGCTCCTCCCCGACGGCGCCTCCTGATTTTCTGTCTCCTCATCCCCCCCCCCCCCAGTCTCCTGCATACTTGCTCTGTGTGTCCCGCTGAATCCCCCCTCCTCTATCTTCAGTGCCATATGATGAGAGAACCCAGAGGAGGAGCACAGCTATTCTGCTCACAGGACATACAGGGAGATAGGTGAGCTGAGGGAGGAACATCAGTTTGGGGTGCTAAGCTGAGCACAATACCTGGCAAAGTTTAATGCCAGGAGGGAAGTTTATGTGGAAATATATGAAGGGTTGGAATAGCAGCGAGTGTGTGTTGGAGCCCTGCAGAGTTTGCAGCCCCCCAAGCTAACATACATCTCCTAAGCAGGAACACATCACTATCTCCCCAAGCATTCTGTCCAGATAATGTGCAGTTAATTCATGACCTTTCCATTTAACCCTGTGTTATCCAAACTCTGTTCAATGAAAAGTGTAAACTCACCACATAAACACTCTATATACAAAATAAAATTCCCCAATAAAGATTAGAACATGATGTTCACATTTGCATGGAAGCACAATTGAATGAATGCTGATTATTCAGAGAATTACCGTATATATGTTTATTGAGGATTGTTTTTTTTTTATGTACTAATAGTTAAGCTTCATACACACAATATGAAAATTGGATGAAAAATACCACTTTTGAAGCGTTCGTGCATATGAGCGTATAATTTTTTATTTTTTTTGGTGGGTGAGTGGATCTTGGGTGGGAGTTCCTACACTTTTTCCCCCAGGACTTGACCCCTGCAGACAGTCATGACACCACCTCCTTAGAAACATATAAAAGGTAAGAAATAGTTAAAAAATATATTTTGTAGGCATGCTGTGTGAGTGGGAACACATAACAAACATATAGTGTGGTTTTCCCAAATATGGCTGCAAAAATGGAAATAAGCTGGCCATACACACTGCAAATTTCAAGCTGTGGGTGGTCCTGTTTTCACCCTCATGTTCGAGATCCTTCGATCTGATAATCAAAGGAGCTAGGTGGAAAATTATCGGCCTAACAGTGGCATCCAATCAGATGCAGTTACTGTTTGGGTATTCTGGCAGGTGCCAGCTGTCAGAATAAAATTTCAGGCAGGGGAGATTACTCCTTCCATGTTGTATAGAGTGAATGGGGGGAATCTATAGATTTTTCTCTCTCTACCCTTGTGCCGCGTACACAGGACCTGGACTTTCCGTCAGAATAAACTCTGACGGTCTTTCCAACAGAGTTCCGTCGGAGTTCTGCTTAAACGAACTTGCTCACACACGATCACACCAAAGTCCGTTTGTTTAGAACGCGTTTTTATTTTTTATTTTTTGGGGAGGGGGGGGGGGGGATTTTTTGTAGTTGGGACTGGTTTTCCCTGTGGAGCTGTCTACCTCTTGGGTTATAGGTTTGGGTGAATATTTGAAGCCTGAATCTCACATCAGCTTCTTAGGGCTTTCATGGCATTAAATCTGGAGCCCCATGCTTCCTTCCCTTCCAAAGCAATTATGATGCCAGACAAGGAACTCTAATATCTGCTGATAAAAAAATAAAATCCATGATTCAAAATCTCTGTTGCTACACAGTAGCTGAAGTGGTAGTATGCATTCAGTAGGAGTTTGCACAACAGAATACATTTTATATTTTCTTATACTGTACTCTTCAGGTGACATGAAATAGATTTTTTTTTATTTTTTTTATAAAGGACATTCAGTTGACAGTAATATTGACCACTGAATAGCAAACTCGAAAAATACAAACTAATCAGCTTTCTTGAAAAGTAAACATAAGTGTCCTTGTAAAATTGTAAGAGAGAATATGTAAGATCAATAATTTTATAATGCTTCTTTCTCAACAGTTTATACAATATATTTTATGTCTACCCGTTTTTACTATTTGCCTCAATTTAGAATTTTAGCCATTTAGGCTTAGCCAATAAACCAAATCTTCACCAGATTTTTGGGGCTTTGTTCCAGTCATTAAAGTAACCTTGTCCCTATACAAGAGTAACTCAATTAACCTATACCTGTAAAAAGAAATAAATACTCACCTTTAAAAAGGAGTCTGCACTAAATGCTGGCTCATGATGTCTGACAGCTCCGCTTCATAGCTGCTCCCCACACTGCCCAATGCTTTTTCGATCCTGAAAAATGGTCCCCTGAAGTCCCACCTCCACTGGGAAACCAATTCTTCTGGAGGGGTATCTACCTTTCAGGTCCCCTGCAGCTCTCACTGGGTCATTCTCAGGGCCGGACGTACCATTGGGCTTGACTGGGCTCAAGGGCCCCGCCTGTTTACCTTTTAAATACAGTATCTTCTTTACTTTTTAACCACTGGGCGTCCACACTATAGCTGAAAGACGGCTGAAGCATGGACTCCAATTGCCAGGAGGACATCCCTGGACTGCCGTGGGTGCGCATCAGGGAAGTTCTGTGTTGGCTGTGTCCCTTGGACACAGCCAATCACAGATTGTGCTAAATGGCCAATCACAGCAGCCATTTAGCACTCGATCGCAGTATCCAATGGGAGATGATCTCATATGTAAACATATGAGATCATCTCTCACTGCCGGCTCTCCCTCCTCACACAGAGACAGCGTGTGAGGAGGGAGAGCAAACGACTGCAGCGTCAAGGTAAAAAAAAAATGGGGAAAATAAAGTGCTCACACTGCCATCTGTCCCCGGTGCCACCTGACCCCAGTGCCATCTGTCCCCAGTGCCACTTGTTAGTGCCATCTGTCCCCAGTGCCACCTGTCAGTGCCATCTGTCTCCAGTGCCATGTATAAGTGCCATCTGTCATCAGTGCTATGTATAAGTGCCATCTGTCATCAGTGTCACGTGTCATCAGTGCCACCTATTAGTGTCATCTGTCAGTGCCACGTATTAGTGCCATCTGTGACCAGTGCCACATATTAGTGCCATCTGTGATCAGTGCCACATCAGTGTCACGTGTCATCAGTGCCACCTATTAGTGCCATCTGTCATCAGTGTCACGTGTCATCAGTGCCACATATCAGTGCCATATGTCATCAGTGCCACCTGTCAGTGTCACGTGCCATCTGTTATTAGTGTCATGTGTCATCAGTGCCACGTATCAGTGCCATCTGTCATCAGTGTCACGTGTCATCAGTGCCACGTATTAGTGCCATCTGTCATCAGTGCCACATATTAGTGTCATCTGTCATCAGTATCACGTATTAGTGCCATCTGTCATCAGTGTCACGTATTGGTGCCATCTGTCATCAGTGCCATGTTCATCAGTGCCACGTATTAGTGCCATCTGTCATCAGTGCCACATCAGTGTCACGTGTCATCAGTGCCATGTATCAGTGCCATCTGTCATCAGTGCCATGTCAGTGTCACGTGTCATTGTTTGTTCAGAATCGTGATCTGTATTTTTATTCTCAGTTTATCCAGAATTGTGTAGCTCTAATACATAACTTGTGTATGTATCATTTTGTTCTATTTAAAGTAATGTATAGAAGGTAGGGCCCGAAAGAGACTCAAGCCCAGGGGCTCCTGCCACCCTAAGTCCTGCCCTGGTCATTCTGCTGACCTCCACAACACTGCTGTTTGGGTTGTCAGAACACCATAACAAAATTAGAGAGGACATCTTCCATTGATGTATTTTTATTTGCTTTCTAGATACAATTATATACACAAAAATAGGGGGTGATTTATTAAAAATTGTAGCCTACTAAATCTATTTTTGCCTTAGGCACCCTACCATGTAGGGATGAGCCGAACACCCCCGGGTTCGGTTCGAACCAGAACCTTCGAACGGACCGAAAGTTCGCGCGAATTTTCGAACCCTATACGTTATAATGGACGCGAACGTTCGAAATCAAAAGTGCTAATTACAACGGCCAATATGCATGTTAATGTCATAAAACAGGTTTGGGGACCCGGGTCCTGCCCCAGGGGACATATATCAATGCAAAAAGAACTTTTAAAAACTAACGTTTTTTCGGGAGCAGTCATTTTAATGATGCATAAAGTGAAAAAAAAAAAGTGACATTTTCCTTTAAATATGGTACCTGGGGGGTGTCCAAAGTATGCCTGTGAAGTGGCATGTGTTTCCCGTGTTTAGAACTGTCCTTGCACAAAATGACATTTGTAAAGGAAAAAAAGAAGCCATTTAAAACCACTTGCGGCTTTAGGTTTGATCTTAAGTAGAATCTGAACAGGTACATTATGAAGTGTAGCTCCATCCCAAAAAAATCTATTTTTAAGCTTTTTGGAGAACATAGGGAGGGGTTATCACCCCTGTAACATTTGCTGTCTTTGCACATCTGTTCAGAACATGTCACCTCACTTTCCGTCCCAATGACAAATGTTTTTGGAAAAAGTGGGGTTTTAATTGAAACAAGGATTGGTGATAAAGTATCAGTAGAGAGGAGATACCTTTTTCCCAAATTAAATCTAACAGGATAGAATTTCCCTTCCTAGGGGTAGATTTCCTCTCACTTCCTGTTTTCTCTTTCCATTTTCAAGTAGGAGTCGTTTGTAAGTTGGATGTTTGAAAGTAGGGGCCTGGCGTATATACTCTGCAGAAATTTGCCCTATTAGATGTTGGTGTAGCCACAAGACTGGTGGGCACAGGAATGGGCCCTGCTGTGAGTTAATAGATCAAGATTTGTAATTGCATGCACCTGATGAACAGGGCAGAAAAATTGGGCCTTTGGCGGTGGTGGTGGACGGTGTTGCCACAAGACTGTAGGCCCTCATAGTTACTCTTGGTGGGCGCAGGAATGGGCCCTGCTGTGAGTTATTAGATCAAGATTTGTAATTGCAAGCACCTGATGAACAGGGCAGAAAAATTGGGCCTTTGGCGGTGGTGGTGGACGGTGTTGCCACAAGACTGCAGGCCCTCATAGTTACTCTTGGTGGGCGCAGGAATGGGCCCTGCTGTGAACTATTAGATCAAGATTTGTAATTACCCGCCCCTGTTAAACAGGGGCTGAAAAATTGTGCCTTAGGCACTGGTGCTGGTGCCACAACACTGCAACCCGGCCCTCACAGATACTGTACTTGGAGCACAGCAGTCACACGTGTTGCGAAGCATTTTTTTAAAAAATTGTAAGTACACGCCCCTGTTAAACAGGGGCTGAAAAATTGTGCCTTAGGCACTGGTGCCACAACACTGCAACACGGCCCTCACAGAGACTGTACTTGGAGCACAGCAGTCACACGTGTTGCGAAGCATTTTTTTAAAAAATTGTAAGTACACGCCCCTGTTAAACAGGGGCTGAAAAATTGTGCCTTAGGCACTGGTGCCACAACACTGCAACACGGCCCTCACAGAGACTGTACTTGGAGCACAGCAGTCACACGTGTTGCGAAGCATTTTTTAAAAAAATTGTAAGTACACGCCCCTGTTAAACAGGGGCTGAAAAATTGTGCCTTAGGCACTGGTGCTGGTGCCACAACACTGCAACACGGCCCTCACAGAGACTGTACTTGGAGCACAGCAGTCACACGTGTTGCGAAGCATTTTTTTTAAAAATTGTAAGTACACGCCCCTGTTAAACAGGGGCTGAAAAATTGTGCCTTAGGCACTGGTGTGGTGGCATGGATCATTGAGGAGGAGGAAGAGGATAGTCAGTGAACATAAGAGGACAGTCACTCAGCATCAGCATAGGCAGTCTTGAAGGAATGTGACATTAAAAATTATTCGGTTATATCCGCCTCAGGTGCCTGGTAGCTGGTGGTGATCCAAGACTGATTCATTTTGATGAAGGTCAGTCGATCAACCGAGGCGGTGGACAGGCGCACCCTATGATCAGTCACAAATCCTCCAGCAGCACTGAATGTGCGTTCGGAAAGAACGCTGGAGGCAGGACAGGCCAGTAGCTCAATTGCATACTGTGCAAGCTCTGGCCAGTGATCCATCCTCAGGACCCAGTAAGCCAGAGGATTTTCGGTGGGAAAGGTGTCCAAGTCTGACCTTGCCCCAAGGTATTCCTGCACCATGTATATCAGACGCTGGCGATGGTTGCTGGAACCGATCATACCTTGGGGCTGCGGACTAAAAAATTGTCTGAACGCATCGGTCAGACGTCCACCTTCCCCACCGCTCCTTCTGCCACTGACCGAAGCCTCAGCAACTCGTCGCCCAGGACCAGGAGTTTGTAGCCTCCCAGTTTCTGGGAACGCGTTGCACAGACCTTTCTGCAAGGCCTCCCTGAGATGTCTCATCCTCTGCTCCCTCTGCGACGGCAAGATAAGGTCCGCAACCTTACCCTTGTACCGCGGATCAAGGAGAGTGGCCAGCCAGTAATGGTCCCTCTCCTTGATCCGAAGAACACGAGGATCCTTCCGCAGGCTTTGCAGGATCAGGGAGGCCATGCAGCGTAGGTTAGCTGAGGCATTCGGTCCGGAGTCTTCTGGGTCACTGAGGATGACATGATCGCCAGCCACCTCCTCCCAGCCACGTACAAGTCCACTGGCTTGTTGGGACTGTACATCATCCCTAAAAGACTGCTGCTGCTGATGCTGAGTGCCAGGCTCCACCTCCATGCTCACACAATCCTCCTCCTCCTCCTCCTCCTCCTCCTCCTCCTCATCCTCTTCCTGTGTGATGGGTGGGACAGAAGGAACACTGTCCGGATAAAGGGGGCCTTGAGAGGCAAGGAAGTCCTCCTCTTCCTGCCTCTGTTCTGCCTCAAGTGCCCTGTCCATGATCCCACGCAGCGTATGCTCCAACAGGTGGACAAGAGGGACAGTGTCACTGATGCATGCACTGTCACTGCTCACCATCCTCGTGGCCTCCTCAAATGGTGAGAGGACAGTGCATGCATCCCTGATCATGCTCCACTGACGTGGGGAAAAAAAACCAAGCTCCCCTGACCCTGTCCTGGTGCCGTAGTCGCAAAGGTACTCATTGATGGCCCTCTGCTGCGTGTGCAGTCGCTGCAGCATGGCCAACGTTGAGTTCCACCTGGTGGGCATGTCAGATATTAGGCGGTTCTTGGGCAGGTTCAGCTCCTTTTGCAGCTCAGTCAGCCGAGCACTGGCATTATAAGATCGGCGGAAATGCACACAGACTTTCCTGGCCTGCCTCAGGACATCCTGTAAGCCTGGGAACCTGCCCAAGAACCGCTGCACCACCAGGTTGAGGACGTGAGCCATGCAGGGCACATGGGTGAGCTGCCCCTGTCGCAGGGCGGAGAGGAGGTTGGTGCCATTGTCAGAAACGACCATTCCTGGCTTAAGCTGACGTGGCGTCAACCACCTCTCGGCCTGCCCCTGCAGAGCTGCCAGAACCTCTGGCCCAGTGTGGCTCCTGTCCCCCAAACACACCAGCGCAAGCACGGCATGGCATCTTTTTGCCTGCGTACTTGCGTAGCCCCTTGTACGCCTACGGAGCACCGCTGGTTCCAAGGACAGAGCACTGGAGGAAGAAGAAGAGGAGGGGGTGGAGGAGAGAGGTGTGTCACAACCAGTAGCAGTAGTCGCGTTTTGGAGGCGTGGTGGCGGAACAACCTCCAACACTACTGCACCTTGTCCTGCATCCCTCCCAGCTGCCAATAGAGTGACCCAATGGGCCGTGAAAGAAAGGTACCGTCCCTGTCCATGCCTGCTGGACCATGAGTCAGCGGTAATATGCACCTTACCGCTGACCGCCCTGTCCAGCGAGGCATGGACATTGCCCTCCACATGCCGGTAGAGAGACGGAATCGCCTTCCGCGAGAAAAAGTGGCGTTTGGGAACCTGCCACTGAGGAACCGCACATTGAACAAACTCACGGAAGGGGGCCGAGTCTACCAACTGAAAAGGCAGCAGTTGAAGTGCTAGCAATTTAGCAAGGCTAGCATTCAACCGCTGGGCATGTGGATGGCTGGGAGTGTACTTCTTTCTACGGTCCAGCAGCTGGGGCAGGGAAATTTGCCTGCTGCATTCGGACGTCGGTGTACTGCAAGTACTTGGTTGTGACACACCGAATTCTACACCTTCAGTCCTCTCAGAGCAGCTTTCAGAGAGGACTGAAGGTGTAGTGGGGATGGAGATCCCAGCTGAGGAGGAGCAAGGAGAGGTCCGCTTAGTTCTTTGGTGTGGGTCTTTTATGTGTGCCTGCCAACGAGCTGCATGGCAGGTCGCCATATGTCTGGTCATGCTTGTGGTGCCCAAGCGGCTGATGTTTTGGCCACGCGAGATACGCTTGAGACAAATATTGCAAATAGCAGTGGTGCGATCTGCTGCACTCGTCTCAAAAAAGGCCCACACCAAAGAACTTTTCTGATAACGTGCAGAGGCAGCGCCCTGCACAGGCGGAGCTCTGCGGTGTTGTACAGTTGCTGTGCTGGCCTCTACCTGGCCTCCAGGGGGCATCCTGCCTCGTTGGACATGTGACGCCGCATCCTCCTCCTCCTCGTCCTCCTCCTCATCCTCTCTCCCTTGAGGCACCCACGTGGAGTCAGTGACCTCATCATCCCCTCCCTCTTCACCACTAGAGCAAACCTGGCAGTAAGCTGCAGCTGGTGGAACTGTACTGCCAGATTCCTCAAGCTGGGTATCGTCATCCGAGCCTTCGAATCGTTGGGCATCCTCCTGGAGCATGTACCCAACACTGTGCTCAAAGAGTTCGGGGGACTCCTCAGGAGGACATGGTGGGTCTAGGGAAGGGGTGGCTGATGATGCTCTGTCAGTACCCTGAGCCTGGGTGAGAGAGGATGAGGAGGATGAGGAGGGCTTGGTCATCCATTCTACCAAGCCTTCAGCATGATGCGGCTCCACATGTCCAGCTGCCGAAAACAAAGACGCGCGTGTCCCATGGCCACGTGCTGATGACGATGCACGACCACGTCCACGTCCACGGCCACGTCCACTAGAAACAGAGCCTGCCTGCCCTGTGTTCTTGGCTCTGCACGCTCTGCCTCCCCTTGGCGGTCTTCCAGCCATTGTAGTCGGTAGTCCTGTGGGTGCTGCTGAGAAGAAAATATAGGAGCTCTGTGTGATGCCACTAACACACTAGAAGTCCTATGGGTGCTTCTGCAAAGAAAATAGAGGAGCTCTGTGTGATGCCACTAACACACTAGAAGTCCTGTGGGTGCTTATGCAAAGAAAATAGAGGAGCTCTGTGTGATGCCACTAACACACTAGAAGTCCTGTGGGTGCTTCTGCAAAGAAAATAGAGGAGCTCTGTGTGATGCCACTAACACACTAGAAGTCCTATGGGTGCTTCTGCAAAGAAAATAGAGGAGCTCTGTGTGATGCCACTAACACACTAGAAGTCCTGTGGGTGCTTCTGCAAAGAAAATAGAGGAGCTCTGTGTGGTGCCACTAACACACTAGAAGTCCTGTGGGTGCTTATGCAAAGAATATATAGGAGCTCTGTGTGATGCCACTAACACACTAGAAGTCCTATGGGTGCTTCTGCAAAGAAAATAGAGGAGCTCTGTGTGATGCCACTAACACACTAGAAGTCCTGTGGGTGCTTATGCAAAGAATATATAGGAGCTCTGTGTGATGCCACTAACACACTAGAAGTCCTATGGGTGCTTCTGCAAAGAAAATAGAGGAGCTCTGTGTGATGCCACTAACACACTAGAAGTCCTGTGGGTGCTTCTGCAAAGAAAATAGAGGAGCTCTGTGTGGTGCCACTAACACACTAGAAGTCCTGTGGGTGCTTATGCAAAGAATATATAGGAGCTCTGTGTGATGCCACTAACACACTAGAAGTCCTATGGGTGCTTCTGCAAAGAAAATAGAGGAGCTCTGTGTGATGCCACTAACACACTAGAAGTCCTGTGGGTGCTTCTGCAAAGAAAATAGAGGAGCTCTGTGTGGTGCCACTAACACACTAGAAGTCCTGTGGGTGCTTATGCAAAGAATATATAGGAGCTCTGTGTGATGCCACTAACACACTAGAAGTCCTATGGGTGCTTCTGCAAAGAAAATAGAGGAGCTCTGTGTGATGCCACTAACACACTAGAAGTCCTGTGGGTGCTGCTGAGAAGAATATATAGGAGCTCTGTGTGATGCCACTAACACACTAGAAGTCCTATGGGTGCCTCTGCAAAGAAAATAGAGGAGCTCTGTGTGATGCCACTAACACACTAGAAGTCCTGTGGGTGCTGCTGAGAAGAAATATAGGAGCTCTGTGTGATGCCACTAACACACTAGAAGTCCTATGGGTGCTCTGCAAAGAAAATAGAGGAGCTCTGTGTGATGCCACTAACACACTAGAAGTCCTGTGGGTGCTTCTGCAAAGAAAATAGAGGAGCTCTGTGTGGTGCCACTAACACACTAGAAGTCCTGTGGGTGCTTCTGCAAAGAAAATAGAGGAGCTCTGTGTGGTGCCACTAACACACTAGAAGTCCTGTGGGTGCTTATGCAAAGAATATATAGGAGCTCTGTGTGATGCCACTAACACACTAGAAGTCCTATGGGTGCTTCTGCAAAGAAAATAGAGGAGCTCTGTGTGATGCCACTAACACACTAGAAGTCCTGTGGGTGCTTCTGCAAAGAAAATAGAGGAGCTCTGTGTGGTGCCACTAACACACTAGAAGTCCTGTGGGTGCTTATGCAAAGAATATATAGGAGCTCTGTGTGATGCCACTAACACACTAGAAGTCCTATGGGTGCTTCTGCAAAGAAAATAGAGGAGCTCTGTGTGATGCCACTAACACACTAGAAGTCCTGTGGGTGCTGCTGAGAAGAATATATAGGAGCTCTGTGTGATGCCACTAACACACTAGAAGTCCTATGGGTGCCTCTGCAAAGAAAATAGAGGAGCTCTGTGTGATGCCACTAACACACTAGAAGTCCTGTGGGTGCTTCTGCAAAGAAAATAGAGGAGCTCTGTGTGGTGCCACTAACACACTAGAAGTCCTGTGGGTGCTTATGCAAAGAAAATAGAGGAGCTCTGTGTGATGGGACTAACACACTTCAAGTCCTATAGGTGCTTCTGGGAACAAAATATAGCTCTGTGTGTGTAATGGGACTAACACACTTCAAGTCCTATAGGTGCTTCTGGGAACAAAATATAGCTCTGTGTGTGTAATGGGACTAACACACTTCAAGTCCTATAGGTGCTTCTGGGAACAAAATATAGCTCTTTGTGTGTAATGGGACTAACACACTTCAAGTCCTATAGGTGCTTCTGGGAACAAAATATAGCTCTGTGTGTGTAATGGGACTAACACACTTCAAGTCCTATAGGTGCTTCTGGGAACAAAGTATAGCTCTTTGTGTGTAATGGGACTAACACACTTCAAGTCCTATAGGTGCTTCTGGGAACAAAATATAGCTCTGTGTGTGTAATGGGACTAACACACTTCAAGTCCTATAGGTGCTTCTGGGAACAAAATATAGCTCTGTGTGTGTAATGGGACTAACACACTTCAAGTCCTATAGGTGCTTCTGGGAACAAAATATAGCTCTTTGTGTGTAATGGGACTAACACACTTCAAGTCCTATAGGTGCTTCTGGGAACAAAATATAGCTCTGTGTGTGTAATGGGACTAACACACTTCAAGTCCTATAGGTGCTTCTGGGAACAAAGTATAGCTCTTTGTGTGTAATGGGACTAACACACTTCAAGTCCTATAGGTGCTTCTGGGAACAAAATATAGCTCTGTGTGTGTAATGGGACTAACACACTTCAAGTCCTATAGGTGCTTCTGGGAACAAAATATAGCTCTGTGTGTGTAATGGGACTAACACACTTCAAGTCCTATAGGTGCTTCTGGGAACAAAATATAGCTCTGTGTGTGTAATGGGACTAACACACTTCAAGTCCTATAGGTGCTTCTGGGAACAAAATATAGCTCTTTGTGTGTAATGGGACTAACACACTTCAAGTCCTATAGGTGCTTCTGGGAACAAAATATAGCTCTGTGTGTGTAATGGGACTAACACACTTCAAGTCCTATAGGTGCTTCTGGGAACAAAATATAGCTCTTTGTGTGTAATGGGACTAACACACTTCAAGTCCTATAGGTGCTTCTGGGAACAAAATATAGCTCTGTGTGTGTAATGGGACTAACACACTTCAAGTCCTATAGGTGCTTCTGGGAACAAAGTATAGCTCTTTGTGTGTAATGGGACTAACACACTTCAAGTCCTATAGGTGCTTCTGGGAAGAAAATATAGCTCTGTGTGTGTAATGGGACTAACACACTTCAAGTCCTATAGGTGCTTCTGGGAACAAAGTATAGCTCTTTGTGTGTAATGGGACTAACACACTTCAAGTCCTATAGGTGCTTCTGGGAACAAAATATAGCTCTGTGTGTGTAATGGGACTAACACACTTCAAGTCCTATAGGTGCTTCTGGGAACAAAATATAGCTCTGTGTGTGTAATGGGACTAACACACTTCAAGTCCTATAGGTGCTTCTGGGAACAAAATATAGCTCTGTGTGTGTAATGGGACTAACACACTTCAAGTCCTATAGGTGCTTCTGGGAACAAAATATAGCTCTGTGTGTGTAATGGGACTAACACACTTCAAGTCCTATAGGTGCTTCTGGGAACAAAATATAGCTCTTTGTGTGTAATGGGACTAACACACTTCAAGTCCTATAGGTGCTTCTGGGAACAAAATATAGCTCTGTGTGTGTAATGGGACTAACACACTTCAAGTCATATAGGTGCTTCTGGGAACAAAATATAGCTCTTTGTGTGTGTAATGGGACTAACACACTTCAAGTCCTATAGGTGCTTCTGGAACAAAATATAGCTCTGTGTGTGTAATGGGACTAACACACTTCAAGTCCTATAGGTGCTTCTGGGAACAAAGTATAGCTCTTTGTGTGTAATGGGACTAACACACTTCAAGTCCTATAGGTGCTTCTGGGAACAAAATATAGCTCTGTGTGTGTAATGGGACTAACACACTTCAAGTCCTATAGGTGCTTCTGGGAACAAAGTATAGCTCTTTGTGTGTAATGGGACTAACACACTTCAAGTCCTATAGGTGCTTCTGGGAACAAAATATAGCTCTTTGTGTGTAATGGGACTAACACACTTCAAGTCCTATAGGTGCTTCTGGGAACAAAATATAGCTCTGTGTGTGTAATGGGACTAACACACTTCAAGTCCTATAGGTGCTTCTGGGAACAAAATATAGCTCTGTGTGTGTAATGGGACTAACACACTTCAAGTCCTATAGGTGCTTCTGGGAACAAAATATAGCTCTGTGTGTGTAATGGGACTAACACACTTCAAGTCCTATAGGTGCTTCTGGGAAGAAAATATAGCTCTGTGTGTGTAATGGGACTAACACACTTCAAGTCCTATAGGTGCTTCTGGGAACAAAATATAGCTCTGTGTGTGTAATGGGACTAACACACTTCAAGTCCTATAGGTGCTTCTGGGAAGAAAATATAGCTCTGTGTGTGTAATGGGACTAACACACTTCAAGTCCTATAGGTGCTTCTGGGAAGAAAATATAGCTCTGTGTGTGTAATGGGACTAACACACTTCAAGTCCTATAGGTGCTTCTGGGAACAAAATATAGGAGCTCTGCCTGCCTGCCACGAACACACTACAAGTCCTATAGGTGCTTCTGGTAACAAAATATAGGAGCTCTGCCTGCCTGCCACTAACACACTACAAGTCCTATAGGTGCTTCTGGTAACAAAATATAGGAGCTCTGCCTGCCTGCCACTAACACACTACAAGTCCTATAGGTGCTTCTGGTAACAAAATATAGGAGCTCTGCCTGCCTGCCACTAACACACTACAAGTCCTATAGGTGCTTCTGGTAACAAAATATAGGAGCTCTGCCTGCCTGCCACGAACACACTACAAGTCCTATAGGTGCTTCTGGTAACAAAATATAGGAGCTCTGCCTGCCTGCCACTAACACACTACAAGTCCTATAGGTGCTTCTGGTAACAAAATATAGGAGCTCTGCCTGCCTGCCACGAACACACTACAAGTCCTATAGGTGCTTCTGGTAACAAAATATAGGAGCTCTGCCTGCCTGCCACTAACACACTACAAGTCCTATAGGTGCTTCTGGTAACAAAATATAGGAGCTCTGCCTGCCTGCCACGAACACACTACAAGTCCTATAGGTGCTTCTGGTAACAAAATATAGGAGCTCTGCCTGCCTGCCACGAGCACACTACAAGCCCCTCTTTGTCAATCAATCTTTGTAACTGAATCTATCTAACTCAATCTCTGTAAGTGAATCTATCTAACTATCTCAATGCAGCAGAGTGTCACAGAATCTGCCTGCTCAATCTGCGCCGGAACAGCATGTGACCGGCGCAGACGGCGGGGCGGCGTTTTATAGGGGGGGGGGCGTGTACTACAGCCCCTGAGCTGTAATTGGCTACAGGCGTCCTGCCTGTAGCCAATTATGGCTCTTCGATTTTCCGGGGCTGTGATTGGCCAAGCATGCGGGGTCACAGTGCATGCTTGGCCAATCATCAGCCAGCAATGCACTGCGTCGGCCGCGCCGGCCGCAATGCATTGCGGGGCCGCTCGCATCACACGAACGTGATGCGAGCGGCCAAAATAGTTCTGGGCTCGCAGAGCGAGCGAACGCCCGGTGCTCGATGCGAACGTGGGTTCGCATCGAGCACCGGGCCCATCCTTACTGCAGCTTACCAGTCCTTATATGTGGTGACTGCATTCATTTTCGTTTTTAATGCTTTTTCTCACCTGGTGACCCTGCCATTTTCTGGCAGTGCTCATTCACTGTACTATATGCATGGAAGAGCAGTTTGTCTCTGTAGGTTAGGACTACAAAATAAATGTAATTGTCCTTTTCTCAATAAAATAAAGGGGGAGGGGGTGTTTTGCAGTCCATGGAGAGAGCTGGGAAGAATGCTAACTGATGTCAGTCAGATTTCTGGTATTTTTTTCATGAATGGATAAAACAAAATGCTTTCAATGGAATTTGACAAGCCAAAAAGTTTGCAAAAAGTTAGCAAAACGCAAATCTGCCTTTAAATTTATATGTGAAGCTCTATTCTTAGCTAGATATTCCCCATGCAGCAGACATAACCATTTAATATTGACGAAATCAGATCTATATCGACTCAACAGGGCACAAAATAGGACAAAAGCCTATACGTCGCCTCCTAATAAAAGCAAAATAATTTGACTAAAGTTTGTTATAAAGGAGGTGTACCCTCTGTAAATGAAGTGATCATGGCACTGATAACCATGTCCTTAAAACCCCAAATATTGTGAGCACTGAACTTGCAGAAATGTCAGGAACTTAATTTATTTTACAGCAGTGAACCGATGACATGGCCATGTGTATTCTAGTTATAAATTAATTCCAGCAGAAAGAAAATGAGGGGTGGTCGTGAGAATCATTTTAATTGGCAGGGAGAACCTTTGTACACTAGGAAAGTTTCGTTATTAAAGTTCTAGAAAGGTCTTGTAGTCTGCACTCTTCCACAGAGCAAAGAAAAGTACTCAACGAGATTTTAATGGAGCAATTTACCTCTAATCAAAAAAAATAAGAATTGAGCACGCTATTTGCATTCTAATAGAAAATGCCATCAGAAACTTGCTGTGGTGTGCTCAGTAATTGATTAGTGGCAGCGGTGAAATGAACAGAACCCCAACCTCTTTAAACTATGCAAGAAAGCTGATTAGTTTTACTTTCTTCCAGCATTTTCACTATCAATATGCTCCCTCCTACTGCTTCTTATATTGATATCAACAGAAGTAAGACGTATATAATCTTGCTAAATGTGCAGTGGCAAACCTCTAGGCATATACAGTGCATATTTAAGTCCACAAAATGACATTTACCGTCCTGAGTCTATTTTCCAATACACGCTATAGTCCCTAGATTGCATTACTAAGCAAAGATGTTGTTTAGTTCTGCAGGCTGTTGCAGGAATCGCACAAGAATGCTTTTGTGAAAATGTCATATTTTTCAAATGGTTGAAAGTTAACTGAGTAAATGAGAGAAAATCTCCCTATTGGGGACATAGACAGCAATACAAATCTGACAGTGGTTCTAACACTTACCTGGCCTATGGGTAACTGAAAAACAGTTTCGGCTGGTGATCAAGCACAGGCGCCATAAATCAAAAGCACAACCGTCAGGAGCCAGAGCATATATTTGGACCTGTGAAATCTGAGGAGCACTGATAAGCAAACCTTGACTTTTTGTGAGAAAAAGTCCTCCTGCAGATGCCAACTGGTTGCTTAAGGGCTAAGTTCACCTTTTAAAGTGTTTGTAAAGGCAGAAGGTTTTTTACCTTCCTGAATTCTATGCAAGAAAGTAAAAAATAACCCCCCCCCCCCGCCCTTCCAGAATGAGCATGCATGAGTGCCCCCTTAGCAAGCAGCTTGCTTTGGTGGGCACTCGGCAGGGGAGAGGGGCCAGGAGCATTGGCGGCATAACCGAGAAGAGGAGGTTTAGGGCTGCTCTGTGCAAAACCACTGCAAAGAACAGGTAAGTATAACATGTTTGTTATTTTTAAAAGGTACCTTTAGAATCACTTTAAGAACAAAATAATAAATGCACCTAATTTTGCAGGAAAATTTTTGCATTTATTATTGTTTTCCACAGATGCCTGCAAAGCATTGCAGCCTCAATCAATAGATCATGGGTGAATAAGGAAAGAAATTGGCTGCACACCGATGTTCTTGAAGTCCATTTGTTGAATGTTCCATACAATGACACACACCACAGTTGCCGTAGCCGGAAGAGAGGTGGACTAGTTTCGCACAGCTACACATCATGAGTAAGCACAGTGTAGCTGTGCGAAACTAGTCCACCTCTTTTCCGGCTACTGCAACTGTGGTGTGTGTCATTGTTTGTATAGAACATTCAATAAATTGACTTCAAGAACGTCGGTGTGCAGCCAATTTATTTCCTTATTATTCAGTCTTCTACGGCAGGCAAGCCGGGGCTTGTACCGATGTGAGGAGTCTCATCCTCTTCATTGTGCCTGTTGTTTCTCACCTGGAGCGGCGATTTTCCTTTGCTGTCTACTTGGATCATGGCAAGCTCCTGCACACTTTTCCTCCAGCTTTCACCACATTTTTGTGTACAGGCTTTCAAGCTGCAATGGACTATGAGTTTGCAGATTACTACACTCTAGTCTAAGGATGGGCTCGGGCGTGTTCGCACACTCCATGTGCAGAGCCCGCCAGGAAGTCGGCACGCGCTGCGCTAATCACAGGCAGTGAGACATTTTCCCGATGTGCGGCTGGCAAGCTCTGCACGTGGAGTGTGCGAACACGCCGGAGCCCATTCTACTCTAGTCCATTAAGAAAGAGAAGCCTGCAGTGGTAGATGGTACTTGTAGTTTATGCATCTCTGTGAATAAATGACATGGCTGTGCAGCTGGATACCTGCACAGCTATGCCGATTTTAATCACTTCAATGCTGGACCCTTTCAGCCCCTTCCTTTACAGGCCAATTTTTATCTATAGAGGGTAACTTGTGTTGATTTATGAGGCCAGTTCAGCAGATTAGGGCTCATGCACACAGTCACAAAATAGGCTGCATTCAGTGTCCGTAATGTGGATTTTTTTATGAATCTGAATGCAGCTGTATCATATGCTTAAGGCCCCTACAAAAAGCTGCACACAGATCCATAATCTGGAGCTTTGTTCAAATGAATAAAAAAAAAGGAAAAGTCTGCATCCACAGTCCTGCTCATGGATGATTTTTAAAACCACATGCATGTAAATGTTTGTGCTAATGTTTACATGTATACAACATATAGTGTAAATGCAAAATATTAGACCCAGAATGGCCACCGGCATCCTAGCAATCAGGACAAAACAGCCTATCTGCATCCTAGCCACCAAGGATGCTAAGTGCCAGGAGCCACCTGCTTCCTAGATACTTTGTACACCAGATGGCTGGAGCTGCCTTTGTCCTGGCAAATTTGTACATTTGTGCTGTACACTGCATGCATGTTACTTTAGCACAAATGTTACATGCGCACAGTGTATGGACAAGATTTTACATACATAAAATCAGAATTGCATGTGAATAAGACCTAAATGTCATAACAGGTGTAGCTGGCAGTGAAAGTGTTTCTGAAGGTAAATTCTTTTTCTAAAGTAATGAGGTTGTTATTGCACAGGGTGGTCCCTTACCTCTCCTCCTGTGGTCCCCCGCCAGCTCTCTCCTCCTTATCACTGAATGCCCCCTAAGCAAGCCGTGTGCTGGGGGCACCTGTGCAGGCGTGCTCTTGACCCAGGCTGCGTGAGTCCATAGGCACACACATTGCAGCTTGGCCACGCCTCTTGTTCTCGCCACACATGATTTGATCGACAGTAGGACTGATCTCAGTGTTCAGTGTGCCCCTGTACCTTTAAGGAGGGGTGGGCTCCCTCCAGTCCATCTGCCCTCTATCTATCCATCAGAATGCATGTACTTCCACTGTGGAGCCTCTTAAAAGTCAAAGCTAGGGACTACAGGTAACAGGGTGCCTTGCTGGGGCCTGTAGCTTTTGAAAATGTATTTGCAAATGTGTGCAGACTAAACCCCTGTTTTTAACGCATACTATTATACCGGTCAATTTGGTTGGTCACATGCTGGTTGGTAAGTAGAGCTTGGAGACAGCTGACGATTCTCATTGCGCTGCGCGACTCGCGCATGCGCAGTAGGGAACCGGGAAGTGAAGCCGCAAAGGCGACACTTCCTGATTCCCTCACCGAGAATGGCGCCGGCAGCAGCAGAGATTAATCGGCCTCTGCTGCTGACATCGCTGGAACCTGTGACAGGTAAGTGTCCATTTTTTAAAAGTCAGCAGCTGCAGTATTTGTAGCTGCTGGCTTTTAAAAAAAAATTTTCAGGTACAGTCCCGCTTTAATGCAAAGAATGCGTAAATGCAAAACATGTTTTGACTTTATAACCACTTGAATTATAGGGGGAACAGAGGAGGCAACTGCCCCAGATCTAGGTGGTGATGAGGCAACCTTTTGAGCACAGTATGCTGAAAAATGTTTTCAAAGAAATTGAGCGTGCCGATTTTATAACAAAAAAAAGTCAACTTCACACTCTCAATCACGAAAAGGATTTTTTTATAAAGTAAATGCTGTAAACTACTCGTGTAGTGAGAAGTTAAAATCCTGCAATCTCACGCCTCAGATCAGCCCCAATTCCTGCATCTCCACACCTCAGATCACTGTCCCCCCTGCAAATTTGTTTCACCACTGTACCCCCCTGCACATCTGCCCCACCACTGTACCCCCTGCTCATCTGCCCCACCACTGTAACCCCCTGCTCATCTGCCCCATCACTGTAACCCCATGTACATCTGCCCCCCCCACTGTACCACCCTGCTCATCTGCCCCACCAATGTACCCTATTTTTCATCTGCCCCACCAATGTACCCCCTTTCTCATCTGCCCCACCAATGTACCCCCTGCACATCTGCCCCATCACTGTAACCCCCTGCACATCTGCCCCATTACTGTAACCCCCTGCACATCTGCCCCACCTCTGTACCCCCTGCTCATCTGTCCCACCACTGTACCACCCTGCTCTTCTGTCCCACCACTGTACCACCCTGCTCTTCTGTCCCATCAATGTTCCCCCTTTCTCATCTGCCCCGCCACTGTACCTCCCTGTACATCTGCTCCACCGCTGTACCCCCCATGCTCATCTGTCATACCAATGTACCTCCTTTCTCATCCACCCCAACACTGAACCCCCCCTGCTCATCTGCCCCATCACTGTACTCCCCTGCTTTTTCATCCCATTGCTGAACCCCCTACTCCCTGTTCCCACCACTGTACCTCCTGCACATCTGCCCCACCACTGTACCCCCTTGCTCTTCTGTCCCACCACTGTAACCCCCCTGCTCATCTGCCTCATCAATGTACCCCCTTTTCCCATCTGACCCACCGCTGTACCTCCCTGCACATCTGCTCCACCACCGTATCCCCATGCTCTTCTGTCTCACTACTGAATCACCTTCTCATCTGTCCTAACACTGAACCCATCTGTTCATCTGCCCCATCACTGTAACCCCCTGTACATCTGCCCCACCACTGTACCACCCTGCTCATCTGCCCCACCACTGTACTACCCTGCTCATCTGCCCCACCAATGTACCCCATTTCTCATCTGCCCCACCAATGTACCCCCTTTCTCATCTGCCCCACCAATGTACCCCCTGCACATCTGCCCCATCACTGTAACCCCTGCACATCTGCTCCACCTCTGTACCCCCCTGCTCATCTGTTTCACCACTGAACCACCTTCTCATCTGTCCTAACACTGAACTTATGTGCTCATCTGCCCCTTCACTGTAACCCCCTTTCTCATCTGCCCCACCACTGTACGTCCTGCACATCTGTCCCACCATTGTACCTCCTGCTCTTCTGCCCCAACGCTGTATCCCCCTGCTCATCTGTCCCACCAATGTACCTCCTTTTTCATCCGCCCCAACACTGAACCCCCCGCTCATCTGCCCCATCACTGTACTCCCCTGCTTTTTTGTCCCCTTTTCCCATCTGACCCACCGCTGTACCTCCCTGCACATCCGCTCCACCACCGTATCCCCATGCTCTTCTGTCTCACTACTGAACCTCCTTCTCTCTGTTCCCACCACTGTACCTCCTGCACATGTGCCCCACCACTGTACCCCTTGCTCTTCTGTTCCACCACTGTAACCCCCCTGCTCATCTGCCCCATCAATGTACCCCTTTTTCCCATCTGCTCCACCACCGTATCCCCATGCTCTTCTGTCTCACTACTGAATCACCTTCTCATCTGTCCTAACACTGAACCCATCTGCTCATCTGCCCCACCACTGTAACCCACTTTCTCATCTGCCCCATCAATGTACCTCCTGCACATCAGTCTCACCTCTGCACCGCCCTGCTCTCCTGCCCCACAACTTTTCCCCTGCTATCCTGCCCCACCACTGTTCCCCCTGCTCATCTGTCCCACCAATACACCTCCTTTCACATCTGCCCCACTGCTCTACCCCCCTGCTTTTCTGTTCCACCACTGAACCCCCTTCTCATTTGCCCAAACACTGTACCCCCTTTGCTCTTCTTTCCCACTGCTGAACCCCCTTCTCATCTCTTCCACCACTGTACCTCCCTGCACATCTGCCCCACTGCTGTACCCTCCTGCTCATCTCTCCTACCTCTGAACCCATCCTGCTCATTTTCCCCACCGCTGTACCCCCCTGCTCATCTGCTCCACCGCTGGACCCTCTTCTCATCTATGATATGTGTGATATGCAGAGTGGTGAAAGGAAACAGAGATGAGACACATCTACCTGTCCTGGCACACTCATCCTGCTGATCCACCTCTCGCATCCAGCCCACGTGCTTGTATGTGATGCATGTGATGTATGTGATATATGTGATGTATGTGATGTCAGATACAAGCATCTTGAATGGATGCGCAATGATGAGCTCAGGTAAGGGTCAGTGGACCTGTGTGCAGGATCATAAGTTGGGCCCCCGCAGCTGAGAAAAAGTGCGGCGCACTGCGCCACAGGAAAGGTTGTGTGTGATTTTTCATTGCGCTGAATACTGGCTGTGGCTTAAAGGGACACAGAGTGCCGGGGTTCAGTAGTAAGTGATGCAAAGGTTCAGGAATAATTTCAACAAAGTTCCCAGAAGCTCAACAGTAATTTCACAAAACTGTCATCTGATTATGGTTTTCTCAATCACAGTGTAATCCCTTCTTTCTGAGATTGGTAGTGGCAACCAAGCGAGTCATCTTCCTCCAGATGGTGAGCAGGGCTAGCAGGACTGTGATTGGCTTTAGCAGTGGCCAATGACAGTCCTCCTTCTCCTGGAAACAGGGACCCCCCCCCCCCCCCCCCAGCAGAACTGCACCCAATCTCTTCCCCATCACAAAAGCTGACAATCGCATCTACAGCAAAGTTAGAGAACCAAACAATGTTTCCCATCTTTTACAATGTGTGGGGGGGACAGTGCTCCCCCCTCACTGCAGGTGTGGCGTGGGGAACTCTGAAATTGGAATGCATTAGTGCCTCACTGGCACTTCCCTGCACTGCTCTGCTGATGGGGAGGGAGTCGAGTGCCGGGAAAGAGGCTTTGAGTGCCGGGGGTTGCCTACCCCTGGTCTATATAGAATAAAAATATTTTTTTTTTATATTATTTGCTTTTTTGTCAGAAATGTTATTGATTTTTTTAGAAACTGAAGCAGCTCACTTTCCAGGGAGAATGGTGTCATCAGACTTCTGCTGGAACCAAAGCATGGCCTCCACTTTGCCAATCCGATGCTTGGCACCAAAGCCGCCAGGCTTGCGCTTTTTGTCAGAAATACTATAGTCTGGACAGCCAAGGACCACATAGAAATCCATTCATAGATTTCAATGCTTCGGATAGTTAAAACCTGGATCAATGTGGCAATGGCGAGAGCGCTGATCAGAGTGTTCTGGCGGGGGGCCGTCCCCCTGTCAGAACACAACAGCTCAGCGGGGGAGATCGCTGGACTTATTTTGCATAGTGAGCACAGTGGCTCTGACCGGAGCTGACAATTTTTTTTCATTCAACCTGCTGGGTTGGATAGAAAAAAAAAATAGTGTGTGCCAGGCTTAAGGCACTTAGGTTGCAGCAGAAAATTTTTCACGATTCCCCCATGAACACAGAGAGTGCTGACAGGGCAATCCCTCCTGCTGGGCAATTGTCTGCTCCCAGCAGGGCCGGGGATCTGGTCTCCTCCGGAAGAAGACAGGGATTATCGCTAGTAGCTAGCAGCCGCTAGCAATAATTGCAAGAGAATCCAGCAGGCTGGTTGTACCCAAGTTGATAGATTGATTAACTTGGTACATTCAGCTTGCCCATTAATGGTTCAAATCTCGGGTCAGTTCCTACTGAACCAGCTGAGATTCGAACCATGCATAAGTAAGTTACCCCTTCATCCAATGCTAACCCTAAAAATGAAACCACTAACTGCTAAATAATACTAATGCCCCGTACACGCGGTCGGATATTCCGATGGAAAAAGTCAGATTGGATTATGTTGTCGGAAAATCCGATCATGTGTGGGCCCTAGCGGGCTTTTTCGGTCAGATTTTCCAACGGAAAAAATTTGAGAGCAGGATCTAAAATTTTCCGACAACAAAATCCAATCAGACTTTTTCCGATCGTGTGTAGAGAATTCAGACGGACAAAGTGCCATGCATGCTCAGAAGAAATTTGGAGACAAAAGTTATTGGCTACTGGACTCTTCGTAGTCCAGTCGTACGTTTTATACATCACCTCGTTCGGAATGATCAGATTTTCCGACAACTTTGTCAGACGGACAAAATCCGTCGGAAAAAATCTGACGGATTTTGTGGTCGGAATGTCTGATCGTGTGTACGGGGCATAACAGTTAACCCCTACAGTAGAACTATGGGAAAAACAAGACTACAGACCAGGAAACTTCAGACCAGGCAGCCTAACACTGATAATAGGTGTTTGGGGGAATCCTAAGGGATGCTATTAAATAATTTGTCAAAGAAAACAGTATTATAACCAAGAATCAACATGGATTCATGAAAGGCCGCTCTTATCAATCCAAACTGTTCACATTCTATGAGGAAGTGAGCAGTAATTTAGATAGACGTAGGGTAGTAAATGTAATTTGTCTGGATTTTGTAGACACTTGCATAAGATAATTATTCTGCTGTTAGATACCTGTGCACTTTTATAATCTTATATATTTTTTAATTTGCATGTATTTCTTCTGTTTTTGAAACAATATACATGAATATTCTTCCCAATAACTTATATGTTAAATATAATAATTATATAAAATGATCACAGATAATTATAGATTCAGCACTACACTACAAATTTATAGATATTAAAATCACAATACAACAAAGCTCTTCTTTTTATTCTCTGCAATAAATAATAAAACATAAAATAAAATGATACTATTGATGACGAAAAAATGAGAAATTCAAGAACAAAAAAAAAAAGAAATCACTTTGCAAAATGGCAAGTAATTGTGGAAGCATCCTTCAGCATGCTAGAGAAAGCACACAAGTAGAGTGGAAACATTGTGGCAGGTGAAATGATAAAAGACTGACTGTGTGCTGCTGAAGATGGGGTTACCGTTCTCCATATAACAAATTGCTTCTGTCTAAGCTCAGGGGAGCTAGCCACTAGAACACTTGATAAGGAATTCTACAATGATGTCTGTATAATGAAGTGTAATACAAGAGAGTGTTATCTCTGGACTGTGAGCAAAATCCTGTTATACCTTGATGTTTAAATTCATGTCACGTTCATATCAGACTTATACATTTTATGCTAGTTCTATACATTAAAATTCCTATGGATTGCACTCGCAGCCACAAAACTTGATATCTACCATAATATAGCACATTTATATACATTATGGTCAGTGTTTTAAAATGAAAAGGCATGCTTAAAGTATATGTAAACCTAATAGCTACAATATCATATAAGCTGTCAGTAAATTGAAAATTAAACTCAGCATAGTCTCTATAAGAAGAAGTTTACCTTTATGGCAGCCCATGTCTTAAAATTCTGCAGCATTGCTAATCTGTGGCCTTCAAGTCCCTGACTTCCAAGTGTGTCAATTACCTGCTACCATACCTTCCAACTTTTTGAGATGGGAATGAGGGACACCTAGCAGCAAAAGTATGCAGGCATAGGACACACACCCTGCCACGCCCCCTTAAAGGAGAATTGTACAAAAAAACAAGACTGGTTAAACCCACACATGCTTTTTTTTACCACTTCTATTCCTTTATACTAGCTTTTGGAATTTACAAATGCAGCAATTTAGAAATCAGA
Source organism: Lithobates sylvaticus (assembly GCA_028564925.1). Lineage (NCBI taxonomy): Eukaryota > Metazoa > Chordata > Amphibia > Anura > Ranidae > Lithobates > Lithobates sylvaticus. The sequence goes on from CM053026.1 coordinate 645,893,678, forward strand.
TCAAAGGTTTAGCACTGGAAAACACTTTTTGATAGATAAAAAGTGAATTTTATATACATCTATATAGATCAGACCAAAATGAGGGACAGATGAGGATAAATAAGGGACAGAGGGACATTGCGCCAAATCAGGGACAGTCCCTCCAAATCAGGGACAGTTGGGAGCTATGGGCTACCATTCCACTACTGGATGTAGGGGCCAATGAGAGGAACCACAGCATATGGTGAGATAGCAAATGTTTGACACACTTGGAAATGTCAGCTGCCAGCGATCAGTAGCCAAAGATCAGCAACATGGAAGAGTTTTAAGGCATAGGTTGCTGGAAAGGTACCTTCTTTTACAGGCTGAGCATAGTTTTCTTCACTTACAGACAGGGTCGTTTTAGCATTTTGAATACCAATTTAAAATACTATATTTTAAAGTTAAGCTCTATCTTTTCATACACTTTACATAGTTTGTTTGGGCCAGCTTGGACCAAACAAACAGTTTCCTTTACTAACACGTGAGGCCGCTGGATGTGCGGTATAAACTGTATGTAGCTGTGGCTACATACAGCATACTGCACTGTTCCGGGTGCAAGCCGAGACTTCCAGTCTAATACCAGGAACACAGAAGAGTCTACTGTAGCAGTGTTCAAGTGATTGTAAATGTTTGCGTGTTTTAAAAAACAAAAAAAACAAACATGTCATACCTACCTCCACTGTGCAGTTTGTTTTGCACAGAGTCGCCCCGATCATTCTCTTCTGGGGTCCCCTGGAGGCTCTCGTGGCTCCTCCTCTTATCAGATAACCCCCTAGGAGAAGCGCTCTCCCGAGGGGGTTACCTTGCGGGCGGGCTCCTGAGTCCAGCATTTGCATCCATAGACACGAATGCCGAATTTGGCCCCGCCCCTGGCGCCTGCGTCATTGGATTTGATTGACAGCAGTGGGAGCCAATGACAACGCTGCTATCAATCTATCCAATCAAGAGCTGAGAACCCCGGGCAACCCCGGGCAAGAGCGCATCTCTGCCAGGGCTCCAGGGCTCAGGTAGGTAAAACAGGGGGGGCTGGGGGCCGGTGACTGCCAGGTGTTTTTTCACCTTAATGCATAGCATGCATTAAGGTGAGAAAACATGAGTGTTTACAACCCCCATCAGCCATTCAGAGTAAGCAAAGTATTTTATCAATGAATACAAAGCTTCCTCTGATTGGCTGAGTCAGAGGTTGTGACATCAACAGCCCACCTCTCTGACTCAGCCAATCAGAGGAAGCTTTGTATTCAATGAGAGAATACATCACTTACTCTAAACTCTTAACCGCTTCCTGTCCACCCTATAGTAGTTTTACAGCTACAGGGCAGGAGCTATGCACCAGATCACCTATATATATGTGATCCCGCACTTCTGTGTAGGTGGAGCACATGCGCGCCAGCTCGCTTACGCTGTGTGTAATCAGAATAAAGACGATGAGCAAGTGTGGGGTACTTAATGTACTCCAGCACCCGCCGATCATCAGGCAGGGAGACAGAAATGCGATCTGCCGATGTAAACAAGGCAGATCGCCGTTCTGATAGGGGGGATGGGATGGAGTTTGTGTCCCTGCAAAGAAGGGAATAAATTCCATCTCTTCCCCTAGTAAAACCACCTCACACAGTATAGCAAAACACTAGCTAGGCACACAGTTAACCCTTTTATCGCCCCTGATGTTAACCCCTTTCCCAGCCAATGTCATTAGTACAGTGACAGTACATATTTTTAGCACTGGTTCTCAAAAAGTGTCAAAAGTGTCAGTGTGTCTACTGCAATATCGCAGTCCCACTATAAGTCGCTGATCGCCACTATTATGCCGCGTACACACGACCGGACTTTCCGGCAGACTAGGTCAGAAGGGATTAGTCCGTCGGACAATACGATTGTGTGTGGGCTAACCCGATAATTTTTCGAAAAACAAATCAGACGGACCTAGAAATAGAACATGTTTCAAATCTATCCAACGGACTCAATTCCGACGGACTTAATTTGGGAAAACCATTCTTCTGTGTGCTGGTCCGACGGACCAAATACGACGCAAAGGAAGCTATTGGCTACTGACTATTGAACTTCCTTTTTTAGTCCCGTTTATGTCATCACGTTCAAAACGAACGGACTTTCGAACGAACTTAGTCCGTCGCAACTCGGCCGAAAGTCTGTCGGGAAGACCGTCGGACCTAGTCTCCCGGAAAGTCCGGTCGTGTGTACGCGGCATTACAACTAAAGAAAAAAAAATTCCATAGTTCGTAGACGCTATAACTTTTGCGCAAATCAATCAATATACGCTTATTGTTTTTTTTTTACCAAAAAGATGTAGCGGAATACATATTGGCATAAAATTGTGAAGGAATCTAATTTTTTCATTTTTTTATTGGATGTGTTTTATAGGAGAAAGTAAAAAAAAAAAATTCTTTTCTAAATTGTTGGTCTTTTTTTTATAGCACAAAAAATAAAAAACACAGTGGTGATCAAATACCACCAAAAGAAAGTTCTATTTGTGGGAAAAAAGGACAGTGTTGCACGAATGTCAGTTAAATTAACGCAGTACCGTATCACAAATAATGGCCTGTCATCAAGGGAGATAAATCTTCTGGAAATCAAGTGGTTAAAATAACATAGTAGAAGAAATCTGGGACATACTATTGTTGAACTGCTTCTGCCAGTGCCAGCATTAGTTGTGTGATAGTTTTTCTATAGTCACTCTGATCCACTGGCTTCAGTGCTTAGGCAGATCAGAGGTTCTGCCATCATAACAGAACCACTTACTGAGTGTTTCTTGAGGCCGGGTTCACATATGTGTGTCTGTGGGTTCATGCCTGGGGTCCAGTGCATGTCTGTTCACCGGTTCAGGTGCGATTTAGGTCAGAATTTTTGTCTGAATTTGCACCGAACCCGCACAGGACCCTTTTGGAATGCGGACCGCTATAGCCCCGGACATGTGTGAACCGGCTCCATTGAGAGCCGGTCACACTTGCATGTTATGCAAATTGGTTGCGGAGAAAGCCACATCCAATTTGCATAGGTGTGAAGCCAGTGTCCAGGCCAGTGACTCAGAAGTATTGCTGCCAGAGAATAGGCATTTACAAGCCGGAAAACTATCAATGTTAGCATTGCCAACATATGTATTTCCCTTATGGCAGATGTCCTTTATGTCATGTTGTCTCCCATGTTTTTTACTTGTTTTACCAAGTAGTAGATTTTGTCTCTTTCTGAAATGTTTATGACAGTCTCCGCCAGAGTTGTAGCTCTACTTTGCAAAATTTGTGTCGTTTTCCCAGCTGTAATAGAAAATAATTGGTTGCTTTCTTGCCTTTTACCATCATTCATATCTTGTACATCCTTTAGCAATCAACCTAGTACCACCACATGACACTGTGTAGTGATTTCAATTTTCACAGAAGTAGACATTGAATTACTCCTTTAATGAAGCTATTAGTGAATAACCTCTGCTGCAGTGTCTAGGTTAAATTGAACAGCTCCCTTTCCAGTAGGGAAATCTTTCTACTAAGCGTCATATAGCTGTTTCTTTATCTCGTGTATTTTTCAAACCATACATAAATAAAGAGTTTATTTATCTTGATTTATTTTTTATTTTATGTTAGAAGGCAGTAGGCTGTGCACATATAATCTAACCACCCTTGGGCATCTATGCTGTCTGCCGAGTTCCTAAAGATGAGTGGTCATATTTAAAGCTGGACTCAGGGTGCAACATTTTTATGTAATTATATTACTCAAAATCAGCTAAAGATATAAATTCCTGTTTGACCTTGTAAAAATGTCAGAAATATTATCACTGTACTGCACATAGCCTAAACTAAAGAGATACAAGACCAGTCACCAGGGGCGGACTGACCTTTTGGCCACTCGGGCACTTCCCGAGGGCCCCGGGCCACTAGTGGGCCCCATCAGGGTTGCCAGCCTCAGTAAAACCAGGGACAGTATGTAAAAATCTGTGTTTTTTTTGCATCTGTTTCTGAAATGTCCCTTACCGACATCCTTTTGGTCTAAAAATCCAGAGATTATAGCTTCCCCACCTCTCCAGTACCTTCTCAGCCAATAGAAACATGTCTGTGTATACTGTGTGTACATGTATGTGTATACTGTGTGATTGTATACTGTGTGTGTGTATACTGTGTGGCCCCATAATCTCTGATTGCCTGGGGGCCCCATAATCTCCTATTGCCTGGGGGCCCAATAAGTTGTCAGTCCGCCCCTGCCAGTCACCCTGCACAAGGAAAGAGAACAGTGCTGACCACTCTTTATTATAGAAAAAACAAAGTGCAGAAGCCGTTTGTTATGTTGGCTGTACTACCCGCTGATTGAGGGATCGCCTGCGTGACCATCTTTATGATATTAACAAGAAACATTCAACCAATGTAGCTAACCAGTTCAATGGTTGTCATGCAGGTGATCCCTCAGCTGTATCTATACAAAGTGTAGAAAAGATCATATTCCCCAGGAGAGGTGGTGAGAAGTTTAGACTTCTGGAAGTTTTTTGGATCTTCTGTCTGGGTACACGGAAACCTGTATGGCTCAACCATGAATGGTATGTGTCATATTTTTTATGAAGGAATAAAGTGCATCCTAGGTTTTTTCTACTGGTGACCCTGATAGACATTCTTTCAAATTTTTCCTAACGTTTTCTAAAATTTGGGTTTTGATTTTTCAAATGTTTCTATTTTTTATTTAGTCTGTTCTTTATATGGTGTACAGTAATACCTTGGATTGTGAGCATAATTAGTTCCAGAAACATGCTTGAAATCCAAAGCACTCGTTTAGCAAACAAATTTCCCCATAAGAAATAATGAAAGCTCAGATGATTCGTTCCACAACCATTTATTCATATAAAAATAATTACGGCAATACAAAATACAGTACGGTCAGAGCCGGCACCACCATAAGGCAGCATAGGCAACCACCTTAGGGCGCCAGGCTAGGGGGGCGGTAAAATTCATCTGCGAAGACAGACCCATGTACCAGATTCTGCGCACAATTGCCCCATCCATCTCCTCTATTCCCAGTGTCTTGCCCTCTCTTCTCCCCCACATCTCCAGGTCCTTTTTTCCCCAGTGCTGGCTTTACGCTTGTTTTACCAGTGCTGGCTATGCGAGGACTTCCTGCAGGGTAAACGTATTCCATCCCCTGCTTGCATTGCCGCCCCAGAAGCGGCAGCGAGAGCAGAGGAGAGAGAACCAGTGCAAATAGCAGCCGGCAGGAAGTACGGCATGATACAGGGAACTGGGGCAGGTTGCTTGCAATGGAAGCCCTGCATGTCCTGGCTCGATCTCTCCTCTTCTCAGACTGTTGGGGATCTGTTATGTAGTGCTGCTCTCCTCCAGGTGAGGCCACCACCGATGTCATGTGTGGGGCGTTGTACAGTGGGGAGCAGATATGTGCGGAGGGAAATTGTGTGGTGTGGGGATCAGATATGTGTGGGGGGGGGGGGGGGGGGATGTGCAGTGGGGAGCAGATATGCAGGGGTTGTACGGTGGGAAACATATGTGTGGGGATGTGTAGTGGGGAGCAGATATGCAGGGGGTGTACAGTGGGGAGCATATGTGCAGGGGGTGTACAGTGGGGAAGATATGTGTGGAGGGTGTGCAGTGGGGAGCAGGTATGAAGGGGGGTGTACAGTGGGGAATATATGTGCGGGGGGGTGTACAGTGGGGAACATATGTGCAGGGGGTGTACAGTGGGGAATAGATATGCAGGGGTTGTACAGAGGGGAAGATATGTGCGGGGGGGGGGTGTGCAGTGGGGAGCAGGTTTGAAGGGGGTGTACAGTGGGGAACATATGTGTGGGGGGGAAAGTGGGGAACATGTGTACAGTGGGGAACATATGTGCAGGGGGGTGTACAGTGGGGACATATGTGCTGGGGGGGGGGTGTACAGTGGGGAACATGTGTGCATTGTGTAGGGGGGTTTACAGTAGGGAACATAGGTGCAGGGTGGTGCGCAGTGGGGAACAGGTATGTAGTGGACAACTGGTTTATAGCGGGATACAGTGAGTAACAGGTGTGAAAGATGGTTCAGCAGCAGGGCAGATGTGCAGGGGACTACAGTGATGTAGGAATTGGGGTGATCTGAGGTGTGAAGGCAGAAGAATTTGGGGTGATTTGAGGTGTGAAGGTGCAGGAATTTGGGTGATTTGAGGTGTGAAGGTGCAGGAATTGGGGTGAACTGAGGTCTATAACATGTTTTGTGCATGTGTACCACTTAACCTCCCTGGCGGTATTATTATGTCTGGAATTTTGTACCAAAAGCGGTACAATTATTTTGCATGGAAATTTGGCGTTTTATATTGTAGACCTGCAATTCTTATGAATAACTAACTTAAATCTGTCCAAATCAGAGTCTAGTAGACATCCCGGGTATGATAAAGTTTGAAACACAAAATCATAAATTATAATAAATAACTATAAAAATTATTCAATAATGTAATCAAATCAAAAACACTGAAATTTGCTCAGTTGCAGAATTGTCGCTGTCATTAAATTTAGTGTTTGATGATGAATTGTGATTCTAATTTATTATCGCTGTTTTCTAGCTGATCTAATACCACTGTATTTTTTTTTATACAGTACTGTAATCTGTAAGATTACAGTACTGTATGTGTTTTGTGTGTTTTAACTTTTTTTGAATTTGGCGCCGATCTCCGATCCCATGCGTCGTAACGTCGCAGGGAGCGGAGATCAGCGGCACTCGGCACTGTGTGAATTGAGCGGAGGATGGCTCGCACACACAGCGGGGAGACATTGCAGGATCCAGGGGACAAGGTAAGTATCTTCCCCTGTGTGCTGCAATGCAAGCCCCAGTCTGGCTTGGGGTTACCGCTTATGGTACTGTAGTTTCCACCCGAGCCAGACTTGGGATTATCGCCAGGGACGTTAAATGATAAGTTCACCTTTGTAAAAAAATAAAAATAAATGTAAATTTTTTTTCAGGAAAAAAAACGCGCTTTTATAATTTTTTATTAGGAGCCTGTGGAGCATTGCACCTGCAGAGGGGGGCGATTGCATGCTCCTGCAGACTATCATTGTATCTGTCTGCTCATACCATGTACATGCAGACAGTTACACAATGACAGGGAGAATCAATGAATTAATACAGCACTCAACAGTGCCATGGTAGTCCATTAAGAACTTCAAGTCTACATCCGCAAAGCCTGTTGGTACTTGTAGTTCTCCCATTCACAGAACTTTTTTTTTTCTTAAATCATGACAGCGGGTGTGGGGAGGGAATCCCTGACCTGCTGTCACAACGGAGGATCAGGGGGGTGCGGGACTGCTGTAACAGTGACATGTCACCTCAACCACAGACTTTTTTTAGAAGTGGGAACGGCAGCGGGGGCGATAAAATGCACCTTCGCCTAAGTAGATAAATATCCTTGCACCAGCCCTGAGTACAGTATAAAGTGTATAGTGTATAAAGAACATGGCCCGGGACAATATGATCAGTAGAAGGATCACAGTTTTAATAAAAAAAAAGTGGAATTACACTCACAATGTATATCACGCGTTAGGGGTTTGGTGCTCATCCATGTAAAGCCGCTGGTGTATACAGTAAAGCCGCTGGTGTATACATTACTGAATGTGGCCAGAGGTCTTGGGGCGCTAATGGCTCCCAGCGACCCTGAACCTCTGGCCACATACAGTAATGTATACACCAACTGCTTTACATGGATGAGCACCAGACTCCTTGGTATATACATTGTTAGTGTAATTCTACTTTTTTTTACATTAAACTGTGAAACTGTGATCATTCTACTAAAAGAAATAATACAGCGCTTAACAAACATGTGTCCATATGAGTGAAAACAAATAAACAATGATATATAATATGTAACAAAAGTCCATGTGAACCGTGGAAATAATAAACAACTAAATAGGTGCTTCATATCCAAAGTGTAAAGTTGAGGGGATATTTCACATCTAATAATAAATGATGCAAGGCAGAAAATCGCAGACAAGTTCAGGTGTGACAAAACACCCCCCACATGTGTCCCCACTCACCGGATCACGATGACACCCAGCTTTGCAGTCTGGGAGTCAGATTAGACTTGTAACAATATCCACCGGGAATTGCTGGATGGCAGAAATGGCTGATGAAAATTAGGAAACAAACGATCCTTCCACATTAATTAAACGTAAGTTAAAAGTAGGCATTGGAAATGGTATAAAACTGCAGCAAACGAGAGCGGAAGTGATGTCCGAACCGGAAGTGTGTCACGTCAATGCATTTCGCCTTCCCACAGGGGCGATCGGAAGCAGAAGTTCTCCTCCTCCCCTCCCTCCTGAAGTTTTATGGGACACTTGACAGATCCCAGAAGACTGCGGGCCCATTCACAGTGCCACTCACGCATTCACAGTGGGCAACTGGCTGTGAAGCCAAGCTATCACAGGTGGGTTCCCATAGTAAAGATGACGGCGCTGGTGAGAGAGGGCACAGGGATAAAACGCCTGGGATGAGCACATCGCTGGACCGTGGGACAGGTGAGTGGCTGTTTATTAAAAGTCAGCAGCTACAATTTTTGTAGCTGCTGACTTTTAATTTTCACAGACTGGAGCTCCTCTTTAAAATTCAGGTAAGAGAACACATGGTGCTTGTATTTAGAAAATATTTGTTTGGCTGGATTCCAACACGCTTCTTCACAACATTTTTTTTAATGGGGTTGATTTACTAAATGAATAGAGGGCTGCTCACTGCACAAAGCACAATAACATTTCAGTTTGAAAGAGGAATATTGGATGACCTTGGTAAATAAAGTGTTCACTTCAATCAACTTATTGGTTGTTTTACTTAACCTCCCTGGCGGTATGATTCTTTCTGGTTTTAGGTGCTGAAAGCGGTACAATTATTTTGCATTGAAATTTGGCGTTTTATATTGTAGACCTGCAATTCTTAGGAATAACTCACTTAAATCTGTCCAAACCAGAGTCTAGTAGACATCCCGGGTATGATAAACACAAAATCATAAATTAAAATATAATAAATAACTATAAAAATTATTAAATAATGTAATCAAATCAAAAACACTGAAATTTGCTCAGTTGCAGAATTGTCGCTGTCATTAGATTTAGTGTTTGATGACGAATTTCCCCATAAATCGCTATTGCTCAATTCTACAAGTGATTCTAATTTATTATTGCTGTTTTCTAGCTGGTCTAAAATCACTTTTGACATAAAGGGACACTTTTTGGTTGCTATGAACAATCTCCAAATTCCAGGCAGAAAAAAACAGTATTTATAATATAAAACTACATGCGGGGCACTGGACAGACTACTAGGGACAAATGGGATGTGTAATTTTTTTATACAGTACTGTAATCTGTAAGATTACAGTACTGTATGTGTTTTGTGTGTTTTTACTTTTTTGAATTTGGCGCCGATCTCCGCTCCCGTGCGTCGTAACGTCGCAGGGAACGGAGATCAGCGGCACTCAGCACTGTGTGAATTGAGCGAGGAGACAGCTCGCACACACAGCGGAAGGACATTGTAGGATCCAGGGGACAAGGTAAGTAAGTCTCCCTGTATCCTGCAATGCGATCCCGAGTCTGGCTCGGGGTTACCACTTATGGTACTAAAGTTCCACCCCGAGCCAGACTCGGGATTACCGCCAGGGGGGTTAAGTCAAATAGACTGTTCACTTTGCAGGGGAAGTTGCCTGTTGCCATGGAATGATATGAAGCTCTGCTGACTTCCATCATCCAATCATGTGCAAACAAAAATGCTGTTTAACCTCCCTGGCGGTATGATTCTGTCTGGAATTTTGTGCTGAAAGCGGTACAATTATTTTGCATTGAAATTTGGCGTTTTTATATTGTAGGCATGCAATTCTTATGAATAACTCACTTAATTCTGTCCAAACAAGAGTCTAGTAGACATCCCGGGTATGATAAAGTTTGAAACACAAAATCATAAATTAAAATATAATAAAAATATATATAAAAATTATTCAATAATGTAATCAAATCAAAAAACACTGAAATTTGCTCAGTTGCAGAATAGTCGCTGTCATTAAATTTAGTGTTTGATGATAAATTATGATTCTAATTTATTATCGGTGTTTTCTAGCTGGTCTAAAACCACTTTTAACATAAAGGGACACTTTTTGGTTGCTATGGACAATCTCCAGTTTCCAGGCAGAAAAAAATCTATTTATTATATAAAATGACATGCAGGGCTCTGGGCAGACCACTAGGGACAAAGGGGATGTGTATTTTTTGTATACAGTACTGTAATCTGTAAGATTACAGTACTGTATGTGTTTTGTGTTTTTTAACTTTTTTGAATTTGGCGCCGATCTCCGCTCCCGTGCGTCGGAACGTTGCAGGGAACGGAGATCAGCGGCACTCGGGCACTGTGTGAATCAAGCGAGCAGACGGCTTGCTCACACAGCGGGGAGACATCGCAGGATCCAGGGGATAAGGTAAGTAACTTCCCCCCTGTATCCTGCAATGCGAGCCCGAATCTGGCTCGGGGTTACCGCTTTTGGTACTGAAGTTCCCACCCCGAGCCAGACTCGGGATTACCGCCAGGGGGGTTAAAAAAAAAAAAAAAATTCTTGCATGTGATTGGATACACATTGCAAAGTGAAGCTTTACCACATTCACTAAGCTTTGGGGAAAATCTCCTGGCAAAGTGCAACTTCCCTTACAAAGTGAACAGTAAATTTGCCTTTAGTAAATCATTTCCA
>CM053026.1:645904848-645931847 GCA_028564925.1 Lithobates sylvaticus
CCTAGTCTGGCGCCCTAAGGTGGTTGCCTATGCTGCCTTATGGTGGTGCCGGCTCTGACTGTACTGTATTTTGTATTGCCGTAATTATTTTTATATGAATAAATGGTTGTGGAATGAATCATCCTGAGCTTTCATTATTTCTTATGGGGAAATTTGCTTTGCTAAACGAGTGCTTTGGATTACAAGCATGTTTCTGGAACTAATTATGCTGACAATCCAAGGTATTACTGTACACCATATAAAGAACAGACTAAATAAAAAATAGAAACATTTGAAAAATCAAAACCCAAATTTTAGAAAAAGTTAGGAAAAATTTTAAAGAATGTCTATCGGGGTCACCAGTAGAAAAAACCTAGGATGCACTTTATTCATTCATAAAAAATATGACACATACCATTCATGGTTGAGCCATACAGGTTTCCGTGTACCCAGACAGAAGATCCAAAAAACTTCCAGAAGTCTAAACTTCTCACCACCTCTCCTGGGGAATATGATCTTTTTTACACTTTGTATAGATACAGCTGAGGGATCACCTGCATGACAACCATTGAAGTGATTAGCTACATTGGTTGAATGTTTCTTGTTAATATCATAAAGAAGGTCACGCAGGCAATCCCTCAATCTGCGTGTAGTACGGCCAACATAACAAACGGCTTCTACACTTAGTTTTTTCTATAATGAAGAGTGGTCAGCACTGTTCTCTTTCCTTGTGCAGGGTGAATGGTCTTGTATCTCTGTAGTTTAGGCTATGTGCAGTACAGTGATAATATTTCTGACATTTTTACAAGGTCAAACAGGGATTTATATCTTTAGCTGATTTTGGGTAAAAATGTTGCACCCTGAGTTCAGCTTTAAATATGACCAATCATCTTTAGGAACTTGGCAGACAGCAAAGATGCCCAAGGGTGGTTAGATTATATGTGCACAGCCTACTGCCTTCTGACATGTAGTGTAATAAAAAAAAAAAAATCAAGATAAATAAACTCATTTTTATTTACGTATGCTTTGAAAAATACACGAGATAAAGAAACAGCTATATGACGCTTAGTAGGAAGATTTCCCTACTGGAAAGGGAGCTGTTCAATTTAACCTAGACACCGCAGCAGAGGTTATTCACTAATAGCTTCATTAAAGGAGTAATTCAATGTCTACTTCTGTGAAAATTGAAATCACTACACAGTGTCATGTGGTGGTACTAGGTTGATTGCTAAAGGATGTACAAGATATGAATGATGGTAAAAGGCAAGAAAGCAACCAATTATTTTCTATTACAGCTGGGAAAACGACACAAATTTTGCAAAGTAGAGCTACAACTCTGGCGGAGACTGTCATAAACATTTCAGAAAGAAACAAAATCTACTACTTGGTAAAACAAGTAAAAAACATGGGAGACAACATGACATAAAGGACATCTGCCATGAGGGAAATACATATGTTGGCAATGCTAACATTGCTAGTTTTCTGGCTTGTAAATGCCTAGTCTCTGGCAGCAATACTTCTGATTCACTGGCCTGGACGCTGGGTTCACACCTATGCAAATTGGATGTGGGTTTCTCCACAGCCAATTCGCATAACATGCAAGTGTGACCGGCTCTCAATGGAGCCAGTTCACACATGTCCAGGGGCTATAGCGGTCAGCATTCCAAAATGTTCCTGTGCGGGTTTGGTGCCAATTCAGGCAAAAATTTGGAGCTAAATAGCACCTGAACTGGTGAACAGACATGCACTGGCCCCCAGGCACGAACCCGCGGACCCACATATGTGAACCCGGCCTCAAGAAACACTCAGTAAGTGGTTCTGTTATGATGGCAGAACCTCTGATCTGCATAAGCACTGAAGCCAGTGGATCAGGGTGACTATAGCAAAACTATCTCACAGCTAATGCTGGCACTGGCAGAAGCAGTTCAACAATAGTAGATCCCAGATTTCTTCTACTATGTTATTTTAACCACTTGATTTCCGGAAGATTTATCTCCCTTCATGACAGGCCATTATTTGCGATACGGCACTGCGTTAATTTAACTGACATTCGTGCGGTCGTGCAACACTGTACCCAAATAAAATGTCCTTTTTTCCCACAAATAGAACTTTCTTTTGCTGGTATTTGATCACCACTGTGTTTTTTATTTTTTGTGCTATAAAAAAAAGACCAACAATTTAGAAAATAAATATTTTTTTTACTTTCTCCTATAAAACACATCCAATAAAAAATGAAAAAATTAGATTCCTTTAGAATTTTATGCCAATATGTATTCCGCTACATCTTTTTGGTAAAAAAAAAAAAAAAAAAACAATAAGCGTATATTGATTGATTTAGCGAAAAGTTATAGCGTCTACGTACTATGGAATTTTTTTTTCTTTACTTGTAATGCCGCGTACACACGACCGGACTTTCTGGGAGACTAGGTCGGACGGTCTTCCCGACAGACTTTCGGCGGAGTTCCGACGGACTAAGTTTGTCCGAAAGTTCGTTCGTTTTGAACGTGATGACATAAACGGGACTAAAAAAGGAAGTTCAATAGTCAGTAGCCAATAGCTTCCTTTGCGTCGTATTTGGTCCGTCGGACCAGCACACAGAAGAACGGTTTTCCCAAATTAAGTCCGTCGGAATTGAGTCCGTCGGATAGATTTGAAACATGTTCTATTTCTAGGTCCGTCTGATTTGTTTTTCGAAAAATTATCGGGTTAGCCCACACACAATCGTATTGTCCGACGGACTAATCCCTTCTGACTCAGTCTGCCGGAAAGTCCAGTCGTGTGTACGCGGCATAATAGTGGCGATCAGCGACTTATAGTGGGACTGCGATATTGCAGCTGACACGCTGACACTTTTGACACTTTTTGAGAACCAGTGCTAAAAATATGTACTGTCACTGTACTAATGACATTGGCTGGGAAAGGGGTTAACATCAGGGGCGATAAAAGGGTTAACTGTGTGCCTAGCTAGTGTTTTGCTATACTGTGTGAGGTGGTTTTACTAGGGGAAGAGATGGAACTTATTCCCTTCTTTGCAGGGACACAAACTCCATCCCTTCCCCCCTATCAGAACGGCGATCTGCCTTGTTTACATCGGCAGATCGCATTTCTGTCTCCCTGCCTGATGATCGGCGGGTGCTGGAGTACATTAAGTACCCCACACTTGCTCATCGGCTTTATTCTGATTACACACAGTGTAAGCGAGCTGGCGTGCATGTGCTCCACCTACACAGAAGTGCTGGATCACATATATATAGGTGATCTGGTGCATAGCTCCTGCCCTGTAGCTGTAAAACTACTATAGGGTGAACGGGAAGCGGTTAAGAGTTTAGAGTAAGTGATGTATTCTCTCATTGAATACAAAGCTTCCTCTGATTGGCTGAGTCAGAGAGGTGGGCTGTTGATGTCACAACCTCTGACTCAGCCAATCAGAGGAAGCTTTGTATTCATTGATAAAATACTTTGCTTACTCTGAATGGCTGAAGGGGGTTGTAAACACTCATGTTTTCTCACCTTAATGCATGCTATGCATTAAGGTGAAAAAACACCTGGCAGTCACCGGCCCCCCAGCCCCCCCTGTTTTACCTACCTGAGCCCTGGAGCCCTGGCAGAGATGCGCTCTTTCTTTGCCCGGGGTTCTCAGCTCTTGATTGGATAGATTGATAGCAGCGTTGCCATTGGCTTCCACTGCTGTCAATCAAATCCAATGACGCAGGTGCCGGGGGCGGGGCCAAATTCTGCATTCGTGTCTATGGATGCAAATGCTGGACTCAGGAGCCCGCCCGCAAGGTAACCCCCTCGGGAGAGCGCTTCTCCTAGGGGGTTATCTGATCTGACTATGCTGAGTTTAATTTTCAATTTACTGACAGCTTATATGATATTGTAGCTATTAGGTTTACATATACTTTAAGCATGCCTATTCATTTTAAAACACTGACCATAATGTATATAAATGTGCTATATTATGGTAGATATCAAGTTTTGCGGCTGTGAGTGCAATCCATAGGAATTTTAATGTATAGAACTAGCATAAAATGTATAAGTCTGATATGAACGTGACATGAATTTAAACATCAAGGTATAACAGGATTTTGCTCACAGTCCAGAGATAACACTCTCTTGTATTACACTTCATTATACAGACATCATTGTAGAATTCCTTATCAAGTGTTCTAGTGGCTAGCTCCCCTGAGCTTAGACAGAAGCAATTTGTTATATGGAGAACGGTAACCCCATCTTCAGCAGCACACAGTCAGTCTTTTATCATTTCACCTGCCACAATGTTTCCACTCTACTTGTGTGCTTTCTCTAGCATGCTGAAGGATGCTTCCACAATTACTTGCCATTTTGCAAAGTGATTTCTTTTTTTTTTTGTTCTTGAATTTCTCATTTTTTCGTCATCAATAGTATCATTTTATTTTATGTTTTATTATTTATTGCAGAGAATAAAAAGAAGAGCTTTGTTGTATTGTGATTTTAATATCTATAAATTTGTAGTGTAGTGCTGAATCTATAATTATCTGTGATCATTTTATATAATTATTATATTTAACATATAAGTTATTGGGAAGAATATTCATGTATATTGTTTCAAAAACAGAAGAAATACATGCAAATTAAAAAATATATAAGATTATAAAAGTGCACAGGTATCTAACAGCAGAATAATTATCTTATGCAAGTGTCTACAAAATCCAGACAAATTACATTTACTACCCTACGTCTATCTAAATTACTGCTCACTTCCTCATAGAATGTGAACAGTTTGGATTGATAAGAGCGGCCTTTCATGAATCCATGTTGATTCTTGGTTATAATACTGTTTTCTTTGACAAATTATTTAATAGCATCCCTTAGGATTCCCCCAAACACCTATTATCAGTGTTAGGCTGCCTGGTCTGAAGTTTCCTGGTCTGTAGTCTTGTTTTTCCCATAGTTCTACTGTAGGGGTTAACTGTTATGCCCCGTACACACGATCAGACATTCCGACCACAAAATCCGTCAGATTTTTTCCGACGGATTTTGTCCGTCTGACAAAGTTGTCGGAAAATCTGATCATTCCGAACGAGGTGATGTATAAAACGTACGACTGGACTACGTAGAGTCCAGTAGCCAATAACTTTTGTCTCCAAATTTCTTCTGAGCATGCATGGCACTTTGTCCGTCTGAATTCTCTACACACGATCGGAAAAAGTCTGATTGGATTTTGTTGTCGGAAAATTTTAGATCCTGCTCTCAAATTTTTTCCGTTGGAAAATCTGACCGAAAAAGCCCGCTAGGGCCCACACATGATCGGATTTTCCGACAACATAATCCAATCTGACTTTTTCCATCGGAATATCCGACCGCGTGTACGGGGCATTAGTATTATTTAGCAGTTAGTGGTTTCATTTTTAGGGTTAGCATTGGATGAAGGGGTAACTTACTTATGCATGGTTCGAATCTCAGCTGGTTCAGTAGGAACTGACCCGAGATTTGAACCATTAATGGGCAAGCTGAATGTACCAAGTTAATCAATCTATCAACTTGGGTACAACCAGCCTGCTGGATTCTCTTGCAATTATTGCTAGCGGCTGCTAGCTACTAGCGATAATCCCTGTCTTCTTCCGGAGGAGACCAGATCCCCGGCCCTGCTGGGAGCAGACAATTGCCCAGCAGGAGGGATTGCCCTGTCAGCACTCTCTGTGTTCATGGGGGAATCGTGAAAAATTTTCTCCTGCAACCTAAGTGCCTTAAGCCTGGCACACACTATTTTTTTTTTCTATCCAACCCAGCAGGTTGAATGAAAAAAAATTGTCAGCTCCGGTCAGAGCCACTGTGCTCACTATGCAAAATAAGTCCAGCGATCTCCCCCGCTGAGCTGTTGTGTTCCGGCACTCGACTCCCTCCCCCCATCAGCAGAGCAGCGCAGGGAAGTGTCAGTGAGACACTAATGCATTCCAATTTCAGAATTCCCCACGCCGCACCTGCACTGAGGGGGAGGCACTGTGCCCCCACACATTGTAAAAGATGGGAAACATTGTTTGGTTCTCTAACTTTGCTGTAGCTGCGATCGTCAGCTTTTGTGATGGGGAAGAGATTGGGTGCAGTTCTGCTGGGGGGGGGGGGTGGGGGGGGGGTCCCTGTTTCCAGGAGAAGGAGGACTGTCATTGGCCACTGCTAAAGCCAATCACAGTCCTGCTAGCCCTGTCCACCATCTGGAGGAAGATGACTCGCTTGGTTGCCACTACCAATCTCAGAAAGAAGGGATTACACTGTGATTGAGAAAACCACAATCAGGTGACAGTTTGTGGAATTACTGTTGAGCTTCTGGGAACTTTGTTGAAATTATTCCTGAACCTTTGCATCACTTACTACTGAACCCCGGCACTCTGTGTCCCTTTAAGCCACAGCCAGTATTCAGCGCAATGAAAAATCACACACAACCTTTCCTGTGGCGCAGTGCGCCGCACTTTTTCTCAGCTGCGGGGGCCCAACTTATGATCCTGCACACAGGTCCACTGACCCTGACCTGAGCTCATCATTGCGCATCCATTCAAGATGCTTGTATCTGACATCACATACATCACATACATACATCACATACATCACATACAAGCACGTGGGCTGGATGCGAGAGGTGGATCAGCAGGATGAGTGTGCCAGGACAGGTAGATGTGTCTCATCTCTGTTTCCTTTCACCACTCTGCATATCACACATATCATAGATGAGAAGAGGGTACAGCGGTGGAGCAGATGAGCAGGAGGGTACAGCGGTGGGGGAAAATGAGCAGGGGGGGTACAGAGGTGGGAGAGATGAGCAGGAGGGTACAGCAGGGGTGGGGGGGCAGATGTGCAGGGGGTACAGTGGTGGAAGAGATGAGAAGGGGGTTCAGCAGTGGGGCAGATGAGAGGGGGGTTCAGTGTTGGGGCAGATGAGCAGGGGGTTTCAGTGGTGGGGCAGAAAAGCAGGGGGGGGTAGAGCAGTGGGGCAGATGTGAAAGGAGGTGTATTGGTGGGACAGATGAGCAGGGGGAACAGTGGTGGGGCAGGATAGCAGGGGAAAAGTTGTGGGGCAGGAGAGCAGGGAGGTGCAGAGGTGAGACTGATGTGCAGGAGGTACATTGGTGGGGCAGATGAGAAAGTGGGGTTACAGTGGTGGGGCAGATGAGCAGATGGGTTCAGTGTTAGGACAGATGAGAAGGTGATTCAGTAGTGAGACAGAAGAGCATGGGGGATACGGTGGTGGAGCAGATGGGAAAAAGGGGTACATTGATGAGGCAGATGAGCAGGGGGGTTACATGGTGGGGCAGATGAGCAGGGGGGTTTACAGTGGTGGGACACAAGTGCAGGAGGTACAGTGGTGGGACAGATGTGAAGGGGGGGTACAGTGGTGGGAGGGATGAGAGGGGGGTTCAGTGGTGGGGGGCGGATGTTCAGGGGGGGTACAGGGGGGGGGTACATGGGGGGGACAGATGAGCAGGGGGTACAGTGGTGGGAGAGATGAGAGCGGGGGGTTCTGTGGTGGGGGCGGATGAGCAGGGGGGTACAGTGGTGGGGCAGATGAGCAGGGGGATAGGTGGGGCAGAAGAGCAGGGGGTACAGGGGGGAGAGATGGGGGGTACAGTGGTGGGACAGATGAGCAGGGGGGGGGTTACAGTGGTGGGGCAGAAGAGCAGGGGGGGGTACAGTGGTGGGACAGATGTGCAGGGGGTACAGTGGTGGGGCAGATGAGAAAGGGGGTTACAGTGGTGGGGCAGAGGTGCAGGGGGTTACAGTGTTGGGGCAGATGAGCAGGGGGTACATTGTGGGGGATGAGAGAGAGGGGTACAGTGGTGGGGCAGATGAGCAGGCGGTACAGTGGTGGGAGCAGATGTGCAGGGGGGGGGTACAGTGGTGGGGCAGATGTGCAGGGGGGTACAGTGGTGGGGCAGATGAGCAGGGGGGTAGTGGTGGGATGAGATGAGGGGGGTTACAGGGGGGGGATACAGTGGTGGGTGGTGGGCAGATGAGCAGGGGGGTACAGTGGTGGGGCAGATGAGCAGGGTGGGGTGGGGCAGTGGTGGGGGGTTACAGTGGTGGGGCAGAGGGGGGGTTACAGTGGTGGGGCAGATGAGCAGGGGGGGTTACAGTGGTGGGACAGATGAGAAGGGGGGTTACAGTGGTGGGGCAGATGAGCAGGGGGGGTACAGTGGTGGGGCAGATGAGCAGGGGGGTACAGTGGTGGGGCAGATGAGCAGGGGGGGGTTACAGTGGTGGGGATGATGAGCAGGGGGGTTACAGTGGTGGGGCAGATGAGCAGGGGGTACAGTGGTGGGGCAGATGAGCAGGGGTACAGGTACAGTGGTGGGGGGTAGGGGCAGGGGGGGTACAGTGGTGGGGAGAAGGCAGGGGGTACAGTGGGGGGATGACAGGGGGGGTTACAGTGGGGGCAGATGATGAGTAGGGGGTACAGGTGGGGCAGATGAAGATGAGGGGGGGTACAGTGGTGGGGGCAGAGATGTGCAGGGGGTACAGTGGTGGGGCAGATGGCAGAGGGTGTGAAGATGGGGAACAGTGGTGGGGCAGATGAGCAGGGGGGGGGTACATGGTGGGGGGACAGATGAGCAGGGGGGTACAGTGGTGGGGCAGATGAGCAGGGGGGGTACAGTGGTGGGGCAGATGGGGCAGGGGGGGGGTTACAGTGGTGGGGCAGATGAGCAGGGGGTTACAGTGGTGGGGCAGATGTGCAGGGGGGGTACAGTGGTGGGGCAGATGAGAAGGGGGGTACAGTGGTGGGGCAGATGAGCAGGGGTTACAGTGTGGGGCAGATGGTGGGGTACAGTGGTGGGCAGGGGGGTACAGTGGTGGGGCAGATGAGCAGGGGGTACAGTGGTGGGGCAGATGAGCAGGGGGTTACAGTGGTGGGGCAGATGAGCAGGGGGGTACAGTGGTGGGGCAGATGAGCAGGGGGTACAGTGGTGGGGCAGATGGCAGGGGGGGTACAGTGGTGAAACAGATTTGCAGGGGGGGCCAGTGATCTGAGGTGTGGAGGTGCAGGAATTGGGGCTGATCTGAGGCGTGAGAGTGCAGGATGTTAATTTCTCACTACTAAAGTAGTTTTACAGCATTTACTTTATAAAAAATCCTTTTCGTGATTGAGAGTGTGAAGTTGACATTTTTTTTTTGTTATAAAAAATTGCGGCACGCTCAATTTCTTTGAAAAAAAACATTTTTGAAAACATTTTTCGGCACACTGTGCTCAAAAGGTTGCCTACCAGTGATAAGGAGGAGAGAGCTGGCGGGGGACCACAGGAGGAGAGGTAAGGGACCACCCTGTGCAATAACAACCTCATTACTTTAGAAAAAGAATTTACCTTCAGAAACACTTTCACTGCCAGCTACACCTGTTATGACATTTAGGTCTTATTCACATGCAATTCTGATTTTATGTACGTAAAATCTTGTCCATACACTGTGCGCATGTAACATTTGTGCTAAAGTAACATGCATGCAGTGTACAGCACAAATGTACAAATTTGCCAGGACAAAGGCAGCTCCAGCCATCTGGTGTACAAAGTATCTAGGAAGCAGGTGGCTCCTGGCACTTAGCATCCTTGGTTGCTAGGATGCAGATAGGCTGTTTTGTCCTGATTGCTAGGATGCCGGTGGCCATTCTGGGTCTAATATTTTGCATTTACACTATATGTTGTATACATGTAAACATTAGCACAAACATTTACATGCATGTGGTTTTAAAAATCATCCATGAGCAGGACTGTGGATGCAGACTTTTCCTTTTTTTTTTATTCATTTGAACAAAGCTCCAGATTATGGATCTGTGTGCAGCTTTTTGTAGGGGCCTTAAGCATATGATACAGCTGCATTCAGATTCATAAAAAAATCCACATTACGGACACTGAATGCAGCCTATTTTGTGACTGTGTGCATGAGCCCTAATCTGCTGAACTGGCCTCATAAATCAACACAAGTTGATAGATAGATAGATAGATAGATAGATAGATAGATAGATAGATAGATAGATAGATAGATAGATGAAAATTGGCCTGTAAAGGAAGGGGCTGAAAGGGTCCAGTATTGAAGTGGTTAAAATCGGCATAGC
The DNA here is from genome assembly GCA_028564925.1 of Lithobates sylvaticus. Taxonomy (NCBI): domain Eukaryota; kingdom Metazoa; phylum Chordata; class Amphibia; order Anura; family Ranidae; genus Lithobates; species Lithobates sylvaticus. Next base: position 645,914,906 of record CM053026.1, read on the forward strand.
TGTGCAGGTATCCAGCTGCACAGCCATGTCATTTATTCACAGAGATCTCTGAATGCATAAACTACAAGTACCATCTACCACTGCAGGCTTCTCTTTCTTAATGGGTTAGAGTAGAATGGGCTCCGGCGTGCTCGCACACTCCACCTGCAGAGCTTGCCAGCCGCACATCGGGAAAATGTCTCACTGCCTATGATTAGCGCAGCGCCGTGCCGACTTCCAGGCGGGCTCTGCACGTGGAGTGTGCGAACACGCCCGAGCCCATCCTTAGACTAGAGTGTAGTAATCTGCAAACTCATAGTCCATTGCAGCTGAAAGCCTGTACACAAAAATGTGGTGAAAGCTGGAGGAAAAGTGTGCAGGAGCTTGCCATGATCCAAGTAGACAGCAAAGGAAAATCGCCGCTCCAGGTGAGAAACAACAGGCACAATGAAGAGGATGAGACTCCTCACATGGGTGCAAGCCCCGGCTTGCCTGCCGTAGAAGACTAAATAATAAGGAAATAAATTGGTTCTTGAAGTCCATTTATTGAATGTTCTATACAAACAATGACACACACCACAGTTGCAGTAGCCGGAAAAGAGGTGGACTAGTTTCGCACAGCTACACTGTGCTTACTCATGATGTGTAGCTGTGCGAAACTAGTCCACCTCTCTTCCGGCTACGGCAACTGTGGTGTGTGTCATTGTATGGAACATTCAACAAATGGACTTCAAGAACATCGGTGTGCAGCCAATTTCTTTCCTTATTCACCCATGATCCATTGATTGAGGCTGCAATGCTTTGCAGGCATCTGTGGAAAACAATAATAAATGCAAAAATTTTCCTGCAAAATTAGGTGCATTTATTATTTTGTTCTTAAAGTGATTCTAAAGGTACCTTTTAAAAATAACAAACATGTTATACTTACCTGTTCTTTGCAGTGGTTTTGCACAGAGCAGCCCTAAACCTCCTCTTCTCGGTTATGCCGCCAATGCTCCTGGCCCCTCTCCCCTGCCGAGTGCCCACCAAAGCAAGCTGCTTGCTAAGGGGGCACTCATGCAGGCTCATTCTGGAAGGGCGGGGGGGGGGGTTATTTTTTACTTTCTTGCATAGAATTCAGGAAGGTAAAAAACCTTCTGCCTTCACAAACACTTTAAAAGGTGAACTTAGCCCTTAAGCAACCAGTTGCCGCGTACACACGAAGGGACTATCCCGCGGGATTATCCGCTGGACCGAAGTCCAGCGGATAATCCCCTCGTGTGTGGGCGCCGGCGGACTTTTTTTGGCCAAAGTACGGCGGACTAAAGTTTCAGGTTTTGTTCTCAAATTATCCGCTGGACTTGGCAGTCCAGCGGATAATCCGGTCGTGTGTAGTATGGTCCGGCGTACCAAAAAGGACGCATGCTCAGTAGCTATTATGTCACGGACTCGCTCGGTCTGGTAAAACTAGCCTTCGTTTTGAAGCTCGCACAATCGTCACGCTGTTGAAATTTTTTTTTTTTTTTTTTCTGACAGCGGGATTTGTATGGTATCGTACTTGAAGAATGATTTTGCCTTGCTGCTTGTATATTCACGCAGAGTACTCCCGAACGTTTTTTCTTCAGCATTCTTTAGTGAAGTTATATATATATATATATATATATATATATATATATATATATATATATATATATATATATATATATATATATATATATATATATATATATATATATATATATATATATATAGATATAGATATAGATATAGATATCCAAATCACCAAATGAAAAATATATCTATATTTCTCAATAAGCGCCAAAAAATATATATCGATATCTACATATATATATATATATATATATATAATATATATATAGATATATAGATCTATACGTGTATAAAAATAAAATTATATATATATATATATATATATATATATATATATATATATATATGTACATATATCTCTATATAGATATTTTTTATTATTTGTTGGTTATCAAAAGGATTAGTTATTACACATGATACAATTGTGGAGTCAGCAGAGCTTGCCCTTAATTCCGATGTTAAACCTCACCTTTCCAGCGACTGCACTTGCAGTTCCATTGAAGTTGCACTTTACACTTGTATTGTCAAATGAATGTTTAGACATGTACCTGCCTACTCCTAAAGAAACTATGTTTTTGAATAACAAGCACGTATATCATTATTTGATGAAAATTAAATGACCATTTATTCTGGTTAAAACAAACAAGGCAAAACAAAATAGGAAGGCAACACTGGAGCCACTTGTAGATTTTGTCAAGACTTTTTGCCCCAACGGCAGACACCAAGTTTGTGAAGCCAAAAATTAAGCTTGGGCACATTTCATACAATATAGGGAGCACAAGAAGATTGACCAGGAATCAGACAGACCAGGAACAGCAGCAGATGACATCTATGTCCCCAAGCTGTGGCACTACAACAGCCTGTGTCTTCTGTGAGACCAGACTGAAGCCAGGCAATCACTTCCGACTCTTCGCACCACGCTTCCCTGCACTCTTCCCTGCAGTCTTCCCTGCACGCTTCCTTGGAGGCTGACTTGTGGTAGGAGGAGGAGTAGGAGGAGGAGGAGGAGGAGGAGGAGGAGAAGGAAGACGAGGAGGAGGAGGAGGAGAAGTTGGTGTCGGGCCTTCATGGGTCAGGCGGGTGGATTCTCGTAATTCACCCCTCAAACCCCCCCTAATTGCCTCAGAAATTAGGCCCTCACACAGGTGCCGTTGGCCCCTCTCCATTTCCAGCAACCTGCTGGACACGTAGCTGGCATAGCCCTCTTCTGGAAGGGGGGGTTTGTCGAGAATCGCACTCGCCTTCCGAATCAGTTCCAGTGATTCCTCCTCCACAATGGTCATCCTCCTGGGCCTTCTTGGGGGTAAGGGCAGGGGTCGAGGTAGACTTCTTAATTGGGTCTGGCTGTCACTCTGGCTCGTGCTGGGCCCAGCCACCTCCTGGCTCTCGCTGGGCATGTCCTCCTCCTCCTCCATACCACTTGTCCCGGCATCATCCTGGGTCAGCTCATCCTGTGTGCAAATAAAAACAAAAATCAAACACCTGTTTTGTGGTTTCTGGCCTACTCAATCATCCAATTGTAAACTTAGGAACGAGCATCTAAATTTTCCAAAAGATCCAAAAGGCTATCATTTGGACCCCTGCATTTTCCAAGCAGATCACCAATGTTGTCTAACGCTTTTTTTGCCACTACTGGATGTATGTATACACTATATATGTATCGATATGTTGCACCAACACTTTTTAGAAGTGTGCATAATTTTTGTCAGTTTTTTTCACAATTCTGAGTTCAGGGTGTTAATTGTTTCACATTTTAACGTTGACAGCATTAATATTCACACAATCACAATTTAGGCTACTAAATATATACCTGGCTCCAGCTGGGCGCATCAGCCTGCTCCAAGGTGGAGGGGTCTTCTCCTTCCGTGGAAGCCTCAGCTGGGGTGGAGGGAAGAGTGGAGGGAAGAGTGGAGGGAAGGGTGGAGGGAAGAGTCGACAGTGATTCCCTGGGTTCCATCTGGTCACCTATAAAAGTCAGTTGGTTGTAGTACCACAGCTTGGGTACATAAACATTCTCTGCTGCTGCTCCTGATCTGACTGATTCCTCAATCTTCTTGCGCTCCCGCTTGTACATGTGCCTTAAACTTGCAATTCTGGCTTCCACAAACTTGGTGTTTGCGTTGGGGACTTTAGTCTTCACAAAAGCCACAAGTGGCCCCAGTGTTGCCTTCCGGACATCCCTATTGCCATACAAAGGGTTCTTGAGCTGCCACAGGTTGGTATTTTTTCTGTACAGGGCAATGAATTCGGACATGAACTGCTGGTCCTTGAATGGATTCAACTGGGGTGATGACATGTTTGTTTCTGTTTTGTTAGTAATGGCAATACAAAAGACCAAAAACACAAATGTTACTTAAAACGCACAACCAGTTTTTCTTAACAAACATTACACAACACACCCACACACAGGCAGCAACACATCCACACAGGCAGCAACCCCTACACACAGGCAGCAACCCCTACACACAGGCAGCAACACACCTACACACAGGCAGCAACACATCCACACAGGCAGCAACCCCCTACACACAGGCAGCAACCCCTACACACAGGCAGCAACCCCTACACACAGGCAGCAACACATCCACACAGGCAGCAACCCCTACACACAGGCAGCAACCCCTACACACAGGCAGCAACCCCTACACACAGGCAGCAACCCCTACACACAGGCAGCAACACATACACACAGGCAGCAACACATACACACAGGCAGCAACCCCTACACACAGGCAGCAACACACACATATCCTTAAAAAATGCTGGCCCAAAACCCAAAAAAAAACACAGTAATGCATCCTAGAAAACACTTACCTTCGTACAGAGCGCTCGCTACTTCCGTTCGGCAACACGTGGGCCCCTCAAACAGCCTTATATACACTGCGCACGCGTCGAAGTCCGCCTGCGTCCTCCGCGTCGCCCGCCCATGACGTTCCTCATGACGAGTATTCCCCGCCCCGCTTCCCCTCGTTGCATTGTTGGTGAATTAATTCATGAATATGGCGGACACATTCTCAGCCAGTAGCGCGGAGGAAAGCCAAGAAGCCAACACATCTGCATCCAGCAGCAGATATAAGGCCACCAATATGGCCTTTGAAGAGATGGTGGAGATGGTGGACATCCTCCAAAGGGAAGATTACGACGGGGAAAATGGCCCGTACCCTCGACCCAACTTGCGCAAGGACAAGATTCTCACTACAATCGTCAGCACCCTGGAGCAGAAATTCGGCGTACGAAGGGGCAAGGATCAACTGCGCAAACGATGGTCCGACATCAAATCCAGGGAGCACGATCAATACAGGAGAATTCGAAAAGCCATCAAAAAAAGTAAGTCAAGCACGTGCGCTACTATGGTTATACTTGATATGTCTAATCTTGCGCAGATGTAATTACCATTCGTCCGTGAAACTTGCGCAGATGTTATTACCATTCGTTCGTGAAACTTGCGCAGATGTAATTACCATTCGTCCGTGAAACTTGCGCAGATGTTATTACCATTCGTACCTGAAACTTGCGCAGATGTTATTACCATTCGTCCGTGAAACTTGCGCAGATGTTATTACCATTCGTTCCTGAAACTTGCGCAGATGTAATTACCATTCGTCCGTGAAACTTGCGCAGATGTTATTACCATTCGTACCTGAAACTTGCGCAGATGTAATTACCATTCGTCCGTGAAACTTGCGCAGATGTTATTACCATTCGTACCTGAAACTTGCGCAGATGTAATTACCATTCGTCCGTGAAACTTGCGCAGATGTTATTACCATTCGTACCTGAAACTTGCGCAGATGTAATTACCATTCGTCCGTGAAACTTGCGCAGATGTTATTACCATTCGTTCGTGAAACTTGCGCAGATGTAATTACCATTCGTCCGTGAAACTTGCGCAGATGTTATTACCATTCGTACCTGAAACTTGCGCAGATGTAATTACCATTCGTCCGTGAAACTTGCGCAGATGTTATTACCATTCGTACCTGAAACTTGCGCAGATGTAATTACCATTCGTCCGTGAAACTTGCGCAGATGTTATTACCATTCGTTCGTGAAACTTGCGCAGATGTAATTACCATTCGTCCGTGAAACTTGCGCAGATGTTATTACCATTCGTACCTGAAACTTGCGCAGATGTAATTACCATTCGTCCGTGAAACTTGCGCAGATGTTATTACCATTCGTACCTGAAACTTGCGCAGATGTAATTACCATTCGTCCGTGAAACTTGCGCAGATGTTATTACCATTCGTACCTGAAACTTGCGCAGATGTAATTACCATTCGTCCGTGAAACTTGCGCAGATGTTATTACCATTCGTACCTGAAACTTGCGCAGATGTAATTACCATTCGTCCGTGAAACTTGCGCAGATGTTATTACCATTCGTACCTGAAACTTGCGCAGATGTTATTACCATTCGTACCTGAAACTTGCGCAGATGTATTACCATTCGTCCGTGAAACTTGCGCAGATGTTATTACCATTCGTACCTGAAACTTGCGCAGATGTAATTACCATTCGTCCGTGAAACTTGCGCAGATGTTATTACCATTCGTTCGTTAAACTTGCGCAGATGTTATTACCATTCGTCCGTGAAACTTGCGCAGATGTTATTACCATTCGTACCTGAAACTTGCGCAGATGTAATTACCATTCGTCCGTGAAACTTGCGCAGATGTTATTACCATTCGTACCTGAAACTTGCGCAGATGTAATTACCATTCGTCCGTGAAACTTGCGCAGATGTTATTACCATTCGTACCTGAAACTTGCGCAGATGTAATTACCATTCGTCCGTGAAACTTGCGCAGATGTTATTACCATTCGTACCTGAAACTTGCGCAGATGTAATTACCATTCGTCCGTGAAACTTGCGCAGATGTTATTACCATTCGTCCGTGAAACTTGCGCAGATGTTATTACCATTCGTACCTGAAACTTGCGCAGATGTAATTACCATTCGTCCGTGAAACTTGCGCAGATGTTATTACCATTCGTACCTGAAACTTGCGCAGATGTAATTACCATTCGTCCGTGAAACTTGCGCAGATGTTATTACCATTCGTCCGTGAAACTTGCGCAGATGTTATTACCATTCGTACGTGAAACTTGCGCAGATGTAATTACCATTCGTCCGTGAAACTTGCGCAGATGTTATTACCATTCGTACCTGAAACTTGCGCAGATGTAATTACCATTCGTCCGTGAAACTTGCGCAGATGTTATTACCATTCGTTCGTGAAACTTGCGCAGATGTTATTACCATTCGTACCTGAAACTTGCGCATATTTGATGAAAGTTCCGTTTGTCTTCATAACGTTTATTGAGTTTACCTGGCTTTGGGTTGTTGGAGTTGTAAGGTTGTTTATTATTGTCACTATCTATACAATTACTGCTGTAGTAAGGGTTTTAGGGGTAACTTACACAGGGACTCCAGAGGCTGTTTTGGGGGGGGGGGATAAATATGTTAAGCAGGGTCTCATGCTCACAATTCCCAAAAAATGCTCATCATCTCTAAATACTGTAGGTGGTGACTTTTCAAAGAAGTACACTCACCTGTCCCTTGGATGGTGCAGCTACAATCTCTGATCTTGCAATCATGAAATTAATGTTTGCGGCTTCACTTCCCGGGTCACTATTGGGCATGCGCCAGTTGCGCAATGCAATAGGACTGGTCCGCGCGAGCTCGGGGACCCCTGTGTGTCCCAGCAGACAGCACGGTGGGACGGGATGTGGCGTATACTTCTGTGGGAGTCTAGGGCCGGATGTGTGTGCAAATACCTGCCTTACACAGGTATCTGCAACCCATCCCCCCTAAAACGTTCAAAATAAGACACCACAGGGGTGCAGGGATCCAATGAGCGGAAGTTCAAATTTAGGGTTGAAGGGCGCTTTAAGTATTGGAGTTTCATTAGATAGACATTTCAATTCTGTCTTCAAGTAGGATCTTCTAACAAACTGCTAATAATTGGCAAGACTTTTAAACAATGTTTACTAATCCTATTTTGGCACTCAAATATCAGTGTGATTCAAAAGTGTACCTTTTTGTGTTCCATTACCATAGGGGGCAAAAGACTCAGACGTCAGTCCGAACCTACGAGGACCTCCCGGCCTCACCAGACTAATTGGGCAGTTAGCCCAAGCCCACGCGTGGATGTGGCGGAACAGGTCGTTGAAGTCGATCAAATCTGCACCCCACCAAGTGAGTGTCTCAGAACACAGATTGAGCTAATAAATTAAGGTCTGCATGTTTTTGACACTTTTTTTCTTGTGTTTTCTCTACCCAACTTTTAGGTGATGCTGATCTGTTTGTGGAACGACAAGCTGCGGAGCCATTTACCACTGACAGTGCCCACAGGCTTATTGGGCAGATCATGGCCTGGAATCTGCAGCTGGAAAACATGCAGAAGGAGATGGCCACCATGCAGCAGGGAATGAAGGACATGATTGATGTTTTGGGGAGAATCTAAAGACCCCTTTTACATTTCTTAACATCAATCATGTCCTTCATTCCCCTTTTGAAGCGCTGTTTAACTAATTTTAGAGGCCAAATTTTAAATATGCACACGGTATGTCAACATGTGCTATGTGCCATCAGGGGATCTCAATGGACGCATTTTGTGTTTGCAACCCCTAATGCTAGTAGGTGAGAGGGAAGGGGTTTCACACACAAAACACGTCCATTGATTCCCCATGATGGAACATAGCACATGTTGACATTACCCATTTTCCAGTTAAATTAGTGTGCATATTCAAAATTTGGCTTCTTCTGTTCATGGGTTACCTGTTGAACTTTGTAAGTTCTGGACTTTTACATTGTGTAAATAATTTCAAATGCTAAGCCAAAATTTTTTAAAAATTTTAAACATGTTTTTATGTTTGTTTTAAAAAATCAATCCCAAAAAAAAAAAAAAATATGTTGTGAGAAAAACACACAAAAAAGAAAAACAAAAAAATGTCAAAAAGATAACATAAAAAAAAAAAAAAAAAAAAATTCATGTTCCAAAAAAAAAAAAAAAAAAAAAAAAAAACCAAAAATACCAAAAATACCAAAACAACCAAAAAAAAAAAAAAAAAAAAAAAAAAAAAAAAAAAAAAGTTTTGGATGTGCACTATAATAAAAAAAATAATGTTTGCACAAACTCAAAAATGTGTGGCTTCTTCTTTTTAAATACTACCAGTTTGACAAAAACATGTTGTGGTTCATTGACAAAGGGGCTTATTTACTAAACGCTAAACAAGTTTGCCACTATTAAGATGTGCACTAGGACAACATATAAAACAGGCCAAATTAAAAGCCAAACAATACGAAACGACCAATATTTCAAACATAAATAACTGTATTTATTCATTGTAAATGAAAAAGATGGTTTAAGGGTCTGCTGCCATTTCAATGGCCCCCCTACCATTAAAATACTGTAAATAAAGGTCCCGCACTTGCTGGGCTGATTGTGGTGCGGAACCAAGAGGGCGATTATCCAGCCCTGTCATGTTGCCTTCCACTCCGGCCTCAGGGCCAATTGGTAAGGAGTATGTTCCTGAATGTTTCCGTAAATAATTGTGCATGACACAGCATGCAAGAATAATAGTATTGAGTTTGTACTCTGCCAGATGTAGCGATGTAAGGAGCAATCTGAAACGGTTGGCCATAATACCAAAGGCATTTTCCACCACCCTTCTTGCTCTGGCCAACCGATAATTAAAAATCCTCCTCTCAGGGGTGAGGGATCGTTGGGGAAATGGCCTCATCAGATGGTCACCCAGACCGAACGCCTCGTCGGCAATGAAGACGAACGGGAGTCCCTCCACATTATCTTCATCTGGTGGCAGCTCCAGCCCACCAGTTTGGAGACGATGACCGAACTCCGTGTGGTTGAAGACTCCTCCGTCCGACATCCGGCCGTTTTTCCCCACATCCACATACAGAAATTCATAGTGTGCCGACACCACCGCCATCAACACGATACTATGGAACCCCTTATAATTCCAATAGTATGACCCCGAATGGGGTGGGGGCACAATTCGCACGTGTTTGCCGTCAATCGCCCCTCCGCAGTTGGGAAAGTCCCAACGGGCAGCAAACTGGGAAGCCACAGTCTGCCATTCCTGTGGCGTGGAGGGACACTGTGAAGTCAAACAGAAAGATACAATTGAAATTATAAACCAGCCAAAACACCAAACTAAATGCAACAAATTAAAAAACAATTTGGAAGAACATATGTATTTATTTTGTAAATCCTTGAAATAAAGCCAAAAGATTAAGGATAAAAGGGACAAATCTCTGATTGATGACCCCTCTGATGGACCAGAGAAGATAATAATGGGGATGTGGGTGGGGAGTAAATAATGGTAAGGTCACACAATACACATGCAATTAATTAAAGGTGTGTGTGGGGGGGGGGGGGATAATTACAAGCTGACTAAAAACACATGATATTAATTATCAGGGGGTGTGTGGGGGGGTGGGGGATAATTACAAGCTGACCAAAAACACATGATATTAATTATAAGGGGGTGTGGGGGGGGGGGGATAATTACAAGCTGACCAAAAACACATGATATTAATTATAAGGGGGTGTGGGGGGGGGTGGGGATAATTACAAGCTGACCAAAAACACATGATATTAATTATAAGGGGGTGTGGGGGGGGTGGGGATAATTACAAGCTGACCAAAAACACATGATATTAATTATAAGGGGGTGTGTGGGGGGGTGTGGGATAATTACAAGCTGACCAAAAACACATGATATTAATTATAAGGGGGTGTGGGGGGGGGTGGGGATAATTACAAGCTGACCAAAAACACATGATATTAATTATAAGGGGGTGTGGGGGGGGTGGGGATAATTACAAGCTGACCAAAAACACATGATATTAATTATAAGGGGGTGTGGGGGGGGTGGGGATAATTACAAGCTGACCAAAAACACATGATATTAATTATCAGGGGGTGTGTGGGGGGGTGGGGATAATTACAAGCTGACCAAAAACACATGCAATCAATTTAAAAATGAGGGTCAAGGGGGGTGAAAGGGGGGGTGAGTAAAGCTGTACAATGGAGCTGGTAATATACATTTTTAACCAAAGAAAGTGACTAGGCTAGGGGTGTTTAGGGGGCCAAGCTTCCATGCTGGGGAGGTTGGTGCAAGCAAATATGCATGTGACCCACTAAATAATACATTCTTAAAACTATTTCGATAAGTCAAACATAAAATACTAGACAAAAAAAAACAAAATCCAAAAAAAAAAGGAATAGGCGACATTCATAGAATAGTCCTATCATGGTAATTAGCTAATGATGACATTGATGCACTACATTAACAAACATACAAGACATAGGTAATTTTAAAAGAGAAGACTTACCTTAATGTATTCCTCCTGCAGGACGTGGATAATGGCAGAACAGGTCTCTGGAATAATGAGCCCCAGAGCCTGGGGGGAGATGCCTGTCGTGAACTTGAGGTCCTGCAAGCTTCTCCCCGTCGCCAAGTAACGCAACGTGGCGACTAGCCTCTGCTCCGCACTGATGGCTTGCCGCATGCAGGTATTCTGCCTGCTAATATAAGGGGACAGCGAAGCCAACAGACGGTGAAAAATGGGGTCCGTCATCCGGAGATAATTCCTGAAATCATCAGGATTATTCTCACGGATCTCACGGAGCAAAGGCATATGCGAGAATTGGTCACGCTGGCGCAACCAATTCTTGGTCCATGAACTCCTCCTCACCCTGTTCATGGACCGGGCTCGTGCCAAGGTGCTAACCGCAACACCGAGCCCCTGCACAGCACGAACTCGTTCCCGAGTACGTCCACACTCCATGGCTTCAAAACGGTCGGCTGATCAAACAAACAACTTAACAGAACGCACTGAAGAACAGCAAGGCCTATGAAGAACGACCTGAAAAACAGGAACGAGCGGACCAGAACGGCCTGAGAACAGGTAGGAACTGATCCACACGCACTGAAAGCCAGATACAAACCTCACAAGCACAAACTGAACGGCAGAAGCGAACGAATTAAGCAGAAGTCTGAGAAGCGCGAATCGTCTCTAACCAAACGTCAACTAACACGCGATATACACGAGATTAGCTGACGGGGCCCAAAGGGTGTCGTTTGGGATCTCGAGCTTCCTTTTTCTAGTCCCGTCGTACGTGCGTACGTCATCGCGTGAACCGCCGGACTTTTTGCGTGATCGTGTGTGGTCAAGTCCGTTCGCTTTTTAGTCCGGCGTACCTAGCGGGAAAGTCCAGCGGATTGTTCGCTGGACTTAGGTCCGCCGGCAAAAGTCCGTACGTGTGTACGCGGCATTAGAACCACTGTCAGATTTGTATTGCTGTCTATGTCCCCAATAGGGAGATTTTCTCTCACTTCTGTTGATATCAATATAAGAAGCAGTAGGAGGGAGAATATTGATAGTGAAAATGCTGGAAGAAAGTAAAACTAATCAGCTTTCTTGCATAGTTTAAAGAGGTTGGGGTTCTGTTCATTTCACCGCTGCCACTAATCAATTACTGAGCACACCACAGCAAGTTTCTGATGGCATTTTCTATTAGAATGCAAATAGCGTGCTCAATTCTTATTTTTTTTGATTAGAGGTAAATTGCTCCATTAAAATCTCGTTGAGTACTTTTCTTTGCTCTGTGGAAGAGTGCAGACTACAAGACCTTTCTAGAACTTTAATAACGAAACTTTCCTAGTGTACAAAGGTTCTCCCTGCCAATTAAAATGATTCTCACGACCACCCCTCATTTTCTTTCTGCTGGAATTAATTTATAACTAGAATACACATGGCCATGTCATCGGTTCACTGCTGTAAAATAAATTAAGTTCCTGACATTTCTGCAAGTTCAGTGCTCACAATATTTGGGGTTTTAAGGACATGGTTATCAGTGCCATGATCACTTCATTTACAGAGGGTACACCTCCTTTATAACAAACTTTAGTCGAATTATTCTGGTTTTATTAGGAAGCGACGTATAGGCTTTTGTCCTATTTTGTGCCCTGTTGAGTCGATATAGATCTGATTTCGTCATTATTAAATGGTTATGTCTGCTGCATGGGGAATGTCTAGCTAAGAATAGAGCTTCACATATAAAGTTAAAGGCAGATTTGCTTTTTGCTAACTTTTTGCAAACTTTTTGGCTTGTCAAATTCCATTGAAAGCATTTTGTTTTATCCATTCATGAAAAAAATACCAGAAATCTGACTGACATCAGTTAGCATTCTTCCCAGCTCTCTCCATGGACTGCAAAACACCCCCTCCCCCTTTATTTTATTGAGAAAAGGACAATTACATTTATTTTGTAGTCCTAACCTACAGAGACAAACTGCTCTTCCATGCATATAGTACAGTGAATGAGCACTGCCAGAAAATGGCAGGGTCACCAGGTGAGAAAAAGCATTAAAAAAGAAAATGAATGCAGTCACCACATATAAGGACTGGTAAGCTGCAATAGGTAAAATATGTTTACTTAGCCCCAGAAACCTGTGTTGTCTTTAGCACTCATACATGCATAGGGGAATTTAAAAAAAAAAATAGGAAATTTCTAGCACATGGTAGGGTGCCTAAGGCAAAAATAGATTTAGTAGGCTACAATTTTTAATGAATCACCCCCTATTTTTGTGTATATAATTGTATCTAGAAAGCAAATAAAAATACATCAATGGAAGATGTCCTCTCTAATTTTGTTATGGTGTTCTGACAACCCAAACAGCAGTGTTGTGGAGGTCAGCAGAATGACCAGGGCAGGACTTAGGGTGGCAGGAGCCCCTGGGCTTGAGTCTCTTTCGGGCCCTACCTTCTATACATTACTTTAAATAGAACAAAATGATACATACACAAGCTATGTATTAGAGCTACACAATTCTGGATAAACTGAGAATAAAAATACAGATCACGATTCTGAACAAACAATGACACGTGACACTGACATGGCACTGATGACAGATGGCACTGATACATGGCACTGATGACACGTGACACTGATGTGGCACTGATGACAGATGGCACTAATACGTGGCACTGATGAACATGGCACTGATGACAGATGGCACCAATACGTGACACTGATGACAGATGGCACTAATACGTGACACTGATGACAGATGACACTAATATGTGGCACTGGTGACAGATGGCACTAATACGTGGCACTGATGACACGTGACACTGATGACAGATGGCACTGATACATGGCACTGATGACACATGACACTAATAACAGATGGCACGTGACACTGACAGGTGGCACTGATGACATATGGCACTGATATGTGGCACTGATGACACGTGACACTGATGACAGATGGCACTAATAGGTGGCACTGATGACACGTGACACTGATGTGGCACTGATCACAGATGGCACTAATATGTGGCACTGGTCACAGATGGCACTAATACGTGGCACTGACAGATGACACTAATAGGTGGCACTGATGACACGTGACACTGATGACAGATGGCACTTATACATAGCACTGATGACAGATGGCACTTATACATGGCACTGGAGACAGATGGCACTGACAGGTGGCACTGGGGACAGATGGCACTAACAAGTGGCAATGGGGACAGATGGCACTGGGGTCAGGTGGCACCGGGGACAGACGGCAGTGTGAGCACTTTATTTTCCCCATTTTTTTTTTACCTTGACGCTGCAGTCGTTTGCTCTCCCTCCTCACACGCTGTCTCTGTGTGAGGAGGGAGAGCCGGCGGTGAGAGATGATCTCATATGTTTACATATGAGATCATCTCCCATTGGATACTGCGATCGAGTGCTAAATGGCTGCTGTGATTGGCCATTTAGCACGATCTGTGATTGGCTGTGTCCAAGGGACACAGCCAACACAGAACTTCCCTGATGCGCACCCACGGCGGTCCAGGGATGTCCTCCTGGCAATTGGAGTCCATGCTTCAGCCGTCTTTCAGCTATAGTGTGGACGCCCAGTGGTTAAAAAGTAAAGAAGATACTGTATTTAAAAGGTAAACAGGCGGGGCCCTTGAGCCCAGTCAAGCCCAATGGTACGTCCGGCCCTGAGAATGACCCAGTGAGAGCTGCAGGGGACCTGAAAGGTAGATACCCCTCCAGAAGAATTGGTTTCCCAGTGGAGGTGGGACTTCAGGGGACCATTTTTCAGGATCGAAAAAGCATTGGGCAGTGTGGGGAGCAGCTATGAAGCGGAGCTGTCAGACATCATGAGCCAGCATTTAGTGCAGACTCCTTTTTAAAGGTGAGTATTTATTTCTTTTTACAGGTATAGGTTAATTGAGTTACTCTTGTATAGGGACAAGGTTACTTTAATGACTGGAACAAAGCCCCAAAAATCTGGTGAAGATTTGGTTTATTGGCTAAGCCTAAATGGCTAAAATTCTAAATTGAGGCAAATAGTAAAAACGGATAGACATAAAATATATTGTATAAACTGTTCAGAAAGAAGCATTATAAAATTATTGATCTTACATATTCTCTCTTACAATTTTACAAGGACACTTATGTTTACTTTTCAAGAAAGCTGATTAGTTTGTATTTTTCGAGTTTGCTATTCAGTGGTCAATATTACTGTCAACTGAATGTCCTTTATAAAAAAAATAAAAAAAAATCTATTTCATGTCACCTGAAGAGTACAGTATAAGAAAATATAAAATGTATTCTGTTGTGCAAACTCCTACTGAATGCATGCTCCCACTTCAGCTACTGTGTAGTACAGTATAAGACAGAGCCGATCCGCCCTATACGCGGACTACGCAAGCTGCGTAGGGCCCCGCGGCGGATCGGCTCTGCTCGGGGGCCCCTGGGGCCGCTGCCGCCACTGTGAGCGCAGCGGCGCCTGAAAAAAGATGGCCGCGGGGCCATCTTTTTTCAGGCATGCAACTGCGCATGCGCCTGCGCTGTTGCCGCTGCTCGGCAATTTTCGGAAAGGCGGGCGCATGCGCAGTTGCATGTCGGCCCCGCGGCCATCTTTTTTTCAGGCGCCGCTGCCCTCACAGCGGCAGCGGCACCAGTGACACGATGGCGCCAAGTGGCGCCATTTTTAAAGAATAAAATGTCCCCTCCGCAGCCTCTTACCTCCTGGGCCCCCTCCCCCTCGCAGCCTCTGACCTCCTGTCCCCCCCCCTCCCCCCTCAAAGCCTCTGACCTCCTGCCCCCCCCTTCGCAGCCTCTGACCTCCTGTCCCCCCCCTGCAGCCTCTGACCTCCTGCCCCCCCTGCAGCCTTTGACCTCCTGTCCCCCCCCTTCGCAGCCTCGGACCTCCTGCCCCCCCTCGCAGCCTCGGACCTCCTTTCCCACCCCCTTTGCAGCCTCGGACCTCCTGCCCCCCCCTCGCAGCCTCGGACCTCCTTTCCCCCCCCCCCTCGCAGCCTCAGACCTCCTTTCCCCCCCCCTCGCAGCCTCAGACCTCCTGTCCCCCCCCCTCGCAGCCTCTGACCTCCTGTCCCCCCCCTGCAGCCTCTGACCTCCTGTCCCCCCCCTGCAGCCTCTGACCTCCTGTCCCCCCCTGCAGCCTCTGACCTCCTGTCCCCCCCCTGCAGCCTCTGACCTCCTGCCCCCCCCTCGCAGCCTCGGACCTCCTTTCCCACCCCCTTCGCAGCCTCAGACCTCCTGTCCCCCCCTCGCAGCCTCAGACCTCCTGTCCCCCCCTCGCAGCCTCAGACCTCCTGTCCCCCCCTCGCAGCCTCAGACCTCCTGTCCCCCCCTCGCAGCCTCAGACCTCCTGTCCCCCCCTCGCAGCCTCAGACCTCCTGTCCCCCCCTCGCAGCCTCAGACCTCCTGTCCCCCCCTCGCAGCCTCAGACCTCCTGTCCCCCCCTTCGCAGCCTCTGACCCCCCCCCCCTTCGCAGCCTCTGACCTCCTGTCCCCCCCCTTCGCAGCCTCTGACCTCCTGTCCCCCCCCCTTCGCAGCCTCTGACCTCCTGTCCCCCCCCTTCGCAGCCTCTGACCTCCTGTCCCCCCCCCTTCGCAGCCTCTGACCTCCTGTCCCCCCCCTTCGCAGCCTCTGACCTCCTGTCCCCCCCCTTCGCAGCCTCTGACCTCCTGTCCCCCCCCCTTCGCAGCCTCTGACCTCCTGTCCCCCCCCTTCGCAGCCTCTGACCTCCTGTCCCCCCCCTTCGCAGCCTCTGACCTCCTGTCCCCCCCCCTTCGCAGCCTCTGACCTCCTGTCCCCCCCCTTCGCAGCCTCTGACCTCCTGCCCCCCCCTTCGCAGCCTCTGACCTCTCCTGTTGTCCCATCCGCAGCCTCTGACCTCCCCTGTCCCATCCGCAGCCTCTGACCTCCCCTGTCCCATCCGCAGCCTCTGACCTCCCCTGTCCCATCCGCAGCCTCTGACCTCCCCTGTCCCATCCGCAGCCTCTGACCTCCCCTGTCCCATCCGC
>CM053026.1:645932340-646047962 GCA_028564925.1 Lithobates sylvaticus
ATAGGGGATAGGGAATAAAGCCATAAAGTAAGTGTAAAACAAAACAGACAAAAAAGTGAAGAAGTGAAAGACAAAAGTGTGGTGGGGTGAGTAGTGTGAAACATGAAGGAAGAAGTGAAGGAAAAGATGTGATGTCCTATGTAGGGTTAATTGGGTGGAAAGGGATTGGGTTGGAAAAAGAAAAAGAAGAGGAAGAGGGAAGAGGAAAGAGAAGAGGAAAAAGATGAGAAAAAAGGAAGAAGAAAGAAAAGTGAAGGGAGTGAACATAAAGAGGAAGGGCGATGAGGGAGGAAAGGAGAACAACAGCCAAAGGAGGAGGGAGGGAAAGGAAGCAGAAAGGAAATAGGGGGGAGCGCAAAAAACAGAGCGAGAGTGTGAGAACAGGGGAAAAAGAAAAGGACGAGGAGGAATAAAAAGTCAAAACACAAAAGCGTGAGAGGGGCAGGGAGAGGTAGTGAGAAGCAGTGAGTGGATGGGACCAGGAGTCCGGGAAGGGGAGTGGGAGAATGCACAGGGTGTATGCAGCCTAAATAAGTGAAGCAGGGAAAGGAAAAACATAATAAATATGGGCACTGGTGAGGGGGAAAAAATGGAAAAAAGTGATGGATAAGTGTAGGTGAAGGAGAGGGAAGAAAAGGATAGAGGGTGCTGATGAGGGGAGATTAAAGGCAAAGGTGATATGTTGATGTTGATGTGAGAAGGAAAGAGGTGGAAGTGCAAACATGAGTGAAAATGGCTGTAGTCATACCTAAGGGTGTGGAGCAAGATGATAGTGCCGTATGCTGCCAGTAGTGACGTAGTGTCACTAGACGTTGGTCCCAGATATTTGATCACAAAAGTAGTGATATTTCAAAGGGGCATTAAAGGCCAAAGGTAAAGATCACCTAGTCTGGGAATGGAAGGCAGCCATTTCAAAGTTTGAAAGGAAGCTATCCAGTCTGGGTACTAAGCTGCCAGGGCAGAGCCCCTGGAGTCCATACAGACCGCATTGGAAGATCTCGGTGGGATGCCGTCTTGCTGGGGTGATGATAATGATATATATCATCTAACAGCCAGCTATATAGAAGGGCAATAAGGAGTAATTGCCGGAAATAAGCCACAGGGGGTGATTGGCGGGAAACCAACCCAGCCCGATAGGGTGCCCACATAAAGCCGTGTCCATCCTGGGTGAATACGGCCGCCATGTCGGCAGGCCGCGTGTGGCGTCCATGGCGTCCTTGTCAGCCGGGAGACGGCCCGTGACTACGTCATCCCTGACGTAATGACGTGACGTGCGCTCGTCATGCGCACCAGCGGGGCCCCGCGCGTGCGCAATGAGAAGTGCCATCCAGGGATGTCCAGGGATGCCGCCGACAAGGGGGGCTGGCCGCGATCGGTCACACGGGACCAGCCCAGGTGCGCCAATCAGCGGGGCAAGGGGAGGGGCACCAGAACGAAAAAAGTGCACCCCCCCCCTTGTCGGGAAGGCAGACAGAGGTCAATCAACAGCCGGGGCATGGCAGTAGTGATGGGCAGATCCCAAGGGTGGGGAGGCGTGTTCACATGGGGAATGGACCAATAGGTCTGCAGCACAAATAATGGTGGCCGCATAACATGTAATAAAAGACAAGTCGTGTTTAACATTAAAAGACCCTGACTATTCTAGTATGAGAACATAAAGCACCAAATACTTCTAGGGTAATGTTCATATAGTACATACTATGGTTTGCACAAAAATATATACAGGAGACATTAATTAAATGTACAGAAATATATACAAAAAGCATCGGCTATGAACTGCCGCTCATCTGGGTATGATCTAAATAGGGAGTATTTCATTGCGGTAAAAGAGCAGTTTGAACCGTAAGTCCCAGAGGGTCTGTGTTTTCTTAATTATATCTGTCAAGAGGTTCTAAGGTGCCACTCCAGCGCCGGTTTTTAGTTTGAGAACTATAGTAAGTTTGGAGGTGCGTGTGGAAATTGTAGTTTCCACTCGATCGCCCTACTCGAAAACCAATTTATAACCCAGCAAAGGAGTGGCCTGCTTATCTTGCAACTCTACTGTGCCAATGATATTGATGTTCTGTTTTTTCCAGCAAACCTTTCCCTCTGAGGAAGACCCCTTGTGGGTTGAAACACGTCAGGGATATCTTCTCATCTATATGACAGACCATATATTCATCTGTTGATATGAGAGTATTAGTTTGCTTAATGTCTATCCATGTTTTTATAATTGTTCCCCCACTGGAGCTCATGTTCTAACCTGATTGTCATGTTTTTTCATTTAACAATAAAAATCTTTTTTTATACATCAACCCTGACATTTTCACTGCACGCTGCCTAAAAACCCCAATGTGGGGGAATCTCTTCCTTTTGCTACTTTGTAGGGGTGAGCAGCACTCTCTTTACCCTCGGATATGTGTCTTCCCTTTGTCGAGGAATAAAAACCTAACCATAAAAGTCTCCAATTGATAACCACTATAATAATCATAGCCCAAAAAGGCAGACTTACCATTCATATCGTTACAACACAGGAGAGGTGCAGCTCACAAGACAGCACCATTAACACTGAATATATAGTCAGTTTTGGCACCAAAAAAGCCGCAATCAGCTGATTGCTCATATCCAATCCAATCCAATCCAATATCCATCATATCCATATCAGCTGGATCTGTGCAGAAGCCAGAACCAGGATGCAGAGTTTGTGCTCTGAACCAGGATGACGAGAAGGCCTGGCTCGCAGTCCCGTTCTAATTTATCCCAAGGGTGTTCTATCGGGTTGAGGTCAAGACTCTGTGCAGGCCAGTCAAGTTTCCTTTACCTCAAAGTAACTCATCCATGTCTTTATGGACCTTGCTTTGTGCATCGGTGCGCAGTCATGTTTGATCAGGAAGGGGCCATCCTCAAACTGTTCCCACAAATTTGGGGACATGAAATTGTCCAAAATGTCTTGGTATGCTGACACCTTAAGAATTCCCTTTACTGGAACTAAGGGGTCAAGCCCAGCCCCTAAAAAAACAACTCCACACCATAATCTCTCCTCCACCAAATGATTTGGACCAGTGCACAAAACAAGGTTCATAAAGACATGGATGAGCGAGTTTGGGGTGGAGAACTTGACTGGCCTGCACAGGGTCCTGACCTCAACCCAATAGAGTTGGTAGGACATAATATGACGTCAACCTGGATTGAAGAAAGTCCCGCCTGGCCATCAGTTTGCTATAATATTATGTGTTTGGTAAATATATTTGACATGCAAGGCAATGCCTTTAAACAATAAAACATTTATAATCTTAAAGATGTCAATTAATTCAGGACAATAAAGAAAACACATACATTATATGTTATGTTTTATGAATTAAAACTATGCTGTGAAAAGTTGAAAAGCTTAGCATTAGAAATACAATTCAAAACAGCTGACATGCATGTTGGTTCTAGATGTAGTTATGCAAAATGTTAGGCAAGTATGTTAGGCGAGTATGCCAATCTGGATATTTCAGGGCTGTTATCACCTGGTAGAGTGCCAACATAAGACATGGCAAAATGGTTTGTTTCCTAACAGGCCTGTTCTTACTATGACATTGTGGTGGAGTGTGCTGAAAAGCAGTATGGCATGCATTATTTTTTATCAGCACAGTGCAATGTGACTCAATCCTACCATCTAGCACCAAACTGCAGCCAAAAGAACATAATGAAATGTTCATGTAAAAAAAGTGACCGGAGCAATGCACTGGACTGGAGCATTGGTGACCTGCTGTCGTCCTACCCATCAGCAGCAATGTTCTAGCTCAGATTGTGGTGTGACTGGTTTATAATTCCGATACTAAATCTTTCTAGATAACTGTGGTAGGAGGGAAATGACACAAAACTGATGGTCGAAGGAAGTGAAAAGTATAAATCTGGCTCTGGTGTTGGTTTGTTCTTGTGTGCAATTTATAAAAGAAGAACTTGACTATGGAGAACTTGGTAGCACGCCCCGTGTTTCCTGTTATGAGAGCGAGGCTTGAAATGTGGAAGAACCAGGGCTGAGACACTGCGCTAGATGTCAGTAAAGGGCTGCAGAGAGCCAGGTGGAGAACGAGGCTTGGGAACCCAGAAGAGCTCGTGGACGCCTTAGACACTTCGGGCAGAGAGTCAGTCAAGCTGAGTGTGTCACCAGGAGGGAAGGGCCCGGCTATGGAATGATGATAGATACATATCGTATGACCGTTTTTTTTGAGACAGGCCACCTTAATATACACCTGTGCCCAGACTATGGACTTTAAAGGAGAAGTTCAGCCTGGGCTCATTCAGCTGGGCTTCTCCTATGGGTCACAGGAGTGCAAGTGGCTTTGCACTCCTGTGACCCTTTTCAGCAGAAAGTTGACTGAAGTCCGCTCTCTGCTGACGTCACCAGGATCAGTCCAGGCACCGCGTCATCCCGACTTCGGAAGTCTGGATTCGACCTGCTGCCTGGAATGATGGCAGTCTCAGCGACTCAGCGAGCTGCTGAGGTGGCCGCTTCCTGCCCCTCCACAGCTCAGCGCTCCAATGAGCATCGAGGAGCAGAGCAGGAGAGATGCTGACTGACAGGCAGCAGCTCTCCGCTCAGGGAGGTGGGAGAACCGAGCCATTGTTCAGTGGCTCGGTCTGATGCTGCATCCACCTAGGTAAGTATGAATATGGGATAACAAAAAAACCCATACTTCTATTTTAAGTACATTACTTGACAAGCAGTAAATGTGCATTACAAGCCATCCCTGGCCTCCCTAGCTGCTTGTAATGTATAGTAAGTCATTCTCAAATATCTCCAACAATCCCAACAAAGGCTTTTTTAGGGTTTTAGTCTGTTTCAACAGCTAACAGTTTAAATTACATATATTGCATTAAATTGTATTTAAATTTCAAGGCTTACAGGCTGACAAGAGTTTGGTGCAATAGATGTAATAGGAAAAATTGGACACTGATTTCTGTGCCTCTGTTGTGAACTTTGAAGATACATTTCGTATTGATACCTACAGAGGTTAATGAGGAGTTGTTTTAAAGTGATTTAGCTGCTTGTTCAGAATATGTAAATACTTAGGTGTGTTAGTATTCTGAGCATAGGTTCACTTTAACGTAATAAAATACTTCACTCTACAGCTGGTCTTAGTTTATATCAGGGCAATTTTTAAAGACAAATACATTTAGGGGGTAAATCCTGAAAACTTTGGACTGCTTATGGAAATCAGAAACATAAATATAAAAAATAAAGGCAGGGTACCATGACTTGTCATTTACAAAGCCATTTTCTTTTCACTTAGACCCCTTTCACACTGAGCCGCCCCAGACGTCAGCGGTAAAGCGGGGCTATTTTTAACCCCGCTTTACCGGCTATTTAGTGGCACTATTTGGCTGCTAGCGGGGCCGTTTTAACTGCTGCAGCGGTGCTTTGCCGACGGTATAGCAGCACTGCTGATTGTTTTCAATGGGGAGGAGCGGTGGAGGAGCGGTGTATTCACTGCTCCTCCACCACTGCAAAGAACCTGCTGGCAGGACTTTTTGTGATGCCCTGCCAGCGCAGCGCCCCAGTATAAAAGCACTCAGGCTTTCACACTGGGTTTTCAGATGAGGCTTTTTTCAGGCGCTTTACAGGCACTGTTTTTAGTGCTGTAGCGCCTGAAAAATGCCTCAGTGTGAAAGGGGTCTTACTCAAAATCCAGATATCACTTGTGTAAAGGTAGTAAAAAAATATTTTTTCTTATGTTATTTTTTAGAACCAGATTTCCCTTCAATCCAAACATATGGGCCTACATCAGCACTAGAGCTTGTTACATCTCCCAACGTGCTACTTATGTAGAATTAAGGACATTGCAGTACTACTGCACTTCTAAAATATATAATTGACATTTGAAGAAGTAGGAAGTTCATGCTGGGACTGCCAGATTGAACAACAGCCTGCTATTGCAGCCAAGTCATGTTAAAATAAAAAAATACACATATCTAGGTCCTAATAAAGTGGTAGTCAAAATTCTTAATAGGGGACCTCAAGTGTGGCACCTGATAGACCCAACCAAGGGAAACATAAAATTCAGGGAATAGAATATCCCAGAGTATTGTCAGAGACTGCAGACATGCAATAAGTAATGGTCAAAGACTGCAAACATGCTGCAGTAGATGGGCAGAGATTGTGAGCATGCTATATGAGTTGCTGCAGACTATGCCGTAGGAGACAGTCATAGATTGTACACACAATATTTGAGGCTGTTAAAAATCACTGCTATTATATTCTTTACAAATTCATGCTTCCACATTTGTACTCCCTACAGTCCCCTTAAATGTATTTGTGCTACAAAAATTTATTATAAAAGATCAGAGGGGAAAAACATAAAAATAGAAAATGGATGAACAGCACAAAAAAGTAAGATAATATGAAAGAAATAAAGCAAACCTTTTATCTATTAGAACCCAGTTTAAAGGGTATTATTCCTTCACTGGCCTGAATAAACCTAGATAAGGAAAGCACAGACAACTGTCTCCAAGAGCACAAAAAGTCCTTAAGAGTTGTATGTTGCCCCCAAATCACAGGTTAGGCACCAGGGCCTTAATGCATCAGCAAAGTGCCTTTTCTAAGTTTGCAAATTAGAGCATTATTATTATCCATATACCGTGGGCATGAAAGGGGTGTTGCACTATCCAGACCTATGTGTGAAAAGAGGTTGAAGCCACTAGTTTGACGTCCTGTAAGAGGCCTATGGCATCTGATGGTGATGTATTTTCTAAATTTGATTGAGTTTGTACAGCAGCCGCCCCCCCCCCCCCCCCCACATAGAAAAACTGATAATTGGAGAACTTTTTCATGCTTTGATCTTTAATACCAACTTCTGAGTTATTATAATGTTTATGCCACTGTGTATCTGACAAGGTCAGCGTCAGTCTATAATAAGGTCAGCTGTGTGGCCTATATGAAAGCACAGGACCTTAATCTTCATTATTTAATATGGTCACAGAACATTTGTGTATTGCGAGCTCATTATATTTCACAGTAAGAGGTGTGTAAATTCACTGCAGTTTTGCTGGGGAGACTAGAATAAATTTCAACAACACCACAGGGTCATATGAAAATATACATTAAACATTACAAAAAGTAATTTGCATAGCCATTAAAAAGCAGTCATGTCCAGAATAATACATATCACAGTGTGATGCAGAAGGTGGTGAAGTTCACATGCGTACTAATTTTCCTTGCACTTTGCTGACATAAGTGTTCAGTGTCACTGCTGGATCCCACGGCACGATAACAAATATTACCATATGAATCACTTTTACAAAAATGACATTCTCTGACTTGCTGGCAGATTATTCCATGCTTCAGAGGCAAAGGTTTGCCATACAGGTTTTTTTTTTTATCATTTGCATAACTTTGCTGCTAGATAAACAATATAAATCAGACATTTAGAATAGCTATAAACACAGTAGATAACATACCTACACTGGAGGCTTTGTTTAAAGGGAAATCTGCAAATGTATGCAATTTCATATTCACAGAATGTTCCAGTACAGTCTCTTTCCATATTGATATGAATAGAAATCAAATATGACATCCTCAATTGACTTATTAATGCTTCTGGCATTTAGAAATGAACTTGAGATTTTAAAGGAGATCTTCCTTCACCAGAGTTTCTGCGAAATATAAAAAGCAAGCCTGTGATTTAACCTGCCAGTAACAATGCAATAATGAAATGTCAGTGGTTTTTGACAATTGTCAGTTCTTGGTACAGTTTTCCTGCCACAGGCTAATTTCTGTCTGTTATCAGTGAAAGCATGTCATTGTTATTAGCAGAATATTCAACTGGCCATACATATCTTGATTTTCTAACATATCTTGATTGACTAACAAAATAATGGATTCAAGAATCTCTACAATATTGGTTAAGAAAAGCAACAAGCATGCTTGACCTGTAACAAGTACACAGATCAAGAGTCCTGATTTCATTTTGTCGTTTAGATCTGAATGCTCATCAGTTATGTGAACAAACCTACCAGGAAAACAGTATACTTAGATACTTAGATATTTATCACTACAGTTTTCCTTTAAAGTGACTCTGACATTATTTACCAGGATAGATTCCGCCATATAGCCACTCTGTTTGTGAGAAATCACTGGCTGAAGTCCAAGGGTAAATGTCCTGGAATCCCCCCCATTCCCCGCCAGTGTTCAGTTTTTTCACCTTCTGACCTCCATAATACATCCTGACCCCTGAATGCTGCAGAGGATTCATGAGATAAACACAGCTGTGTCAGTTTCCTTTCAGATTTCAACCAGGGTTTTCCTGCAAAGAGAGGGAGATTCTGGTGGAAAAGTCAGTGGCAAAATTCAAATGCTTTTTTGGAGTAATGGCTTTTTAAAAATATGGTAGATAACGGTTGGGTCACTTAAAGTGGTCCTAAAGGCTTAAGGTTTTTTACCTTCATGCATTCTATGCATGAAGGTAAAAAAACTCTCCCTCTTCAGTGGCTGAGAATGGAGCTGGAGCCATTGGCTCCTGCTACTGTCTATCACAGCCAAGGAAGCCAATGAAGAGAGAGAGGGGCGGGGTCAAGCCGCGGCTCTGTGTGTAAATGGACACGTAGAGCCGTAGCTCGATAATAAGCCTGCTTGGATGCCCTCATTGCAAGGTGGTGGCACTCGGCAGGAGGGAGGGGCCAAGAGCGCCAGCAAACAACCTGAGAAGGGGAGGACTGGTGCTTCTCTGTGCAAAACCACTGCACAGAGCAGAAAAGTATAGTATAGTATAGTATATGTTGGTCATTTAAAAAAAAGAAAGCCTTTAATATTACTTTCCTATAGCAGATACTTAGATTTAAAAAATGATCATATGCCATAGTTTTTTTAGGGGGGGGGGGGGGGGTTGAGGACATTTGCTGCCCCCGATGCCCTGACCTGTTAGTGAATTTCCCTTCACTTTCTGTTCTGGTGGCACAATAGGAAGTAAAAGGAAATCTCTCCAAAGTGAAGGATATCCACTCTTATGCCGTGTACACACGAGCGGATTTTCAGTCGAAAAAATCTTGGATAGTTTTTCCGACGGAATTCCGCTTAAGATTGGCTTGCATACACACGGTCACACAAACGTTCTCTGAACTTTCAACTGTCAAGAACGCGTGACGTACAACACTACGATGAGCCGAGAAAAGGAAGTTCAATGCTTCCGAGCATGCGTCAAATTGTTTCTGAGCATGCATAGAAATTTTGTGCTTTGGAATTGGTACAGACAATCGGAATTCACGGTCGAAAATGTTTCCGACCGAAAAATGGAGAACGTGCTCTCAATCTTTTGCTGGCTGGAATTCCGCCAACACAAGTCCGATGGAGCGTACACACAGTCGCATTTTCCGACCAAAAGCTCTCATCAGACTTTTGCTGGTGGAATTTCTGACGGCATTAGGGCTCACTCACATGGAGCAGAGGGATGTAAGCCTACATAATTCAGTGTATTATCACATTTCAATCTGCTATAATTATGCTAATGATTGCTGCTTGTAGATGTATCCTTACTTGCTTACTTTTCTTGTAATACATCCCGTTCTGTGTAGTGACATCACCGGCGCATGCGCATCTCTCCTGTTTTTCACGGCATGCTCTGAGTGCCGTTACACCATCTATCCATTGATAGGATGCCGTGCGGTGTGATTTCCTCTCCCAGCGTCACTGCTATCAAAACCCGTGAGACTGTAGATTCTCTCTGCACTTCCTACTACACCCCATGTGACGTCATGCAGTCAAGTGCAGAGAAAATCTGCAGACTAGTACTGCATACCATAGCAGGGATTAGCCACCGCATACATCAGCCTGACAGGCAGGCACATGGCAAAATGGGAAAACTGCTATACAATTCTGCACTCTCAGGTCGGCTATAAGCGGCGGAGCACGGTCGCCATAGGAACATTGGATTGAAACTGAGGTTTGGTTAAGACGTGATCACGCATGCGCGAAAATTACAGCAAGCCATAATGAAAGGGCGGAAGTAATATGCAGTGCAGATTCAGGAAACAATACCTAAAATCCCTGGAGAAATAATTTATAAAAGTTATTATAAAAAGTAAGTAATATGCGGTTGAGGCTTATTTACAATGGATAATGTTTGCTTATAACGTCATATAATGGTCTAGATGAAAATTGTCAACGGAGTGGGAGAGTTTACTTCCTCTTTAAGTTATTTCTACAGGAAGATGCACTCAAACACCAGCAGCTGAAATATGCTGGATTCTGTTGGTGTATGACTTTCTGCGCCCATGTGAATGAGCCCTAGAAGTTGTCACCAATACAGGTATCCCTGATGGAAGATTTTCCATTGTCTCCTGTTTTAGTGCCAATAGTAACATTTTGGTTTCCCCATCAATTTCTGTCCCAGTGGCAATGATCACTAGGGATGGTCCCGATGTTCAAATCGAAGGTAAGTTTGACTCGAACATCTGGTGTTCGCTTGTCCACAAACAAACCGAACATATGGGGCGTTCGCGGCAAATTTGAGAGCCGCAGAGTGCCCCATAATGGACTGCGAGATCGCAGTGCATTGACGGCTAGTGATTGGCCAAAGCATACACCTGACCTGCATGCTTTGGCCAATCACAGCACGATCTGCTGGGGGAGGCATGATTGGCCAATCACAGCGCAATCTGCTTGGGGAGGCATGATTGGCCAAAGGATGCCTTTGGCATTGCCCCACACTATATAAGGCTGCTTACATGGAGACTGTATGTTGTGTGATAATGTGGAGAGATTGAGAGAACTTGAGCTAGATTAGGCAGGTTAATTAGTGGCGTGCAGGCAGTTTAGTATATATATATATATATATATATATATATATATATATTTATATATATATATATATATATATATATATACAGTGCAGGCAATGTATTAATATATACATATATACCATGTAGTATATATATATATATATATATATATATATATATATATATATATTTATATATATATATATATATATATATATATATATATATATATATATGGCCTGGTACCAGTGGCCTGGTATGGTTCAAGAGGGGGGTCTGGTGTGGATTTGGCGTAGAGTTCACCTGAAAATCAACGCCAGACCCAAAGGGGGATTGGGGGGGCATGCATTTTTTTTTATTCTGTCATAGGGTTCCCCCTAACCACTTCAATGCACTGTATTATATACTATGCACTGGCTGTACTGTGTATATATACTAAACTGCCGGCACTGTATATATAGTCTACACTGAATGCACTGTATATATATATATATATATATATATATATATAAAATGTCAAGCACTTTTCTGCAGCAGAGAATGACATTTTCCAAACCGACTTTGGGGCCCCATATATCTGGGCCATATGTTGTAGTGCTAGTTCCCCTGGGTTTGCACACCAAATTTGGGATTCCTAGCACCAAGTGGCCCCGAGATACTGGGCCCCAAAGTCGGTTCGTAAATTGTCATTCTCTGCTGCAGAAAAGTGCTTGACTCGAGTATAAGCCGACGGGGGCATTTTCAGCACAAAAAAATGTTCTGAAAAACTCGGCTTATACTCGAGTATATATGGTAAGTCTATTAAATGCAGCATCTCGTGATAGTGTGGCAATAATGCTGCACTGCTCTTGAATTCAGAGTTCTCACTCTTATATAGCTGTTTTCCCTCTTGCACTACAGGGGAATAAGAGACTTTAGGAGGGAGCATACTGCTGACTCACAAGCCTGTAGTTAGTTAATCAGCACCTAGCCACATCTAGTTCTACGCACTGCTCTTTGGCTTGACAGCACAGCTGAAACACTCACACTGAGAGCTGCAGTATCTAGGAAGGGGAGTGTGTGAGACACAAAAAATACAGACTTTGTCTCAGTCAGGGAAGGTAACATTTTTGTTAATTTTTATGGCTTGTTCATCACATAGTAGCTGAATTTCAGACTTGTTTAGTTGCTATAAAATAGCCCTTAATTGTACTTTAAAAGTGCATCTGAGTAAAGATGACTTTGTGTTAAATACAGAAAGGCATTATAAATTTAAATTGTAATATATTTTTTTTTTAACGTAAAGTTTATTTATTTTAGAAAAACAAACAATAAAACAACCAGTACAGTGGTACATCTTCAACGTTATACATAGAAACCGGAGATAGTATAATAGCTTAGCTATATTCCTAGAGTAACCCTTTTATTACAAGTCAAACCATCACATACATCTGACCGCAGTTGGTGACCTAAGGTCAATTCATCGAGCATTCAGGAACATTGTACAGTGTAATAGGAGGCATTTAGCACGAATGAAGGACCAGAAGAGGGGGGGTGACATTCCCTTCCTATCGACACCTTTTACATATCAGATCCCAGGGCTATGGTACGGGGGGTGCAAATTTAATCTAAATGCAGGTTCCTCTGATCCACCCAGGCCCCCCAGATTTTATCGAACTTTTGGGGGCAGTTACGTCCCGCATACGTGAGTTTGTTAAATTATAATATATTAATGAACAATACAGTAACTGCAATACAAACCTTGCTTGGATACAAATGAAGCCAAAAAAAAAACTAACAGTCCAGAAGTTTACATCAGAAATATAAAAAATATAAATATAAAAATTTAAAATGATATAAGATTCTTCAAGACTTCTCTTCCTGCAGATACCTCACTAATGTCAAGTTTTCTTGAATAAACAAGCCAGTTGTGACCTTAACCAGTCTTTGATATGTGCGAAGTAGGTCTATTCATTAGTATTCTAGGTATGAGCTTTTGAAAGCTTTGCATAAATAAACAATTCCTTAAGAAATAAACTCAGATAAGTAATATGATCAATGCAAACACTGCATAACAAATAATGCTTCTGGGCTTTATACCCCCTGCTAACATATAGGCAGTAGGATTCCATCTGTTTAGCGTTGTTCCTTTTGTGTTTGTTAACTATTAATAGAAGGTAGACATCTGGAAGTATGATATAATTTGCCCAGGAATTGTCTGCAACGAAGATATCACAAGCTAATTGCATTATCAATCACATAAAGATGAACCTTTTAACCAACACTATATGCGTAAGCAGAAAATAAAAATACAAAAGTCAATTATTTTAAATTTTCAGTCTTTTTTCTATTCTTTTTTTTCCCCTTGGGAATATTCTACGAGTAAAATACATAAATTAGCATATCAGATAAGCAAACAATCCTTAGGAGACAATTTAATTTAATATACTTTTTGTTCTTCACAAAACAAATAGCAGTTTGAACATTTTTATCAAAGACTGCTACGTATATTCATAGATGAGGCATATTGCGATTTTATCTTCCCCCTTTATTTACATTTAATTAGAACGTATAACAATTAAGCTACAGTTGCTGTATGTCTTATTAGTGAGTACTATATGATATGGTTCACATCATGCTGAGGAGTGAGACTGCTAATACAGGGTCACTTACTCCAGATTGACTAAGGTTATATAAAGAGATGTTAGCACTAATTAAGTGCCATTCACACAGAAGTGTAAAATATTACGACCTTTCATTGACTAATCTTTTCTCAAAAGGAATTAAATTGATTGATGTTATTACCATCTTCAGGTGCTGTAGGTAACAGTAATTTTCCTACACATTTGTTTCTTTGTAATGAGGAGCATTTATTTCTATTCTGGGGGCAGCATAATAACTACTGTAAGTGTCTGCCGCTCCTTTCTTGCTGTACTGAATTATGAGAATCGGGCTCCATGCACATATAAGCTCAAAAAACACCTTATAGTAGCGTTTTAGTATCTTTTAGGAGTGTCAGTGTTTTATTAGAATTTTTACAGTTAAGGGCATTAGAAATTAGCAGCTGTTAGGAGCGTTTTAGTAGCATTTAGGAACATTCAGTGTTTTTTTTCTGCTGGAAAAATGTTCCAAAAAAACTCTACAAATTTATTTTTTTTTGCTCCTAGACTCTAATGCCGCATACACACGGTCAGAATTCTCATCGGAAAAAGCTCTGATGGTTTTCCCGTCGGAATTCCGACGCAATTTCGCTCAAACTGTCTGGCCTACACGCGGTCACACCAAATTCCGACGGTCTGTAACACAGCGGCATAAAACACATTCGACAGCACTATGAAAGGGAAGTTTAATGCTTCCGAGCATGCGTCGAATTGTTTCCGAGCATGCGTCAGAATTTTGCGTGGCGGAATTGCATACACACAATCGGAAAATCCGATAGAAGGGTTTTCCGTCGGAAAAATTGAGAACAGGTTCTCAATCCAAAGTCCGTCGGAAATTCCGACAGAAAAAGACCGATGGGCATACACACGGTCGGAAAATCCGTTGAAAAGCTCCCATCGGACTGTTTCCATCGGAAATTCCGACCGTGTGTACGCGGCATGAGGCTCAAAAAATTGCTAATAGCCTGAAGTAGTGTGCATGGACACATAGGATAACACTATTTAGCTGCCAGGAGATGGAAAAAACACTAGTATGCATGGAGCCTCAATCCTAAAGTGTATGTATACTGTAACAATATTTTTTGTTTGTTTTGCATGGAGTAGGGAAAGGTTAACACTCCTGCAAGTTAATATGTTGCTGTCTATGTCCTGTTGGGGAGAATTCCCTTCCCTTCCTGTCTTACAATGGAGGCAACTCCACTCTTAAGGCTCAAGTTGACTGGCATTCTTTTCAAGCACTGAATTTAGTATTCAAGTAAAATGCATTTAATGGCAAATGTAGTGTTTGACAAGAAAAGGCTGTGTTTGGCCTTCTTTGCCTGCAGTTCATACACACTTAAAAAGTCAATGGGATTTTGCAGACCCGTGCTGACATGTGTTCCAAATGCCCATGGGATGCAAGAAAGCAACACCTGTTGACATGAGCCTTTTGGCTAGTTGTCACTGCAACAGGTGTCCCCATTTGAAGATTTACCCCACCTCTTGCTCAGGTGATTCTGAAATAATGGATTGTATGTATTTAAAAAAAAAAAAACTGAGCTATCTTGCAAAACAAAATGTACATTTTTTTCCGTGCAAATGCCAGAAAATTGAAATGTTACCATGCTATGCTCTCTCCAGGTCAGAAGTTCTTCATTTATAAGAATAGCATGAATCAATTCAATACATGGAGCTTATGGTCAAAGAAAATAAATACTTATTTGGCTAGTTGGCTTAAATAAGTAAACATACTTCTGAAAGACTCTAGGGGTTAGTGGGTTTTAAATTAAGATGAGACAAATTATGAGCATTGTTGTATGGATAATTAAAACAACTGAAATCTCTTCTAGGGTGTACCAAAGGAGACTTGGTATCCATGATTTTAGATCAACTTAGATAATCATTTACTAATTACATTTTTTTTACTATTTACTTGATTTCTGTGACAAATACTCACTATGCCCTGTGAGTAGACATTGCTGTGTTACACATTTCATAGAGCCTGTCTTCTGAACTACAGAGGTGCTGAGAGGAGGAGTTTAGGAGGTGGAGTCAGTACATGAATCACTGCTTACAGGCAGCAAGGTACCATGGTGTATGTAGTCCTTAGAAATGGGAAGTAAATAGCAGAGAAGAAGCTGAAATGCATGCAGGGAATCCAAGACATTTTAGAAAGAGCAGGAGACAGGCAGAGCTCAGAACATGAAAGGAAAATGTTCAAGTAAGCTTATATTGGATTGTCAAATAACTATTGTTTGTTTTACTCTGTTTACAATGCCAAGGTTATAAAACAAAAGTGTATGCTATGATCTTTGAGTATTCTTTTAGCTTTTGAAGCTGATTTCAGTTTAAATTATGGGCATTGGAAATGTAACAAAAAAAAACAGTATTTTTTTTTTTCTCACAATTGGATGAGTGAATTTAAGGCAGATTCACTGATCTAAGAACATACACTTACCAAAGCGAATATATACTTAACAGAGTGAACATCTGTCCTTTAATAAACTAACCCCAGGTTTATTTTAATTAAATCTAGAAATTTCCTATCTCACAGTAAAAATTCAGAAAGTATCCAGATTCTCAGGGACATTTTGGGAGAGAACAAGTTAGTGTCCCATCACTTTCTTTTTCAGTGACAGTGATCACCAAGGACTAAATAGAGAGGGTGAATCTCTCCAGCATGGACAAAGACAACAATAAAAGCATGGTAGATGGTAGACTTATGCACAACGGAAAATTTTGTTTAGTTTCGGTTCGTTGTCATTCGTAAAATACGTAATTTAGCTCTGTTATATTCGTTATGTTACGTTAATACGTTTTCGGACAATTTGTTATTTCTGTAGAGTGTCGATATTCGTTATACTGAATCTCGAATCACGTCAAATTCATTCGTTATATGCGCTATAATTTTGTTCGTATTTGTTGAAATTCGATATTTATGTATGTATATATATTCGTGATAATTATTCGTAGTTTGGAAAGTTGTTTGTTTATTGAATCTTTTAACACACACAATGACAATATCTCTTCTCCTCTGCTCAAATACAATACAACACCCTTCTCACTCAGTTCTCATGCCAGTAATCCAACCTCCAGCACAAAATTAATCAGCTGATTGGACTGTAAGATTTACTTTGAGTTGACCTTTTGTTTCATTAGATCTTTAACGAATTACCGAATCATGTAAAATTAATTTGCATCCGCTACGGAATCATGATGAATTCATTTGTTATATCCACTATAATATCTTTTGTATTAGTTGAAATTTGTTATTTTTTTATTCTGACATTCGGATGCATCCGAATGACTGAAAGATGCAAAATTCGGCCGAATTTCGATTCGTTATGAAACAAATTGCAAAAGCTTAGTAGATGGAGGCTCTTCTGGGGTAAAAATCAGTGTCTGCAACAAATATCCCTCCGAATGTCCTAAAACGTGGAAAGCCCAAGATTTTTCCTGTATCCAATAAAAGACAACAACGCTGAATAGTCAACCTAAACCGACTTAGGAACTCCGATCAAACATCTTCAGTGTGTTCTACTGAGGGTGCAGGTCAGGCTAGGAGTCCAACCTGACTCCATGGCCTCCATGACTAAGCCCTGTGGGTTGGCGAAACATGTCAGGAGGCAGGGGCTGGAGTTAGGTTGAGGCTGCTATCACCGATTACATGCTGTGCTTGTATGGTGTGCAGTGGCTGTTATGTTTCTCTACTTGTTCTGTGGAACACCAGTCAACAGTTCGAGGTTGTGTACAGCCATGGGAATGCAGGTCGCACTTCTTCCCTCATCAAAAAGCTAACTTAAATTCTACATATAATAAAAACCAGACACCATTGAGTGGCAAAAATTGCGGCTGCAGCACGTTTATTGGTGTAAATAAATTATCCATGAATAACAACTTCATATTGAATATCATTTATTAATAATTGGACTTAAACTTTATTACTCTTCAAAATACAACTTTCCTCAGTCATAAAGGACTGGAGCACCAATATCATAAATCATAACTACCAGTACCCCCCATTCAATAAAAAGGTGATGAATCACAAAAACGTGTCTTGCGACTAGGGATCAGCTGAACGCCTTCTGGTTCGCTATGCACCAGAACTTGCGAACAGGCAAAAAATTTGTGCGAACACCTTTAAAGTCTATGGGACACAAACATGAAAAATCAAAAGTGCTAATTTTAAAGGCTTATATGCAAGATTTTGCAATGAAAAGTGTTTGGGGGCCTGGGTCCTGCCCCAGGGGACATGTATCAATGTAAAAAAAAGTTTTAAAACTGATGTTTTTTCGGGAGCAGAGATTTTAATAATGCTTAAAGGGAAACGATAAAAATGAAATATTCCTTTAAATATTGTGCCTGGGGGGTGTCCTTAGTATGCCTTTAGTAGCCCATTTTTCCCGTGTTTAGAACAATACCACAGCAAAATTACATTCTAAAGGAAAAAAAGTAATTTGCAGTGTCTCACAAAAGTGAGTACACCCCTCACATTTTTGTAAATATTTTATTATATCTTTTCATGTGACAACACTGAAGAAATTACACTTTGCTACAATGTGGTGAGAGTACAGCTTGTATAACAGTGTAAATTTGCTGTCCCCTTAAAATAACTCAGCACACAACAAAAGTGAAAATGTCAAACATTGGGCCCAAAGTGTCAATATTTTGTGTGGCCACCATTATTTTCCAGCCCTACCTTAATCCTCCTGGGCATGGAGTTCACCAGAGCTTCACAGGTTGCCACTGGAGTCCTCTTCCACTACTCCATGACGATATCACAAAGCTGGTGGAAGTTAGAGATCTTGCGCTCTTCTACCTTCCATTTGAGGATGCACCACAGATGCTCAATAGGGTTTAGGTCTGGAGACATGCTTGGCCAGTCCATCACCTTTACCATCAGCTTCTTTAGCAAGGCAGTGGTCGTCTTTGAGGTGTGTTTGGGGTAGTTATCATGTTGGAATATTGCCCTGCGGCCCAGTCTCCGACAGAAGGGGATCATGCTCTGCTTCATTATGTCAAAGTACATACAGAGAGACCTGATCCAGGTGTCTTAGCCACGATATCTCCTCCCCCAACAGGTCACGGTTGCCGACTCTGTATGCAGATAGCATATAGCAGAAAAAATTATCCGGATGGCCGTACTCCAACAAAATTCTTACTCATAGCTGAATCTTATACAAGATAAGATTCAGCTATGAGTAAGCACCAGTAGTTACGGTGTGAAACACGTTAGCGATCTTTTTATCCTTTTTTGCTGTATCGATTGTTATTAATAAAGAGAATTTTGTTGGAGTGCGGCCATCCGGATCATTTTTTCTGCTATATGTCACAGTACATGTTGGCATTTAAGGTTCCCTCAATGAACTGTAGCTCCCCAGTGCCAGCAGCACTCATGCAGCCCCAGACCATGACACTCTCACCACCATGTATAAAATAAAGTGATCTAGCGCATAAATAAAACACACTCCTACAATCATAAATATAAATTACCACTAACAATGTGCAATTTATACAATAAAAATGGATATAAAGTGCATCTGATGTGATATAAGTGAATAAATCAATTAATAAATATTAATAAGACACCAAGAGATGATTGATAATTCAGAAAAGAGTCTCTACTAAGTTATGGAGACAGGTGGACGGTACAATCAATGGATCACTAAGGTGGTGCCCGTAGAAAGGTGTAAAGGAGGTGGGCAGAGTAAAAAGTTCTATGTAGGTCGTTCTTTGAATTGATATCCCTAGTATGCCAAAGACAGCTGTCAGCAAACGTGGTAAAAGAAATCCAATACCGGGCTATCTAGCCTCTCACCTCATAGATTCTTTCATTCAGCGTGTAGTCTACAATGGATCCGGTCTCCTTTGCTCTTGGGGTTCCTTTCCTTACTTGGAGGAGCCTTGCCCCGGTACACTCTGTCGATAGCCGTCACTGGAATCTCTGTCCTTTTGTCAGCCAAGCGCAGTGTGGGTCAATGTGGCCACTCTCCAAATTGATACCCCGCCAAACGGTGATGATGGGAGAAAGCAAAAGCAAAAAAGGAGTGCCTCCAATAGTGAAGTAAGTTGATAATAGGGGGCTTTATTTAACAAATAAAACATACAAGAAAAGTATATCTAAAATGGACTCTTACAATGAAAAAAATTAATTCAAGCAAATAGCAAAGATAATGGCGTCCAAACGCCGATCTCACGTCACTTCCGGTTCAAAGGGTGACTGTTTCCGATCCCTCCCTACGCGTTACGTCATGTGACCTGATGAAGTCACATGACGTAACGCGTAGGGAGGGATCGGAAACAGTCACCCTTTGAACCGGAAGTGACGTGAGATCGGCGTTTGGACGCGTCAGCTCTGTACCCCCCTTTTTGCCGTGTTTGGATTGTAGTGTCTTTTTGCTTTTAAATAAACCCTTTGGATTTTATTTTCCCGGTGTGCACAGTTTAGGGTTTTGAGGTAACCTGCTTGGGTGAGACTACTCCCCCACTTTGCTTTAGGTAACGTATTACTATATTTTAATACTCTAAAAACCTGTCACTTTTAAACTATACAAAACTCAAATAATTTGGCACATAATTCAGTCAAAATGGTGCCACAATTTCCCCTGTTTTACCACTTGCAGGAGCTCAGGGTTACAAAAATGTCCTTGGTATGATGACTGTACAATAACTGCAAAAGGCTGCACTAGAAATAAATGGTCTGAAAAGACCAGAAAGAGATTGCATAATTTAAAGATAATCATGGTAGATCCACATAGGTTTCTGATTGATATCAGCTCATATCAAGTAGCATTTTGAGGCTCCATGGTACATGTAGGGTAAAGGCAGCAGAAGTCAAACCATGCCCATTACCTTAAATCTGCTGACAGACTCCATTTACTGTTACTTGTATTTGTACTTACTCTTCTGCAAAGTGTTTGATTAAAAAATAATCAATACAATATTCCTAAAGAAATCGAGCACATACTGAGCCTATCTTCTAACCTATTTGCATTTTGAATAAGGTTATACCTGGAACACAGATTTTGAATGTGAAAGGATTGGAACATTTTTGATCTCTGGGACCTGCATTACAGCCCAAAATTGGCTATTTTATAATCAATAACTTGTCTTTTAGGACAACTGCATGACAAATATTTATAATGTGCTGACACATTGGAATATGAATACTGTTTTGCACTTGGAAAGCTATGTTTCAATATTAAACTAAAAGAAAAAAATATTAACTGAAAGAACAGGAGCAAACATGAAAGAACGGAAGAATTGTACTGTAAAACTTACCAACATTATAACCAGGGTCACCTCCAGAGACAACAATTTCTGTTGTAGAAAATTAGGAACATAGAGTAATTATTCAGCAAAAGTTTACTGTGGTACATTATTTTATGGACAACTTTTTGCCTTAATAATGCCAACACTTATGTGTTGAATGTACGCGTAAATATTATTATCGATTTCACACTGCATATTCTTCTAAATGTCATACAAAGCGAACCGATAATAAGGTGATTGCAAGATAGAATGTCAAACCTATATTACTGTTCACACTTCAATGCATTTTCATGTTTAATTACAGTGTTCAAGCACAGGCAAAGCTTTCCCACCAGTGTTTGAAAGAGAAGGTACATAATCAGTTATCTAAAAGCTTTTACAATTATGCAAAGTGTATGACTGTCAAATTAAACTAGGTTTGTGACAATGTATCATTGTGATTTTTTTAAATATATCTGCCCACTGATGTACTCTGCTTTTAATATGTGATGTTTAGTGAGTGTCTGTCGTAGATTTGCAATGCAATGAGTGAAGAATTAAGATATTTACTTAAAGCAAAACAATGGGATTATTGCTGCCTAGATGTTATGTGTCTCACATATCTAATTATCTTGATTCTGCTTTCATTGTGGTTTAATATTTTCTTAGCTGCTGTGTAGTTATTTTGATAAAAGATTTTAAAGTTTCAGAAGTATAATTTCCGTTTCTTAAAGTAGAGGTCCACCCTTACACTAAAATCCCTGCATCTACAGACATCGACGATCTAACACTAACCTATCTAGCCCTGTAAAGAAGAAATCAGTATACATACCTTTTCTGGAGCAAACCTGATCCCATGCTGAGCTGTCAGCTGCGGCTTCGCTGTGGAGGTGGGTGCAGAGGACACGTCCGACAAAGGAAGCCCCATAGTAAGTCTAATGCCGCGTACACACGAAGGGACAATCCCACGGGATTATCCTCTGGACTGAAGTCCAGCGGATAATCCCCTCGTGTGTGGGCGCCGGCGGACTTTTTGGCGCCAAAGTACGGCGGACTAAAGTTTGAAGTTTTGTTTTCAAATTATCCGCTGGACTTGGAAGTCCAGCGGACAATCCCGCCGTTAGTGGGCAAGTCCGCGGGACTTTTGAAATGAAGGGACTTGCCGCTCATCGGCAAGTCCGTTCATTTAGCACGTGACTTCAGGTTACGTAGCTAGCGTAGGCAGTTACTGCCGCCGCGCTAGCTCCGTGACCTGGCATGGATTTAAAGGGACTCCCCACGCCGAAAAAACGGCGTGGGGGGTTCCCCCCAAATCCATGTCAGACCCTCATCCGAGCACGCAGCCTGGCAGGCCAGGAAAGGGGTGGGGACGAACGAGCGCCCCCCCCCCCCTCCTGAGCCGTACCAGGCCGCGTGCCCTCAACATGGGGGGTGCCCTGGGGAAAGGGGGGCCGTGCGCCCCCCCCCCCACCCCAAAGCACCTTGTCCCCATGTTGATGAGGACAAGGGCCTCTTCCCGACAACCCTGGCCGTTGGTTGTCGGGGTCTGCGGGCGGGGGCTTATCGGAATCTGAGAACCTTTCGGCGTGGGGATTCCCTTTAAATCCATGCCAGCTTGCGGAGCTAGTGCGGCGGCATTTACTGCCTACGCTAGCTACGTAACCTGAAGTTACGTTCGAAATGAACGGACTGCTCCGTGTGTGGGCAAGTCCGTTCATTTTCAAAAGTCCCGCGGACTTTTGGCCGGCGGATTATCCGCTGGAGAAGTCCGTGCGTGTGTGGGCAAGTCCACACGCTCGGAAAGTCCAGCGGACCCCGCTGGAAAGTCCCGCGGGATTGTCCGCTGGACTAGGTCCGCCGGCAAAAGTCTGCACGTGTGTACGAGGCATAAGGGTGTCGTCACTCCCCATTCATTTCACAGCTGTTCTTTGCCTGTGAAGGACGAAGCAGCAAATGTACTCAACTTTCCACCTTTGCAGCAGCACATACTTTTCTTTCACTCCTTCACGGCTCCATTCAGGTGTTGGAAGACAAGAAAGGGTGTATTGTGTGAGTTCCAAGGTGCGTTCCTCTGTGAATGCACTTGGTCAATCACAAAGCACCAGCACTGTCACCTGGGAGGAAGGGGAATGAGTCATAAGCTTCCTATTCCTAGAAGTACTTGGTATTTCTCTTTGCTCCCAGTAGAAAAACAAAGCTTCAGGGGAGTGCAGAGAATGTAAGCATATGATGCTGGAAAGTAATTTAGGTTCACTTACTTTAGCCATGGAAGATGGTAATAAGATGTCCTTGCATGATATGGCCGTCACACTGAGATCTGAGATTTGTTTATAAATAGGTTTGTGTGAAAAACTATATTGCTCATGTTCTACATACAATTTCTTGAGATATTCGAAGAAGCCTTTATGAAAAGGCTGGTGTTTGGCTGTATTTGACTGTATTTTTACATTGTTGCAGCTAACACCTGGAGTGCGCTGGAACCAAACTCGAACCTTCACCTGTGTTTTTTGAGCAGTATTTGATAACACTATCAGGAAATTTAGATGCGCGCTTTTCATTTTTGATAAAAATACTTTTGTTAATACTGAAGGACCTTGCAAGCTGTATGCCGAGACTTGACATAATTCATGTTTTGTTGCCTTATTTGTTTTATTTCCAGTTAAGTTGGAAAGGTCAAGAAGTAAGAAATGGTCTGTTCATGTAAGGTGAAATCACAATTGATACATTTATGGACTGGCAAATGATCTAGTGCCCAGTAGTTTACACCCTATTTTTCTTTGGTAATATGATAAAGCTGGTTATTGATCCTCACTTCTAAGAAGATCAAGTCATGTTCCAACTGAACCATCACACCAAAAAAAATGTAGTAATTCCTAAACATCTGGTAATACGCAAGCAATGGAAACCATGTCTACCAATAAACTGTGATATTTTTGGCTTGAATTTAACCACTTAAAGTGTTACTAAACCAAACATCATACTTTCCGCATTAGCTCCAAAAATAGTTAACGAGTTAAGGACCTGAGAAGGGTTTGACCCTTAATGACCAGGCCATTTTTTGCGATACGGCACTGCGTCGCTTTAACTCACAATTGCGTGGCTGTGCAGCACTGTACCCAAACAAAATTGATGTCCCACAAATAGAGCTTTCTTTTGGTGGTATTTGATTACTTCTGCGGTTTTTATTTTTTGAGCTTTAAACAAAAAAATTGCCAATTTTGAAAAAAAATACAATGTTTCTTACTTTTTTCTATAATAAATATCCCCAAAAATTTAAAAAAAGCAAATTTCTTCATCAGTTTAGGCCAATATATATTCTTCTACATATTTTTTGGTAAAAAAATGCAATAGGTGTATATTGATTAGTTTGCTCAAAAGTTATCCCGTCTACAAACTATGATATAGATTACACACGATCAGAATTCTCTTCGGAAAAAGCTATGATGGTTTTTCTGACTGAATTCCGATCAAGCTTGTCTTGCCAACACATGGTCACACCAAATTCTGACCGGCAAGAACGCGGTGACGTACAACACGTACAACGGTAGTATAAAAGGGAAGTTCAATACCAAGTGTGCCACTCTTTGGGCTCCTTCTGCTAATCTCGTGTTTATCGCATGTTAGTATAAGTTGGTTAGAGATGATTCACGCTTTTCAGACTCGTGCTTTTCAGATTATTTTACTGCTGTTCAGTTTGTGCTTGTGGGTTTGTATCTGTTTTTCAGTGCATGCAGTCAGTTCGTTTTTCAGTGCGTTCTTGCCCACTCCTTGCTGATTTTCAGCTCGCTCTTCACAGGCCTTGCTGTTCTTCAGTGCGTTCTGTTAGTTCGCTCTGACCAGCCGACTGTTTTGAAACCAGGTTGCGGGTACATGCTCATCGTAGAGTTCATGCTGTGCAGGGGGCTTGGTGTTGGGCTTATAGCTTTGACCCAAGCCCAGTCCATGAACAGGGCAAGGAGGAGTTCATGGACCAAGAATTGGTTGCTCCAGCGTGACCAATTCTCTCACATGCCTTTGCTGCGGGATATCCAGGAGAATAATCCTGATGATTTCAGGAACTTTCTCAGGAACTTTCTCAGTATGACGGACCCCGTTTTTCACCATCTGTTGACTTTGCTGATCCCTTATATCAGCAGGCAGGATACCTGGATGCGGCAAGCCATCACTCCGGAGCAGAGGCTAGTCGCCACATTGCAGTACTTGGTGACTGGGAGAAGCCTGCAGGACCTTAAGTTCTCGACAGTCATGTCCCCCCAGGCTCTGTGGATCATTATCCCAGAGACCAGTTCTGCCATCATCCAGGTCCAGCAGAAGGACTATATTAAGGTTAGATTTCTTCTTTAACATCACATTCTATGTATTTAATGTATGCTAATGTATTTTATTTCTTTCATCGTTTCCTAAATACCGTGGTTGGAATATGCTGTGAATGTCCCCTTTGTCCTCATGCATGATGTAAGCTTTTAATACTCCTTTTTTGGCCTACATGCATATTTGCCTTCACTAACCTCCCCAGCATGCTATCATGGGCCCACATACACCTAGCCTAGTCACATAACAATGTATTTTGGCAGCTCCATAGTAGTGCTTTACCCTAAACACCCCTTTAATGTCCTTAAATTCATGCCGAGTGCCAGGGGCTTTCTTTTGGGGGGCCCAAACTCATTTGGAACCCTCCCTCCCCCCAACCACTAAGTCAGCTGATAACAATCCTCTATCTGCTGACTTTGCCAAACCCATACACTATACATACCTCTTTTGTGTTCATATTTATGGATGAATTCACCAAAGCATGTAGTGCAAAGGCCTGCCAGAATACTTTCAAATGGTACTGTTTAAAGTTTTTTT
Organism: Lithobates sylvaticus; assembly: GCA_028564925.1. Classification (NCBI taxonomy): domain Eukaryota; kingdom Metazoa; phylum Chordata; class Amphibia; order Anura; family Ranidae; genus Lithobates; species Lithobates sylvaticus. The sequence goes on from CM053026.1 coordinate 645,957,798, forward strand.
TCTCCTATTATTATCTTGATAGGTAATTGCAAAATGTAAAAATGTGCTTCCATTTGTACAGTGTGTATTTATATTTTTGTCTTATGACACTTCTTACCTGTCCAGTGGGCTGCCAATAGTGTAAGTAAGGATGGGCTGGCCAAAGTAACACACATTATTTATGCATTCAGCTCTCAATGAAGTGGAGAGGGTTACCTGTCCAAAACATCTCCCCCGTAAAAAATTTCCAAGGGGTCATCAGAGGGGGTGAGGAATCTGATAAGTGGGCCTTATATGTTTGCATTTAAATACTCCTTAAAATAAATGTTATACTGATGTTAGCCAAGAATGTTTGCGTCTAATCTGCTTGCAATGTTTATGTGCAAAATTACAGTTTTCTTTTCTTGTTTGACTCAGTTTCCTTCAACGCCACAGGAATGGCAGACTGTGGCATCCCACTTTGCCACCCGTTGAGACTTTCCCAACTGTGGAGGGGCAATTGATGGGAAGCACGTCTACATTGTCTTCCCACCCCATTCGGGGTCATACTATTATAATTACAAGGGGTTCAATAGTATCGTGTTGATGGCGGTGGTGTCTGCGACATACGAGTTTCTTTATGTGAACGTGGGGAGGAATGGGCGGATGTCGGATGGTGGAGTATTTGCCCGGATCGAGTTCTACAGACATCTCGAGAGTGGTGGATTGGGATTGCCACCTCTGGAGGAGAACGTGGAAGGACTGCTATTTGTCTTCATTGCAGATGAGCCATTCGGTCTGGTTGACCCTGTGATGAGGCCATTCCCCCAGAGGGCCCTCACCCCGGAGAAGAGGGTTTTTAATTACCAGCTGGCCAGAGCCAGAAGAGTGGTGGAGGATGCATTTGTGATCCTGGCCAGCCGTTTCCGTTTCAAACAGCCATAAATATGGCGGAATACAAACTGAACCATATAATTTTGAGTTGCTGCATCCTGCACAATTTTCTTAAAAAAACATAATGCAAGTTATGTTGGACCTGAGGTTGGACTTTCAGAAGTTCCATTGAAGGCCCTGGAAGTGGGCCGTCCTGGCTTGCCCCCCCCCCCCCCAAAGTGCCTGTGAAGTCAGAGAAAATGATGTACAATATTTTACGGGTAGGGGGGCCATTGCTTTGCCACCAAATTTGGAATAAATTTTCTTTTTTATCAGATAAAATCTTGATTTTCATTTACTGCTTGGGTTTATTTTCGATGTCTCCTAGGTTCTCCTAGTGCACTTGTAGTGCCAAGTGGTTTTTCCATTATTAAATAACACTCATTGTCACTGTAAACACCAACTTAATACAAAAACTGGTATTGATCATTGAAAGTAGAAGCCACACATTGTTGAGTATAAAACCTTTTATTCTGTGAACATGTACATGTGCATTGTAAAACACATTTTTGGTAAAAACACAAATTCTTGGTTTCATATTTTATTTTATTTTTATTTTTTAGGGTACATAAACAGGCATGTTTCAAAACATGCAAAAATTGGATGTTTGTTATACGGGCCCTCCTATGTCAAACACCTCTCTGCGCTCAGACGGATGATAGCTTCTTGCTGTTTGCAAATGTATATGTGAAGTATATAAATAAATAAATAAATATATACGTAACTCAGTGTGCACACTTTAAAACAGTACACTGCTAGCAGCTGCTTAAGATTGAGATAACGTGTATAAATACAATAAAATAACAAGTAATAAAATTAGAACTCATTAAAATACTGTAGCAGCGCTTAGTAATCAGAGACTAAAATCTGATATGATGGTGGATCAATATAAATTAATATCCGGGTAAATAAATAAAAAAATGTATGTATATATCAATAAATAAATTAATATTAATATCGATAGAGTATCAATAAAAAGTTAATTAATTTACTAAAACAGTCCAGCACTATCCAAAGTAGGATGGGAAAGATGACAGTTCTATATCCAATATGATGTGATCTGACCAGCACACTCCACCACGTGTTTTAGGTTCCCCTATGGGGATGCACTCACCAGAGCTAAAGCAAATATAGGCATATAATCTCTCAACAGGACTCTGCTCCTTCCTTTACAGGTCTCCTCCAACTGTCCTCCACAGCCTCTAGTCAACAGCTCACCATTGCCAGTCAGGTCATGTATAAAAAGAATTGCATCCACATAGCGTGATACTGCTTAAAACATTTTATTCACCCTCCCCATAAAATAAATGGACAAAAAAAACCCTTAGTATTAAATGCGTACCAGAGTAAACATTAAAATCAGCATTGAAATTGGTAAATGTAAATATTGCACTGTGCCTGGATTCACTTTCCGGATCCGCTCTGCTAGATTCCGCTCTGTCTAGTGGTGGTATATATACTGTTGTCACGTACCGGGTACGACGGGGAACAGGAGGTGGATCCCCTATGCCAATGGGGCGATAGCACGGGTTGTATTGGAGGACCGGTTCTAATGTTGCTACTGGTTTTCACCAGAGCCCGCCGCAAGGCGGGATGGACTTGCAGCGGCGGTAGCAACCAGGTCGTGTCCTCCAATAGCAACTCGACCCCACTGACAGCTGAGACAAGCGCGGTACACAAGGATTAGGCAAAAGGAAGGTCAGACGTAGCAAAGGGTCAAGGCAGGTGGCAAAGGTTCGTAGTCGGGGGCAACAGCAAAGGTCTGGATACACAGAGGGAGCAAAACACACTAACGCTTTCACTGGGCACAAAGGCAACACAAGATCCGGCGAGGACAGGAAGGGGAAGTGGGTTTTTATTGATTTTGGGGGAAAACAGTAATTGGGCCAGGCACCAATTGATTGTGCGCTGGCCCTTTAAGTGAGGGAACACTCGCGCGCGCGCGCCTGGGGAGCGGGAGCGCGCGCACGCCGGAAGGAGCGGGGGACAGGTGAGAGGAGTGGGATGCGATCCCCGGGCAGACCGAGGATCGCATCCCAGCAACGCTGCAGCGCCTGAGGTCAGGGGAACTGACCGAGGCGCTGCAGGAGGGAGAACGCCGTGAGCGCTCCGGGGTGGAGGAGATACCCGGAGCGCTCGGCGTTACAGTACCCCCCCCCCCCTTGGGTCTCCCCCTCCTCTTGGGCCTCGTCCTCCTCCTGGAACCCAAGAACCTGCGGATGAGATCTTTGTCAATGATGTTACCTTCCGGTTCCCAAGACCTCTCCTCAGGCCCACAGTTCTCCCAGTCAACAAGATAGAAACGTTTACCTCGGACGGTTCTAGAGGCAAGGATCTCTTTAACGGAGAAGATGTCGGAGGAGCCGGTGACCGGAGCAGGAGCGGGGACCTTGGGGGAAAAGCGATTAAGAACAAAGGGTTTGAGGAGAGAAACATGGAAGGAGTTGGGAATGCGGAGGGAAGGAGGAAGATGCAGTTTGTAGGACACAGAATTGATCTGAGCCTTGATCTTGAATGGGCCGAGGTAGCGGGGACCCAACTTGTAACTGGGGATGCGGAACCTAATGTACTTGGAGGAGAGCCACACCCTATCGCCAGGGGAGAATACCGGAGGAGGTCTTCTTTTGCTGTCAGCATGTTTCTTCATGCGAGAAGAGGCCAGGGCAAGCGACCTTTGGGTCTCTTTCCAGATGGATGACAGCTCCTGGGTGACTTCGTCTACAGCGGGGACTCCGGAAGAAGTGGGGATGGGTAGGGGGGGAAGAGGATGACGGCCGTAAACCACAAAGAAGGGTGACAGAGAGGAAGACTCAGACTCTTTCAAATTATAAGAAAATTCGGCCCAGGGTAGGAGGTCAGCCCAGTCGTCTTGACGGGCCGAGACAAAGTGTCGCAGGTAGGCCCCCAGGATCTGGTTGACTCTCTCCACTTGTCCATTGGACTGAGGGTGGTAGGCAGAGGAGAAGTCTAGTTTGACTTTCAATTGACTGCAGAGAGCTCTCCAGAACTTAGACACAAACTGGACGCCTCTGTCCGAGACGATGTGGGATGGAAGTCCATGAAGGCGAAAAATCTGAAGGAAGAAATGTTTGGCGAGTATAGGTGCAGAAGGAAGCCCTGGAAGCGGGACAAAATGTGCCATTTTGGAGAAACGATCCACGACCACCCATATGGTAGTGTGGCCGTGGGAAGGAGGGAGGTCCGTGATGAAATCCATAGCTATGTGGGCCCAGGGTCGTTCAGGCACAGGCAGAGGGTGAAGAAGACCTGCAGGCCTTTGGTGAGGAGTCTTGTTTCGAGCACATGTGGTACAGGCCTGTACGAAGTCCGTCACATCCTTTTTTAAGGAAGGCCACCAGTAATACCTGGAAATCAGTTGGGAGGATTTCTTGATTCCAGGATGACCAGCCAGATGGGAGGAGTGACCCCATTTGAGGACCTGAAGTCGGAGACGTGGAGGGACCAGGGTTTTCCCCGGAGGAACTTGCAGCAAGGAGGCCGGGGCAGAAGAGATCAGACACTCAGGAGGTACAATATGTTGTACAGGAGAGTCGGACTCAGAGGAATCGGTGGAACGAGAGAGGGCGTCAGCCCTGACATTCTTGTCTGCAGGACGGAAGTGAATCTCGAAGTTGAAGCGGGCAAAAAACAACGACCACCTGGCTTGGCGTGGGTTTAATCGCTGGGCGGACTGGAGGTAAGAGAGATTTTTGTGATCAGTGAAGATCGTGATGAGATGAGCGGACCCCTCAAGGAGATGTCTCCACTCCTCAAGTGCTAGCTTAATGGCCAGTAATTCACGGTCTCCAATGGAATAGTTCTTTTCAGGGGGGGAAAAGGTCTTGGAGAAAAAACCACAGGTGACGTTCTTGCCCTTGGAGTCCTTCTGGAGAAGCACGGCTCCAGCTCCCACAGAGGAGGCATCGACTTCCATGAAGAACGGTTTGAGGGGGTCAGGCCTGGACGGAACTGGTGCAGAGGCAAAGACAGATTTGAGGCGGTTAAATGCCTCATTAGCTTGAGGAGGCCAGGACCTCGGATCCGCACTTTTTCTGGTTAGTGCCACAATAGGCGCGACAATGGTGGAGAAGTGGGAAATGAACTGGCGGTAATAGTTGGCGAATCCGAGGAAACGCTGGATGGCCCGCAGCCCAGTAGGACGTGGCCAGTTCAGGACAGCAGAGAGTTTCGCAGGGTCCATTTGGAGACCTTGTCCAGAGACCAAGTACCCCAGGAAGGGAAGACTGCAGCGTTCAAAGAGACATTTCTCTAGTTTGGCGTACAGACGGTTATCACGGAGTCGCTGGAGCACTTGGCGGACATGAAGACGGTGCTCCTCCAAGCTAGAGGAGAAAATCAGGATATCATCCAGATAGACAACAACACAAGTGTACAGCAGATCTCTGAAAATCTCATTCACAAAGTCTTGGAAGACCGCAGGGGCATTGCATAACCCAAAGGGCATGACTAGGTATTCAAAGTGTCCGTCACGGGTGTTAAAGGCGGTTTTCCATTCATCGCCTTTACGGATACGGATGAGATTATATGCGCCCCGGAGGTCCAGTTTGGTGAAAAGACTTGCTCCGCGCAAACGGTCAAACAGTTCAGAGATGAGAGGCAGTGGGTAGCGATTTTTTACCGTGATTTTATTAAGACTACGATAGTCAATGCAGGGACGTAGGGACCCGTCCTTTTTGGCGACAAAGAAGAATCCTGCTCCAGCAGGGGAAGAGGACTTGCGGATGAAGCCTCTCTTGAGGTTCTCCTGGATGTAGTCTGTCATGGCTTGTGTCTCCGGAACGGAGAGAGGGTAGATCCTGCCACGGGACGGGGTGGTACCAGGGAGGAGATCAATAGGGCAATCAAAGGGTCTGTGTGGTGGCAAAACCTCCGCTTGCTTTTTGCAAAACACGTCGGAAAAGTCCTGGTAAGGCTTGGGAAGATTAGGCAGAGCAGGAGCGTTGGAAAGTTGTTTAATGGGTACCGCCTTGAGGCAATGCCTGTGACAGGAAGGACCCCAACTCTTGATGTCCCCCGAGGACCAGTCGAGGGTAGGAGAATGTAACTGGAGCCAGGGTAGGCCCAAAAGGATCTCTGAGGTACAGTTGGGTAACACCAAGAAGCTAATCTTTTCATGATGGAGAACTCCAATCTTCATGAGAAGAGGTTCAGTGCGATATCGCACTATACAGTTCAGATTTTGACCATTTACAGAGGTGATGAAAAAGGGCTTGACGAGACGAGTAACTGGAACATTAAATTTGTTGATGAGTGAAGCTTCAATGAAGTTTCCTGCCGAACCAGAGTCCAGAAAGGCCACCGTGGAGAAAGAGGATCCCTTGGTCAGAGAAATCCGCACAGGAATGGTCAGACGGGGAGAGGAAGAATCCACACCTAGCAGCGCCTCTCCTACGTTAGCTAGGTGCGAGCGTTTCCCTGACGCTGAGGGCGGATAGAGCAGTCCTTTAGGAAATGGTCGGGACTGGCGCAATACAGGCACAGATTATGATCTCGGCGCCGAGTCCTCTCTTGTGTGGTCAAGCGTGACCGATCCACTTGCATAGCCTCCTCAGCAGGAGGAGCAGGAACGGGTTGCAGAGGATTCTGGAAGAGAGGTGCCAGGCGCGGAAACCGCCTGACGCGACCAAAGTCCCTTTCCTGTCGTAGCTCTAGGCGCCTTTCGGTATAACGCATGTCAATGCGGGTGGCTAGCTGGATGAGTTCAGACAGGGTAGCAGGAATCTCACGCGACGCCAGCACATCTTTGACATGACTGGATAGACCTTTTTTGAAGGTTGCGCAGAGTGCCTCATTGTTCCAGGAGAGTTCAGATGCCAGGGTGCGGAACTGAATGGCGTAATCGCCCACTGAAGAATTCCCCTGGACGAGGTTCAGGAGAGCCGTCTCGGCAGAGGAGGCCCGGGCTGGTTCTTCGAAGACACTGCGGACCTCAGAGAAGAAGGCTGGGATAGAAGCTGTGGCAGGATCGCCACGGTCCCAAAGTGGTGTAGCCCAGGCTAGGGCCTTATCAGATAGTAAGCTGACCACGAACGCCACCTTTGACCGTTCTGTGGGGAACTGGTCCGACAACATCTCCAGATGGAGGGAACACTGGGATAGGAACCCTCGGCACAGCTTGGGATCCCCATTGAATTTGTCAGGAAGGGACAGGCGGATCCTAGCAGCTGCAACTCGTGGCGGAGGAGATGTAGGAGCTGGCGGTGGAGACGGTAGAAGCTGCTGTAGCATAGCAGTCAACTGCGCCAATTGCTGTCCTTGTTGGGCGACCACCGTGGTCAGATCCGAGAGGCTAGGCAGCGGGACCTCAGCGGGATCCATGGCCGGATCTACTGTCACGTACCGGGTACGACGGGGAACAGGAGGTGGATCCCCTATGCCAATGGGGCGATAGCACGGGTTGTATTGGAGGACCGGTTCTAATGTTGCTACTGGTTTTCACCAGAGCCCGCCGCAAGGCGGGATGGACTTGCAGCGGCGGTAGCAACCAGGTCGTGTCCTCCAATAGCAACTCGACCCCACTGACAGCTGAGACAAGCGCGGTACACAAGGATTAGGCAAAAGGAAGGTCAGACGTAGCAAAGGGTCAAGGCAGGTGGCAAAGGTTCGTAGTCGGGGGCAACAGCAAAGGTCTGGATACACAGAGGGAGCAAAACACACTAACGCTTTCACTGGGCACAAAGGCAACACAAGATCCGGCGAGGACAGGAAGGGGAAGTGGGTTTTTATTGATTTTGGGGGAAAACAGTAATTGGGCCAGGCACCAATTGATTGTGCGCTGGCCCTTTAAGTGAGGGAACACTCGCGCGCGCGCGCCTGGGGAGCGGGAGCGCGCGCACGCCGGAAGGAGCGGGGGACAGGTGAGAGGAGTGGGATGCGATCCCCGGGCAGACCGAGGATCGCATCCCAGCAACGCTGCAGCGCCTGAGGTCAGGGGAACTGACCGAGGCGCTGCAGGAGGGAGAACGCCGTGAGCGCTCCGGGGTGGAGGAGATACCCGGAGCGCTCGGCGTTACAACTGTATTATTATACATGATCGCTATATTGCTCAAGATGTGAATTCCAATGTATAAAATTATTAAAATTATTATTATTAATAGGACCCCACAATAATGTTCAAGCGATAAAAATAGAGTTTCAGCGATAAATTGATAAAGTTATGAATTAATATATATAAAATATATGTAATATCACATAAAATAAATGTATATGATAGGATAAAAAATCCATATGATAAAAAGCCTAGTTCATATACATTATGCACCATAAGTATGGTTGGTTGAGGCCTATGTCCACAGCCCTCCTTCAATGGTAACCACTCAAACATATTATGGACAATAGTACCTCAAAATATGTGATGTGGAATAATCTGTGTTTTTTTTTAAAAAAAGAAAAGAAATAATCGCATGTAAAAAACTATATTGCATTAAAATACATTAGATATGTACAAAATGTGGAGTATTGCAGAGGGATGTCAAGTGTCACTAATAAAGCAGTTTATGTCCAGCTCTACATTGAGACCCCTGGGGGCAAGTACATCAGTCAGAAAGATCCATTGAGTTTCTTTTTTGGATAATTCCCGTACCCTGTGGATCCCCCTCCAATGGGGCTGAAGGTGTTCAATACCCCAGAATTCAAGGCCACTGGGGTCACTGTCATGCTTCAATTTAAAATGCAAAGAAACGTTGTGGTCCTTATATCCTATTTTGATATTATTAATGTGCTCAGCAATTCGTATGCGTAGAAGTCTTTTTTGTGCGGCCTATGTACATCAGGCCACAGGGACATTTGAGCACATAGACCACGAACATAGTATTGCAAGTAATAAATTGCTTAATATCAAATGATGTATGATTAGCTGTTGCCGTGAAATTATCTAGAGCTCTTATAGGTTTCTTTACTTCTCGGCAGGCTTTGCACTTCCTGCATGCATAGAAGCCATTCTTGCCCCAGAAAGATGGTGGTTTCTTGGGTGGATCTATAATTTTCTTAATCACCCTATCACCAAAGCTTGACGCCTTTCTGTATATAAACTGGGGATTCGATGGAAGGGCTGTGGTTATTTTCTATCCAACAGTAAAACATGCCAATGTTTTCTGAAGATATTTTCAACTTCCTTGTACTGTTCATGATATCCGGAAATGAATGACCATTCTTTTTTGTGATTGTTGAGGGTGGTGGTGGTCAGCTGGGTTGGCGCCTTTTCTTCCAATGTTGTAATTCGTGGTATTGCACCAACTTCCTCCACTATTTTCTTCAGTTTATTTGGATCATAACCTCTAGCTTCAAACCTATCGGTTAAGATCTTTGATTGAAGCGTGAAGTTGTCATTCTCCGAACAGTTCCATCTCACTCTCATTATTTGGCCCTTGGGTATGTTTCTCAGCCATAGCAGATGGTGGCCACTGGATATAGGGAGGTAGCTGTTCCTGTCAGTTTTTTTGAAATATACCTTAGTTTCTAACTGATTTAGTTTCCGGTATATTGTTACGTCCAGAAAGTCAATCTCCTCCCTGTGCCATGTTGAGGTCAGATTAATATTATTATCATTAGCATTTAAAAAGGCTAAAAACGTTTCCAAATTTTCAATGGTCCCAGCCCAGATAAAAAATAGGTCATCAATAAAACGTCGATAAAATACCAATTCTGCTCGTTGGTTGTTAAAAATCGTTTTGTCCTCCCATTCTGCCATGAAGAGGTTTGCAATACTGGGTGCAAATTTTGCACCCATGGCGACACCTCTCTGTTGTGAGTAAAAATGACCACTGTACCAAAAATAATTGTGGTTAAGGCAGAAATCGAATGCGTTTTTTAAAAATATTTTCTGGTTGAGTGGCAAGTCGTCTCTCTTGCTTAGCGCCCAATTAAGGGCTAATAAGGCGTCATCATGCTGAATGATGGAATACAAGGAGGACACATCAGCAGTGACCAATAAAACATCATCTTTGCCTGACAGATCCACTTTTTGAAGAGAATTTAAAAAGTCTTTCGTATCCCGTATATACGATCTAATGCTTTTCACGCTTTTTTGAAGAAATTTATCTAGATATTTCCCAAGTCTGGCTGAGATGGAGTTAATGCTGTTGACAATAGGCCTTGCTGGGGGTTTAACTGGATCCTTATGAATTTTGGGCAATGTATAGAGAGTTGGTATCCTGCTGCTTGCTGGGACCAGGTATCTTTTCTCTTTATTAGTCAGGACATCCGTATTGGACCCCATATTAATGAGTCTCTCTAAATGATCTCTGTAATTCAAAGTGGGATCCTTCTTTAAAGTGCGGTAGGTGGTAGTGTCAGACAACATTTCCACTATCTGGATGTGGTAGAAGTCTTTTGATAGAATTACCACCCCTCCTCCTTTATCGGCCGGGCGTATGATTATATCTTTGCGTTTTTCCAAGGCGGTAATTCCTTCATCGATATATCTGGTGTTGATTTCCTTGCTGGGTTGTAGTTTTGCTAAATCCTGCAGCACTAGGCCCTTAAATACCTCCACCTGATGATTTGGATTGTTTGGGGGATTAAATAGCGATTCATTCTTTAGGCCACTGTTAATAGGTTGATTGCCTTTGGACTGAGAAGAGCTGTTTACTCCAACTTCTCTTACAGATTCACATCCCAGAAAATGTTTTTTTATGTTAATTTTCCTGATGTATTTATGGACATCAATATACACTTTTCTTTAGGCCGCATTTAAGACCTAGATTTAAGATATTAACTTCTTTCTGTGTTAATTGAATGTCAGCCAGGTTGAAGATTCCACCTATTCCGACCCTCTTCTTCTTTTGTTGGATTTTAAGGCCAGCTCTACATCCTCGATATTTTCTTTTTTCTGCGGCAAAGACTGTACTTGTTCCTTCAATGGGTAAGGAGGATTCCCTCTCCATTGTTGATCTCTGTAGTATCCTTGTGGTTGTTGCTCTCTGTACTGTCCTTGTGATTGTTGCTCCTGGGGGTAGGGATGATACTGTGTCTGCACTGGTGGTCGGCCCCTGCGCGGCGGGTACCCCCGACCTCTCTGCTGGACCCCCCTTCCTCGTCCTAAAAAAGGACGCGTAGTGGGGTGGTCATTGTAGTCATCTGTATAATCATAGATAGGTTGAAACCTGTTTTGGGTCACTACTCCATACGTCTGCTGATGATTATTGTTATTCCTTTGTTTTTTTTCCTTTTCCTCCTCTACCTTTCCATTGTTGAATGGGAGTTGAAGAACGAGGTGGAGGGTGCATATGAATGGACTCCTCGTAGTAATCATGTTCTTCCCTCCACTGAGCATTGGGTTTAGGGATTGGGACGGTTGTAGGCCCAGGTGTTGGTACAGTTCTCGCTCTATTCATTTCTTTGGCATTCCCTTCTTTATTATCCATGGGTCCTTGTTGCCAGGTGTATAACTGATTATTCTTAAAGTCCTCTAGATCTTTGTGGTATTTCTTCACGTTTTCTTCTGTGTGTCCCTATCAATTTTCTCAAGTTTCTTCTGCACTCTGGTATTAAAATCCATAATTTGTTGTGACTCTTTGATAGGTTCTAATTGGAGCTTCAAATCATTAATTTTAGACTCTATATTGACCATCTTGCGTTTTTTTCTTTGCAAAATCAATTGTTGCAATTTAGATCCTACCCCATTAAAAAAATCCAACCATTCTTGGTTAGATTCTGGGTCATCCAAGCCGTCTTGAGGGACAATGTCCCACCTTAGACTTTTAATGATAATCTTATCTTTAATGTATTGCTCTAGAGTACATATATCCCACCATGTTCTGACTTGTTTTTACAAAGTATTCCCCAAAGCAGAAATTGCCCCATTATAGTTAATTTCTGTGGGGGAGGGTGTGTAGTCAGAAAATAGAGAATTGACATCTATTTGTCTGTTGTTGAGAAACTGCAAGACATCCATGGCTGCAGAGATAAAAAGTAAGGGAAATGCAAAAATTGGATGTTTGTTATACGGGCCCTCCTATGTCAAACACCTCTCTGCGCTCAGACGGATGATAGCTTCTTGCTGTTTGCAAATGTATATGTGAAGTATATAAATAAATAAATAAAAAAAATATACACAGGGGAGGAGGGATGGTAATTCTATCAAAAGACTTCTACCACAACCAGATAGTGGAAATGTTGTCTGACACTACCACCTACCGCACTTTAAAGAAGGATCCCACTTTGAATTACAGAGATCATTTAGAGAGACTCATTAATATGGGGTCCAATACGGATGTCATGACTAATAAAGAGAAAAAGATACCTGGTCCCAGCAAGCAGCAGGATACCAACTGTCTATACATTGCCCAAAATTCATAAGGATCCAGTTAAGCCCCCAGCAAGGCCTATTGTCAACAGCATTAACTCCATCTCAGCCAGACTTGGGCAATATCTAGATAAATTTCTTCAAAAAAGTGTGAAAAGCACTAGATCGTATATACGGGATACAAAAGACTTTTTAAATTCTCTTCAAAAAGTGGATCTGTCAGGCAAAGATGATGTTTTATTGGTCACTGCTGATGTGTCCTCCTTGTATTCCATCATTCAGCATGATGACGCCTTATTAGCCCTTAATTGGGCGCTAAGCAAGAGAGACAACTTGCCACTTAACCAGAAAATATTTTTAAAAAACGCATTAGATTTCTGCTTTAACCACAATTATTTTTGGTACAGTGGTAATTTTTACTCACAACAGAGAGGTATCGCCATGGGTGCAAAATTTGCACCCAGTATTGCAAACCTCTTCATGGCAGAATGGGAGGACAAAACGATTTTTAACAACCAACGAGCAGAATTGGTATTTTATCGACGTTTTATTGATGACCTATTTTTTATCTGGGCTGGGACCATTGAAAATTTGGAAACGTTTTTAGCCTTTTTAAATGCTAACGATAATAATATTAATCTGACCTCAACATGGCACAGGGAGGAAATTGACTTTCTGGACGTAACAATATACCGGAAACTAAATCAGTTAGAAACTAAGGTCCATTTCAAAAAAACTGACAGGAACAGCTACCTCCCTATATCCAGTGGCCCCCATCCGCTATGGCTGAGAAACATACCCAAGGGCCAAATAATGAGAGTGAGAAGGAACTGTTCGGAGAATGACAACTTCACGCTTCAATCAAAGATCTTAAAGTGGAAGTAAACCCCCCTATCGTTTTCAAGGAAGCTGCCATCTTTGCCTCTGTTTAATCTTCAACTGCCACAGTGCTGCACATGTGATCCGTTATGACACCAGCCATTGGATGGTTTGACTGTTTGGTTGAGAGCCAATGTGCAGTTAGCATTCACGGCATGCCTTTTTTTTTTTTAATGTTAAATCGATGGGTTAACTTCCGCTTTAACCGATAGGTTTGAAGCTAGAGGTTATGATCCAAATAAACTGAAGAAAATAGTGGAGGAAGTTGGTGCAATACCACGAATTACAACATTGGAAGAAAAGGCGCCAACCCAGCTGACCACCACCACCCTCAACAATCACAAAAAAGAATGGTCATTCATTTCCGGATATCATGAACAGTACAAGGAAGTGGAAAATATCTTCAGAAAACATTGGCATGTTTTACTGTTGGATAGAAAATTAATCACAGCCCTTCCAATCCCCAGTTTATATACAGAAAGGCGACAAGCTTTGGTGATAGGGTGATTAAGAAAAATAAAAAATTATAGATCCACCCAAGAAACCACCATCTTTCTGGGACAAGAATGGCTTCTATGCATGCAGGAAGTGCAAAGCCTGCAGAGAAGTAAAGAAACCTATAAGAGCTCTAGATAATTTCACGGCAACAGCTAATCATACATCATTTGATATAAAGCAATTTATTACTTGCAATACTATGTTCGTGGTCTATGCACTCAAATGTCCCTGTGGCCTGATGTACATAGGCCGCACAAAAAGACTTCTACGCATACGAATTGCTGAGCACATCAAAATAGGATATAAGGACCACAACGTTTCTTTGCATTTTAAATTGAAGCATGACAGTGACCCCAGTTGCCTTGAATTCTGGGGTATTGAACACCTTCAGCCCCATTGGAGGGGGATCCACAGGGTACGGGAATTATCCAAAAAAGAAACTCAATGGATCTTGCTGACTGATGTACTTGCCCCCAGGGGTCTCAATGTAGAGCTGGACATAAACTGGTTTATTAGTGACACTTGACATCCCTCTGCAATACTCCACATTTTGTACATATCTAATGTATTTTAATGCAATATAGTTTTTTACATGCGATTATTTCTTATGCGATTTTTAAAAAAAAAAACACAGATTATTCCACATCACATATTTTGAGGTACTATTGTCCATAATATGTTTGAGTGGTTACCATTGAAGGAGGGCTGTGGACATAGGCCTCAACCAACCATACTTATGGTGCATAATGTATATGAACTAGGCTTTTTATCATATGGATTTTTTATCCTATCATATACATTTATTTTATGTGATATTACATATATTTTATATATATTATCTCATAACTTTATCAATTTATCGCTGAAACTCTATTTTTATCGCTTGAACATTATTGTGGGGTCCTATTAATAATAATAATTTTAATAATTTTAACATTCTCATGCCTTTGCTTTGCAATTTTAGATGTCGGATTTTATCTGCGATTTTATCTGCGATTTTATATCCGATTGACATCTTTCTTTTCTTTTTATGCCTCTTTTTTATGCCTTTTTATACACTTTTTTCACATAAATTTCTGGTATTTAATTCACTAATTCATTAATTCTTCATATTTTAAGATTTACTGTTCACATTATATGTACATAAATTTTATGGGCTCTTACAGAATATTTTATGGATTATAGCTGTAACTTATTGGAGCCATATCCCTCCTTCATTGGAATTCACATCTTGAGCAATATAGCGATCATGTATAATAATACAGTATATATACCACCACTTGATCATTGTAACATATAGCCACGGTGTGCTCGCATGTATAGTGGGAAAGCATATACTGAAATTAGAACAGCAAGACCATGTATTGTTTCTCTGGCTCCCTTTACCAGCTAAATATATCATGCGCTGAAGTTTTACCCATTCATACAAATATATCCATTATGGGGTTAACCCGGATCTCGGGATGTACATGATGCGCTTATTTCATTTATAATATGATATAAAACCTAATCCAATTGGTTGTTATTGCCCCATAATTTGAGGTACTATGGGTGTCAGCATTTGCAATTGCGGTACAGATGCTGACGCGAGCATCTTCAATTGTGAAGCATAGAACACCCATTCTACCCATGCGCGCACTCCTATTGGCTAAGAGCGCGGTCCGTCACTTTAAAAGGAACACTTCCGGTTGTCTGGTCACGCCCTCGTGATGAAGTCGGATATGACGAAATGCGCGTCAGGGACGTAGACCAGACAACCAGGAAGTGACGACATCTGCGCTCCAGCCCTGCGTTCCACTGACCGGGAAGCCCTCAGCGTGCTTGAATCACCGCTAGACAGAGCGGAAACTAGCAGAGCGGATCCGGAAAGTGAATCCAGGCACAGTGCAATATTTACATTTACCAATTTCAATGCTGATTTTAATGTTTACTCTGGTACGCATTTAATACTAAGGGTTTTTTTTGTCCATTTATTTTATGGGGAGGGTGAATAAAATGTTTTAAGCAGTATCACGCTATGTGGATGCAATTCTTTTCATACATGACCTGGCTTGCAATGGTGAGCTGTTGACTAAAGGCTGTGGAGGAGAGTTGGAGAAGACCTGTAAAGGAAGGAGCAGAGTCCTGTTGAGAGATTATATGCCTATATTTGCTTTAGCTCTGGTGAGTGCATCCCCATAGGGGAACCTAAAACACGTGGTGGAGTGTGCTGGTGGATGGACTGATCAGATCACATCATATTGGATATAGAACTGTCATCTTTCCCATCCTACTTTGGATAGTGCTGGACTGTTTTATTAAATTAATTAACTTTTTATTGATACTCTATCGATATTAATATTAATTTATTTATTGATATATACATACATTTTATTTATTTATTTACCCGGATATTAATTTATATTTATATTGATCCACCATCATATCAGATTTTAGTCTCTGATTACTAAGCACTGCTACAGTATTTTAATGAGTTCTAATTTTATTACTTGTTATTTTATTGTATTTATACATGTTTCAAAACATAACATACACAACTCAGGAACTTACAAAGTTCAACATTGAAACACTGAAGGCAATATCAGACGTTATAGTGTCCAAAATGTCTTGATATTGCCTTCATCAGATGAGGTGAAATCACCCCTGTAAAAGCCAAATTTTGAAGATGCACACAAATTGGGAGTCAAACTGGGGATTTCCCTCCTGATCCCATGCCTAATGTCAACATGTATATATTGTGGTAGTGTGGTACCCCACCAGTTGATCCAGGATTCTCAACCAGGCAGGTTGAGGGGCTCCAGGGTATTTGCTTGTTTGAGAGGAAACAGTTTTTTCAGTTTCCTCATTATTTAGTAAAGTCCCCTTTGGGACCTGGAGCCTAGGGATTTCTTAGAGATCCGGGTGGAAATAAATCCCCAGTCCTGGGTCTGGGATTTGAGACTCACCGACACAATGATTGTTCAGGTGTGTGTGGGCCTGATAGTAGAGTCAGGACCAGGGTTCTGGGCTCCACCCTCCCGAGGAGTCCAGGCTTGCAAGGGAGAACCCAGAGAATGCAGGTTTTCACTGAAGTAGCCAGAGAGTGCAGGCTGAACTGTGAAAGCCAGAGACCTGAGTCTGAGGTTGCTGACAGTAGTCAGGGGAGCTCCATGTGGGAGCCTGAGCAGTGGTGCGTCTGCTGCTGAAGAGAGTCAGGTGGCTCGGTATTTATGTTTGCAATGCTGCATGTGTAAGCCAGGAGGCTGAATATCCTTTTATTTAAAGCTGATGGTGAGATCCCTCTGCCAGGGAAACCACTTTTGTTTTCATTTCTGGAACTTTGTTTTTCTTTAATAAAAGTGGGCCAAAAAGCCCTGAAAAGGAATCATCTGTGTGGACTGTTCTCGCTAGCAGGTTTTACACTTGAGCTAAACAACCCCCAAACTTTACAATATATATATATATATATATATATACATACACACATATATACAGTATCTCACAAAAGTGAGTAAACCCCTCACATTTTTGTAATCATTTTATTATATCTTTTCATGTGATAACACTGAAGAAATGACACTTTGCTACAAAAAAGAATTGTTGCTCTACATAAAGATGGCCTAGGCTATAAGAAGATTGCCAAGACCCTGAAACTGAGCTGCAGCATGGTGGCCAAGACCATACAGCGGTTTAACAGGACGGGTTACACTCAGAACAGGCCTCGCCATGGTCGACCAAAGAAGTTGAGTGCACGTGCACAGTGTCATATCCAGAGGTTGTCTTTGGGAAATGGACGTATCAGTGCTGCCAACATTGCTGCAGAGGTTGAAGGGGTTGGGGGGTCAATCTGTCAGTGCTCAGATCATATGCCACACACTGCATCAAATTGGTCTACATGGCTGTCATCCCAGAAGGAAGCCTCTTCTAAAGATGATGCACAAAAAAGCCTGCAAACAGTTTGCTGAAGACAAGCAGACTAAGGACATGGATTACTGGAACCATTACTGGAACCATTACTTAGTCTGATGAGACCAAGATAAACTTATTTGGTTCAGATGGTGTCAAGCGTGTGGGGTGGCAAGCAGATGAGGAGTACAAAGACAAGTGTGTCTGGCCTACAGTCAAGCCTGGTGGTGGGAGTGTCATGGTCTGGGTCTGCATGAGTGCTGCCGGAACTGGGCAGCTACAGTTCATTGAGGGAACCATGAATGCCAACATGTACTGTGATATACTGAAGCAGAGCATGATCCCCTCCCTTCGGAGACTGGGCCACAGGGCAGTATTCCAACATGATAATGACCCCAAACACACCTCCAAGATGACCACTGCCTTGCTAAAGAAGCTGAGGGTAAAGGTGATGGACTGGCCAAGCATGTATCTAGACCTAAACCCTATTGAGTATCTGTAGGGCATCCTCAAACGGAAGGTGGAGAAGCGCAAGGTCTCTAACATCCACCAGCTCCGTGATGTTGGCATGGAGGAGTGGAAGAGGACTCCAGTGGCAACCTGTGAAGCTCCGGTGAACTCCATGTCCAAGAGGGTTAAGGCAGTGCTGGAACATAATGGTGGCCACACAAAATATTGACACTTTGGGCTCAATTTGGACATTTTCACTTAGGGGTATACTCACTTTTGTTGCCAGCGGTTTAGACATTAATGGCTGTGTGTTGAGTTATTTTGAGGGGACAGCAAATTTACACTGTTATACAAGCTGTACACTCACTACTTTACATTGTAGCGAAATGTCCTTTCTTCAGTGTTGTCACATGAAAAGATATAATAAAATATTTACAAAAATGTGAGGGGTGTACTCACTTTTGTGAGATACTGTACATATACACATATTCAATGTAGTTAAAGTGGTGTTTCCACCAAAATGACAACAGTATGTGAGTTGACATTAAATCTGCTAAAAAAAAAAAATTGGATAAAAAAAAAAAATTCACTTACCTATTTCTCCCTGTTGCTAGGTGGTCCCACGAAATCTGCCTCTTCCTCAGCCTGGGCTAGAATCGTCACTTCCCCTCGGCAGTCAGTCATCTGGGACACGTGACAGGTCCCAGATGACTGTGCGGCGTATCACGATCTGCGGCGCTGCTCGCGCATGCGCAGTGGGTGCCCGGCTGTGAAGCCCCAACCGGGTGCCCACAGTAAGGATGCCGGCGCCGCGAGCGGAGAGGGGAACGAGGGGGGGGCATCGTTCCCCCGCATCGCTGGACCCTGGGACAGGTAAGTGTCCGATTCATAAAAGTCAGCAGCTGCAGTATTTGTAGCTGCTGACTTATTCTTCATGGGCACACCTCTTTAAGGAAAGCTGCACTCGGTCTGCAGTTAGTGCAAAGCAATCTGGTCTAACCACCAACCATACATATGAGAAAAAAGTCCAGAGGATTGCTGCGCTTAAAAACTTTATTTGTTCAAAGATTTGTAAACAAATAAACAAAGTTTTTAAGTGCAGCAATCCCCTGGACTTTATATATATATATATATATATATATATATATATATATATATATAAACTAAATTAAACTGCCTGTACACCACTAACTAACCTGCCTTTAGCTACCCTATATACAGCCGCCGTGTAAGCAGCCTTATATAGTGTGAGGCGTAGACTTAGCCCCCCGAGCCATGATTGTCTAAAGACACCCTGCCTTGGGCCAACCATGGCTCTCACAGCAGAGCGCGCTGTAATTGGCCAAAGCATGAAGGCCAGTTGCATGCTTTGGCCAATCAGCAGCCGTCAATGCACTGCGATCTCAAAGTGCATTAAGAGGCATTCTGCGGTGCTCTAATTTGCCGCAAACTCCCCATATGTTCGGTTCATTTGCGAGCAAATGAACACCCGATGTTCTAGTTGAATTTACGTTGACTCAAATCGTGGGCTCATCCCTATTTGTAAGGGTCAGATAAAAAAAATTACATTCACTATACAGCCTTCCCCCTTGTCCCAATCAATAGTTTTACATTGAAAGAAATTTAATTAAAAAAAACCCTGCCACTGCTTATAGCGCTGACTGAGTCTCTTGATTTGTTGTTGGTCCATGTTTACAATTTAAATTTGTATCATCATTCTCTGCACAATTGCCATATTGTGCCATTCCATAATAGTAATAGTGCTAAATCTCATTTTTTTGTAGTAATTGGCAGTGTCTAATGGATCCGCACTGTTTGAGGGTACCCGTGACAACAGACCAAAATAATATTGATTTGATCTTTAAAGAAAATTACAATGAAGCTTTCTTAAATTGTTTACAAAAGCTAGAAAAAATTAATCAACTCAAAGACATGAACACTTTAAAGACTTAAAGAAAATATAGAGAAAACTCTGTATTGATATAATGTACTGTACCCTACCCAATGACAACTTAAAATCCATAAATCATAGACATCACAGTCACATTACAGTTTGTCTCTTAAAATCCAATCTTCATTCAGCTGTCAGTTTATAAAAAATGTTGGTGCAACCTATGTACAGTTGTGCTCATATGTTTACATACCCTTGCAGAATTTATGATTTCTTGGCCATTTTTCAGAGAATATGAATGATAACACAAAAACTTTTCTTTCACTCATGGTTAGTGTTTGGCTGAATCCATTTATTATCAATCAACTGTGTTTACTCTTTTTAAATCATAATGACAACAGAAACTACCCAAATGACCCTGATCAAAAGTTTACATACCATGGTGATTTTGGCCTGATAACATGCACACAAGTTGAGACTAAGGGGTTTAAATGGCTATTAAAAGTAACCACCCTCGGTTCTTAATACTGTGTATTGCCCCCTTTAACATCAATAACAGCTTGAAGTACTTTGTGGTATTTGTGGATGAGGCTCTTTATCTTCTCAGATGGTAAAGCTGCCCATTCCTCGTGGCAAAAAGCCTAAAGTTCCTGTAAATTTTTGGGCTGTTTTGCACGAACTGCACGCTTGAGATCTCCCCAGAGCAGCTCAAAAATATTGAGGTCAGGAGACTGAGATGGCCACTCCAGAACCTTCACTTTATTCTGCTATAGCCAATGACAGGTCAATTTGGCCTTGTGTTTTGGATCAATGTCATGTTGGAATGTCCAAGTACGTCCCATGTGCAGCTTCCTGGCTGATGAATGCAAATGTTCCTCCAGTATTTTTTCATCATTCATATTCTCAGAAAAATGGCCAAGAAATCATAAATTCTGCCAGGGTATGTAAACTTATGAGCACAACTGTATAGTATGTGTAATGTATGGTAGTTATGGTCATCTCCATCTAGCAGCCGACATGTACGCTACTTAGTTCCCACTAGAGTGCACGCGTGAGAAATCTCCAGAAACCTGCAATGGTAGTCCCAAGGTTTTGACTGCATGGGGGCCTCTATAAAGTGAATAGTCCAACATTGGTAGTAAGTGTAGTAGATGAGGGCAGAATGCACAATGATTATAATTCACCTTTTTAAAAGGATGGCCATTACTTTGTGCAAAATAGTGAGTTTTTTTTTATTAAGATTGTTTACTTCATTCAAATATTGTGTATGTCCTATAGGTATCAGGCAATCAAATTTCAATACAATAAAAAACGGTATATACATTCATTGCATGCAAAGTTACATATTTACATAGTGAGGTTGAAAATATACACTAGTCCATCTACATAGTTACATAGTAGGTGAGGTTGGAAAAAGACACAAGTCCATCAAGTCCAACCCATGTGTGTGATTATATGTCAGTATTACATTGTATATCCCTGTATGTTTTGGTCGTTCAGGTGCTTATCTAATAGTTTTTTGAAACTATTGATGGTCCCTGCTGAAACCACCACCTGTGGAAGGGAATTCCACATCCTTGCCGCTCTTACAGTAAAGAACCCTCTACGCAGTGTAAGGTTAAACCTCTTTTTTTTATAATCTTAATGAGTGGCCATGTGTCTTATTAAACTCCCTTAAGTTGTATCCCTATCGTGTGGTCACCAACATGGTATTTGTAAATGTAAATCATATCCCCTCTCAAGGGTCTCTTCTCCAGAGAGAATTAGTTCAGTGTTCGCAAACTTTCTTCATAACTAATATCCTCCATTCCCTTTATTAGCTTTGTTGCCCTTCTCTGTACTCGCTCCATTTCCAGTACATCCTTCCTGAGGACTGGTGCCCAGAACTGGACAGAATAACCTAGGTGAGGCCGGACCAGAGTCTTGTAGAGTGGGAGAATTATCGCTTTATCTCTTGAGTTAATCCCCTTTTTAATGCATGCCAATATTCTGTTTGCTCTGTTAGCAGCAGCTTGGCATTGCATGCCATTGCTGAGCCTATCATCTACTAGGACCCCCAGGTAATTGTCCATCCTTAATACACCCATAGGTTTTCCTCCAGTGAATAGATTGCATTAATATTTTTGCCTCCCAAATGCATTATTTTACATTTTCCTACATTAAACCTCATTTGCCATGTAGTTGCCCACCCCATTAATTTGTTTGGATGTTCTTGCAAGGTTTCCACATCCTGCAGAGAAGTTATTGCCCTGCTTAGCTTAGTATCATCCGCAAATACAGAGATTGAACTGTTTGCCCCATCCTCCAGATGATTTATGAACAAATGAAATAGGATTGGTCCCAGCACAGAACCCTGGGGGAACCCCATTTTCCACCCCTGACCATTCTGTTTACTCCCCATTTATCACCACCCTCTGAACTCGCCCTTGTAGCCAATTTTTAATCCATGTACTTACCCTTTGG
The DNA here is from genome assembly GCA_028564925.1 of Lithobates sylvaticus. Classification (NCBI taxonomy): domain Eukaryota; kingdom Metazoa; phylum Chordata; class Amphibia; order Anura; family Ranidae; genus Lithobates; species Lithobates sylvaticus. The sequence goes on from CM053026.1 coordinate 645,980,021, forward strand.
TCCATGCCAACGAACCTTACTTTGTACAGTAAACGTTTATGGGGACTGTGTCAAATGCTTTTGCAAAATCCAGATACACCACATCTATGGGCCTTCCTTTATCTAGATGGCAGCTGACCTCCTCATAGAAGGTTAATAGATTGGTTTGGCAAGAACGATTCTTCATGAATCCATGCTGATTACTGCTAATAATACATATTTCATTACTAAAATCTTTTATATAGTCACTTATCATCCCCTCCAAGAGCTTGCATACTATTGATGCTAGGCTAACTGGTCTGTAATTTCCAGGGGTGTATTTTGGCCCTTTTTTAAATATTGGTGCTTCAATGGCTTTTCTCTAATCAGCTGGTACCATTCCAGCCAGTAGACTGTCAGTAAAAAATGGGAACAATGGTCTGGCAATTACTTAACTGAGTTCCTTAAGGACCCTCGGGTGCAAGCCATCTGGTCCCGGTGACTTATTAATGTTAAGTTTTCCAAGTCTATTTCTAATTCTGTCCACTGTTAGCCATGAGGTTTCCCCCTGTGATGTGTCATGAGGATAAACACTGCAGTTTTTGGTTACTGAAGCCCCCCAATTTCCTTGGGAAGACTGAGGAGAAGAATACATTTAATTTTGCCATCTCCCTATCCTTTGTAGCCCGATCTCATTCCTCATTCCTTTTTTACTGTTTATATACTTAAAGAATTTCTTGGGATTTTTATTTGCTCTCCTCTGCTATGTGTCTTTCGTGTTATATCTTAGCCGCCCTAATTGCACCCTTACAGTTCTTGTTGCATTGTTTGTAAAGTCTGAATGCTGATGATGATCCCTCAGCCTTGTATTTTTTGGAGGCCTTCTCCTTTGCTTTTGTATGCATTTTTACATTGCAGTTAAGCTATCCGGGACTTTTGTTTGCTCTTTTAATTTCCCAATGGGATGCATTGGCTAATGCCCTTATTTAATATGCTCCTAAAGCAAATCCATGTCTCCTCCATGTTCTTTGTTCCTAAGATTTTATCCCTAATTATATCTTCTAGCAAGATTTGTTGTTTAGGGAAGTTGGCTCTTTTGAAATTCAGTGTCTTTGTATTCCCCTTATGTTTCCTATTTTTGTGATTTATCTAGTTCAACCAACAAGAAAAAAATATATTTAAAACCCCCATATACACAATCCCATACTCACAGTTGATCCAGAGGAAGGCAATAAAAAAACTATAAAACATGATCCAATTTACTCCAGTTGGCATCCTGATCCCCCAGGTGGCAATTGGATATTCCTGGTGTTGTGATCCTTCTAGTGATACACCCTAGAGCTCTTTATCCACTGCTTATTGCATACTGTTTGCTCATTTTGTAATCATCGAAAAAACAAGAGCATTTTTGTGCCTCTGCGTTTTTGGAAAGGGTCAGGGACTTTTTTTCATGCAAAATGCAGCGTTTTGCATGTAATAGAAGTCAATGGACCCGCATTCAAAACGCAAGTACCGCGTATTTACCGCGATTTTGCCGCGATTTGCGTTTTTTTCATTTTTTTACACTGTATATAGCTGTTTGCTAAGCAACCACAGTGTAAAAAAAAAACGCAAAACGCAGCAAAATTGCGGCAAAATCACTGTAAAAACGCGTGTCCAAAAACATGGCAAGCACCGCAAGAAGCACTGCAAAAACACTCAAAAGCAAAATGCATAGATGTGAATCGAGCCTTAAAGCCTAATAAATAAATAAATACATGTACAACAAATGGATTGGTTGACTCGTCGCAGTACAAGTCACACCTCACAGAGCCATGACAAGTGAATTGAAAAAGTTTGTAAGTGTACAGAATTTATGTATATGTTGTATACCATAAAATGGCAGGATAAATCACACAATGGTGTATACATTTCTAAGGTATTACAGTTGACTCCTCACCAAAAGGCCATGCTATGCTTTCCTCCATGGCCATTACAAAAGTTCTCAATGAAATCTGATTCATTTTTCTCAAGTCAACCTGCAATGACATCCAATGGTCTATATATTTTGGGGGGTTTAGTTTACATCCCCACTGGAGCTCCTAGCTAAGTACCCCACCAATGGCAATTTAAATATATAAATTCTGTGCTAATACTTTGTGATGTGAAAAAAAATCCTCTCCATGTCAACCACAAACATTGTTAGGATTCTGGTATTTTTTCTGTTCATCCTAACCTTTTTATGTTCTTTAGCTGTTGAGACATAACCTACTAGTGCACTTACTGAAAGTGATTGCTGCATTTTTCCCATGTCATTAGCCAATGTTATTGGCAGGGGTACCAGAGTTTGAATAAACACCTTAATTGAAGAATATGAATCAGCTGTTCAGGTGACCTGACCGAGATATCTATGGATTTGCTTACGATTTAATATTATATATTTTACAACAATTCGTTTATTGAAGTTTGAGTTACCCTTTAGACAGAAGGCAGTAAAACCTTTAAATTCTCAGCGTCTAGAACTTAGCAATGGCAAGAGTTTAAGATAGAAAATGAATCCTTGCATTGATCCCATCTACTTTACAACGTTATACTTATTCTTCACCTATGGCAGATCTATGGCAAGCAGCTATGATCAGAGTTTTATTTTTTATACAAGTGAATGTGCTATGTTTGTTCCTCAGTGGCAGATGTGAGAGAGTCTTATGCTTTATGTGGTTAGTTAGCCCTGTTACTGAACCATATGGAAGCTCACTATTATCTACCAAAGAATTTCCTCCACAAATTGTAGAGAAATAAAGGGCTGAGTTGTGGGTACTCTTCCCCTTAGTTTCATTACATGTAAATTTCTATAACACTCTCAAAAGCAGCAGGTGCAAACTATACTTATGTTTAATGGTCAGAATCCAATGTTTATAGCTGAACCATATGTAAGCACCGTATTTTGAAGCCAAGATTTCTTTGTCAAGACGCATTAGTGATAATGTAAGCTGCTCACACATGGTGCAGTTAAGTGTTAAATCAAAGGCGCTGCTCTCATTCACTCCCTAGATACACTGGGGGTAATGAAGGTAATCAAAAAGTAAACAAAATGAAACAATGTAAATACCAAGAGAGACTTGAAATATCAATATTAAATGTATCATTGTATAAGAGTACAACTCACTGAAAGTAGATCAGATAGGCGATTCGTGATCCAAATGACATTCCGCACAAAGAACACATTAAAAAGAGTACAAATTAAGTCGAGGAAGTCAAGCATAAACTAAGACATTCTCCTGTCTAAAGGGAAATGAATATATAAAACGCAAGCCATAGGAAATAATGGCTTGCAACACGGTGTAACAATAATAATCCTGGATGGCTGCCAAAATTTTGCAAAGAACAGCTTTGGAGTATTTTGAGGCTATGTTGTTTTATATAGTGCCATCCATATACAGCAGGACACAAAACTGTGATTAAACTGAGAATTAAATTAATTCTAATTTCTACCAACGGCAAGCCCCATAGAGTGGTGCTTATGTACTTATAGTGTTGCCTTTCATCCTGTAACTATCATAAACAGAGATGCCACCTCTCCACTGTACCATACAAAGTAAGCCAAAGGATATATACATATGAGAATCTTCTACCAACCATTTCTAAATTCTACTTACATTGCTGAAGCAAGTGATATACCTGCTTCATCACATCTAAAATATGCACACTGCACGTTTACATTTTAAAGTTTTTTTTTTATTTTTAAGTTATTAATTAGTGCAGAGATTCTGTGATCATCAATACACATAAATACTGAATGGTACTAGTTAATATGGAGAGCAGGTGCTACTATCTGCTGGACTCTGCAGCATTTCTTGGCATGACACCAAGGCCTGTATTTTACATTCTATTAATTAAATGCAAGTTGCAGTATAGAGCCTGCAGTGCCCCTCAGAGTTCTCTGTGCTTGGACTGAAGTGATACTAGTATGTTTGGTGGTAGATTACAAAGCTGGGTGTTACAGTAGTTACAGCTAAACTCCTGTTAAAAAACAAAAAACAAACAAAAGACCATCAACAGATAGAATATCTAACCAATGTTTGCTGCAATATTCAGATCAAATCTAGAGATCTTTCTGCTGCTAGGTGTCCTCAGTCTGATGGCCAACATCATTCATCCCTCTTCCTCTTAGCCTATGTGAGCCTCCTCTGAGCCTGTGCTATCTAGAACCCAGCTTTTCAGGAGATAGTAAAAGGTGAAGCAAAACCTCTGGCTCTTTGTACTGCTGCTTCCTCTCACACTCCAGCCCTACTGTACAGGGTCTATAAGAGGCTGATACCAGGTAAAATTCAGTTACTTAGACTGTTAAAATAATAATAACAATAGTATTCTACATCAAATTGCATATCTGGCTAGAGCTTAAAGTGTTACTAAACCCAGGACCCTGCATTCACTATATCTGGTCTTCCACAGTACACAGAACATGGAAATACAATAGTTTTAGTATATATAAACTGCTAAATACCTTTAATCATCAGCAGTTAGAACAGTCATGTGATCTGTACTCAGTGTCTGGTTAAATTTTGTAGGAGGAGTCTTCATTTTCCCCTGATTGTCCTATAAGACCCTCTGTCTGGACGGTGCTGATTGGCCCTGTGTTGATCACATGCACTCTCCCAAGAAAAAAAAACTCTCTAGCAATACACACCAAACTGAGCTTGTGCAGCTTGTCCCCTAATGCTCTGTTCTATCAGAGGATGGATTGGAGTCAGTGAAAGTATAACAAACATGCTATACTGCATATACAGATTTTACTGTTGTGTGTTTAGTAACACTTTAACTTTAAACTGTAATAAAATGTAATAAAATAAAGGCAGACAATAGAACATTATCTGCTCATGCATGAGAAAAAAATGGAAACAGAATATATTTTTTTAATCTGGAGCCTCACAAGGTGCTCAGTTAATAAATGTGAAGAGGGAAAAAGCCTTTTTCAGATGAAATGTTGAGAGTGGAGCATGATGCTGGGAAGAGCTTTGGATCTGTGTCTATTGAGCAGTGGAAGAATAGTGAGCAGTCTTAGGATTTGAGCCGCTGGCCCGTTGTTTGCTGCATCCTGCTGCTGCATACACTCTCCATGGGAAATTGTGTTGATGTGCCTGTTTACTTGCAGTTTATATGAGTATTGTTTTAGTGTCTTAATACAATTATCCAGGAGTCATCATACCATTGGAGTTCTCCTTTGCTCTTTTTATGTTACCATCTGAAGCAGAACAGAGGAAGTGGTGGATAACAGCCTAAGTAGCTGACATGAGCCTTGTTTGCCTAATCTGTTTCTAGAGAGGCATATGGGTCTGGTAAGTGCAACCCTTGATTGTGGTGGAGGGAGCACTTTGTGATGTAACGAATTCAAGCACCTGGGAAGAAATACTTGGTGAAGGAAACTTTTAGACAACACTGCATTGGACCTTGTGTTGCTTTGGACATTTGTTGAATTGTTTTATTTATTTTTCATTTATTAACTATTTGTTCTCAGTGTTGTATTTTATGTATTTAATATTCATGATTGAAGACTCTTTTTGCTCTCAGGTCATTAGTTCCCGACACCAAGATAGCAATAGAGACAGTTACTTGTTATTGATAGGTATTTCTATTATAAAGCTGACAAGCCTTTTTCCTACGTTACTGTACCTGTTGATTTGCAGTGGAATAACTTTTGATCCATATTTTGATGTTTAACTTTGGGCAACCCCTGAAGTGCCTTATTGAACACGAAAGACATATTAAATAGTATTGGGACGCCTGCCTTTACACACACATGAACTTTAATGGCATCCCAGTCTTAGTCCATAGGGTTCAGTATTGAGTTGGCCCACCCTTTGCAGCTATAACAGCTTTAACTCTTTTGGAAAGGCTGTACACAAGGTTTAGGAGTGTGTCTATGGGAATGTTTGGAAACAAGAAAAGCAGAAGGGCGCACCGACCTTTGTGCATTACCACTAAAAAGGTTTTATTAAAATATATAAAAACAGCAAAATTACTACTCACAAACGAGTACACGGTACAGGCAAAAACATGGATGGATGCACACGTCCACTGCTTTCAATCACGATTCTTGAACACCGGGAGGACCTGATGGTTCCTCCAGTGAATGGCTGACGCGTTTCAGGGGAGTACCCCTTTCATCAGAGCCTACAAGCGGGCAATGGTCTCGTCTCCCCCCATTCTATTCAACTCTCTTCTTTTATGGGGAGGGAGAGTTGAATAGAATGGGGGGAGACGAGACCATTGCCCGCTTGTAGGCTCTGATGAAAGGGGTACTCCCCTGAAACGCGTCAGCCATTCACTGGAGGAACCATCAGGTCCTCCCGGTGTTCAAGAATCGTGATTGAAAGCAGTGGACGTGTGCATCAATCCATGTTTTTGCCTGTACCGTGTACCGTGTACTCGTTTGTGAGTAGTAATTTTGCTGTTTTTATATATTTTAATAAAACCTTTTTAGTGGTAATGCACAAAGGTCGGTGCGCCCTTCTGCTTTTCTTGTTTCCGTAGTGTTGTGAACACCCATTGTTCAAAGGAGGGCTGCAAGATTTTGGACCATCCTTCCAGAAGCGCACTGATGCGGAAGAAAAGGCCTGGCTTGCAGTGTCTGCTCTAATTCATCCCAAAGCTGTTCTATCGGGTTGAGGTCAGAACTCTGTGCAGGCCTGTCAAGTTCCTCCACCCCAAACTCGCTCATCCGAGTCTTTAAGGACCTTGTTTTGTGCACAGTCACGTTGGAACAGGAAGGGGCCATCCCCAAACTGTTCCCACAAAGTTGGGAGCGGGAAATGGTCCAAAATGTCTGAGCCTGCTGACGCCTTAAGAGTTCCCTTCACTGGAACTGAGGGGCCAAGTCCAACCCCTGAAAAACATCCCCCCACCATAACCCCCCCCCCCCCCACCAAATTATTTGGAGGGGTGGCCCAATACTTTGACAATATAGTGTTGATGAGCGAGTTTGGGGTGGAGGAGCTTGACTGGCCTGCACATCGACCCGACAGAACACCTTTGGGATGAATTAGAGCAGAGATGTTAATTGATGACAGAGTTATTCTGCATTAAACTTGTGGCTATTAAAGTGTGGTTGCACCCAAGAAAAAAAAAAAAGCATGAATGTTCCTAAAAAAAATATTAAAAAACATTTGGAATTTTTTTTAACTCACCTCTAAATGGCTGTTGCTTCGGGGTCCCTCGTAGTCTGCCTCCTTCAGTGCCTGGGCTGGTGACATCACTTCCCCTCTGCGCAGGAAGGGCTCAGCTCTGCCCCCTTCCTCTTGTCAATCATCTGGGACACGTGACAGGTTCCAGATGATTACGCGGCCACTCACGGCACGCGGTGCCGCTTGTGCATGCGCAGTGGGTGCCCGGCTGTGAATCCACAGCCGGGCGCCCACAGTTATAATGTCAGCGCCAGTGAACTTAGGGGGGGGGACGAGCGGGGCTTCGATCCCCCGCATTGCTGGACCCTGGGACAGGTAAGGGTTCCGATTATTAAAAGTCAGCAGCTGCAGTATTTGTAGCTGCTGACTTTAATTTTTTTTTTTTTAAATGGGCACACCACTTTAACTCCATCTCATCAGGAGTACAAGAGTGAAATCAATCTATAAGCATATGAGCAACAATTACACTCATGATATAGCACATGTTATTAATTTTCTAAAAACAAAATTTTGCTTACTTTTGCCATGACAATATAAAATGTACATGCTTGCTGTTTGTTTCACAGTGGAATCACAAGTTGTTTCAACTAACTTGTGGTTTGGGCCATGTTTTAGCTCTATTTTCCTATGTAAATTCGGCCTGTGGTCCCCCAAAAGAAATTCCAATCAGAAAAACACTAAAAGCAAAAAAACATAGTGGCCATAAATCCCCATAAGAACCGTTGCCTACATTTCAGCTAACAAGGCCAGCAGCATTTGAGGAGGAAAACATAGTACCAAGAGGGTTAACAAGAATGACCTTCTCCCTTATCGGAGCTGGAATATTCCCAACATCTAAAATTGAAATCTAAATTATATTCTTTTTCTTCATTAGAGGCAGAGACTTTTTAAATTACAATAATTAAATGCTCTATATTTAAATGGCAACATAAATTCTATTAGAATTTATATAAATATATAGAAGAAACTTTTTTTAAATGTTATTATAGATTTGAAACAGGTTAGGATGAAAACAATAAACAGAACATTTTATTTTTTTAAAGGCATACCCCATTATGTTAGATTTGAAAGAAAAAACTGAAGTCCATGTGAAATGTTTCATACTCACAGTTAAGTATACTAGTTTGGATTGTCTTTGGGCTGTATCTTAGTTTTCATAAAAAGCGTATAAGCCTTTATTAACTGGGCAGCCTATAAATTTACCCAACTCCCTTTTTTTATTTTATGTGAAGAAATAGCGGGCAAGACAAAACCAAAAAAACTACTACAGAAAATGTAAAGGTAAACAATATACATCAAACCGATTTATATATTTGTTTCTGTTGTGTAGCATTTCTACATTTTGTTTACTTTTTATGTTATAATTTATATGAAATCTGAAATGTTTATTGATTTTCCTTTGGTTGATCATGAAAGATTGGTTGCTGTTATTGCTTGTTCTGTAGTGCCATAGCTGCATAGCTGAAACAACATTCTAAAGATTTTCATCCCCTTATTCAGAAAGAGTAAACTTCTATTCTTAAAGTGTTACTAAATCCAGGACCCTGCATTCACTATATCTGGTCTCCCACAGTACACAGAACATGAAAATGCAGTTATTTTAGTAATTATAAATTGCTAAACACCTTTTCTCATCAGAAGAACAACAAAAATGGCAGGCTCAGCACATGTATTTACCCCAACAATTAGGGGGATTACTTATGGATCCTACACCGTGTAGGGTGCTGTTGCTGTAACTAAGCATATGACAAAAAACAAGAGATTCAGGTGTAAGGCACCAAAAAAGAGTTACTATTGGCAACAGAAAATTATCCTTTTAAGAGTATCAAAATTCATATTTATTAAATTAAAGCCAGATGAAGCTACGTTATGAACGATAGCAAAATGCGTTGACATCATCACCGTTCTGTCGAGTGACGCTGCCTCACCAAGCTCCCTGCACTGAGAATGCTGACTACATGTGGAGACACCCAATCGTGACGGCACATCAGTGCCTGTGGATCAGTGATAGACTTATGGAGGATTGAGGCCAACAATATTCACACTGCAAGAGTGGTAAAGTACCCCCAGTATTGGCTGAAAACCTTTACATTGACATTACCAGGAGTTCCCCGAAAAAACGTTTCATACACATAAGATCTACCTGATATGATTCCATCAATACATGGCTAAAAACTACCTAAGACACCTTCTCCCGGATAGATGGACATTGATCTGTGTCTCCCAAAACATGCACTTTAGGGCACCTCCTGCCCCTTTACAATGATTACCTTTATAATCAACCTCCTCTTCCCTCTTTCCTTCCCTTTTCCTATCACTTTTTCCTGGAGCCACACACAGGTTGAGCTTTCACTTTATTTAAATAATAATTTTTATTTAATGATAGTAAGGATGTATTTCATCTGACACCTCAACCTGTCTGTTGCTACACGGCGTCCGGACGCTTCTTTTTAATTGTTGTATGTACTGTCTTTTGTTTACATGTCTGTGTGATGCATCAATTACTGCAGTGAATCCTGCTAGCCATTATAGTGAAGCTGTTGTATCTTAATGACCTTTGGTCTATCACTTTACCAATCTGTCTTTAATTTAATTTAATAAATATGAATGTTGATACTCTTAAAGAATTATTTTCTGTTGCCAATAGTAACTATTTTCTGGTGCCTTACACCTGAATCTCTTGTTTTTTGACCTTTTCTCATGAGCAATATATAGCAGTCTTGTGACTTCTAGCAGTGGCCAGCCAAGCACTGGTTAAAGTTTGTAGGAAGAGTTTTCTGACTGCCCTATGAGACTGCAAGATCTCTGTCTGGACAGTGCTGATTGGCCCTGTGCTGATTACATGCACTTGCTCAAGAAAAAAAAAAAACTTCTCTAGCAATACACACCAAACTGAGCATGTGCAGCCTGACCCCATAGGCTCTGTGTTATCAGGAAATTATCAGGGGACAGTAGAAGGAGGGGAGAATCAGAGAAGACAAGATCAAACAGCCTTTAGACACAATGCAGAGGATTAACCCCTCTAGGTTCCACACTGAGTATAACAAGCATGCATTACTGCATATACAGACTGATTTTACTGTTGTTAGTAACACTTAAAGCCCCTGTTCATACTATGGGCCGGTTTGAATTTGTGTGAGTTCAGCTGAACTTGCATGATTTCAAACTGGCATTGCAGTCCAACTTCGGGGTGATTTGACAGACATCTGTGCGATACACCCATTCTACCCATTCGCGCACTCCTATTGGCTAAGAGCCCGGTCCGTCACTTTAAAAGGAACACTTCCGGTTGTCTGGTCACGCCCTCATGACGAAGTCGGATATGACGAAACGCGCGTCAGGGACGTAGACCAGACAACCAGGAAGTGACGACATCTGCGCTCCAGCCCTGCGTTCCACTGACCGGGAAGCAGGAATCTAGCAGAGCGGATCCGGAAAGTGAATCCAGGCACAGTGCAATATTTACATTTACCAATTTCAATGCTGATTTTAATGTTTACTCTGGCACGCATTTAATACTAAGGGTTTTTTTTGTCCATTTATTTTATGGGGAGGGTGAATAAAATGTTTTAAGCAGTATCACGCTATGTGGATGCAATTCTTTTTATACATGACCTGACTGGCAATGGTGAGCTGTTGACTAGAGGCTGTGGAGGAGAGTTGGAGGAGACCTGTAAAGGAAGGAGCAGAGTCCTGTTGAGAGATTATATGCCTATATTTGCTTTAGCTCTGGTGAGTGCATCCCCATAGGGGAACCTAAAACACGTGGTGGAGTGTGCTGGTCAGATCACATCATATTGGATATAGAACTGTCATCTTTCCCATCCTACTTTGGATAGTGCTGGACTGTTTTATTAAATGAATTAACTTTGATACTCTATCGATATTAATATTAATTTATTTATTGATATATACATACATTTTTTTATTTATTTACCCGGATATTAATTTATATTGATCCACCATCATATCAGATTTTAGTCTCTGATTACTAAGCGCTGCTACAGTATTTTAATGAGTTCTAATTTTTATTACTTGTTATTTTATTGTATTTATACACGTTATCTCAATCTTAAGCAGCTGCTAGCAGTGTACTGTTTTAAAGTGTGCACACTGAGTTACGTATATATTTATTTATTTATTTATATACTTCACATATACATTTGCAAACAGCAAGAAGCTATCATCCGTCTGAGCGCAGAGAGGTGTTTGACATAGGAGGGCCCGTATAACAAACATCCAATTTTTGCATGTTTTGAAACATGCCTCTTTATGTACCCTAAAAAATAAAAATAAAATAAAATATGAAACCAAGAATTTGTGTTTTTACCAAAAATGTGTTTTACAATGCACATGTACATGTTCACAGAATAAAAGGTTTTATACTCAACAATGTGTGGCTTCTACTTTCAATGATCAATACCAGTTTTTGTATTAAGTTGGTGTTTACAGTGACAATGAGTGTTATTTAATAATGGAAAAACCACTTGGCACTACAAGTGCACTAGGAGAACCTAGGAGACATCGAAAATAAACCCAAGCAGTAAATGAAAATCAAGATTTTATCTGATAAAAAAGAAAATTTATTCCAAATTTGCTGGCAAAACAATGGCCCCCCTACCCGTAAAATATTGTACATCATTTTCTCTGACCTCACAGGCACTTTGGGGGGGGGGGCAAGCCAGGACGGCCCACTTCCAGGGCCTTCAATGGAACTTCTGAAAGTCCAACCTCAGGTCCAACATAACTTGCATTATGTTTTTTTAAGAAAATTGTGCAGGATGCAGCAACTCAAAATTATATGGTTCAGTTTGTATTCCGCCATATTTATGGCTGTTTGAAACGGAAACGGCTGGCCAGGATCACAAATGCATCCTCCACCACTCTTCTGGCTCTGGCCAGCTGGTAATTAAAAACCCTCTTCTCCGGGGTGAGGGCCCTCTGGGGGAATGGCCTCATCACAGGGTCAACCAGACCGAATGGCTCATCTGCAATGAAGACAAATGGCAGTCCTTCCACGTTCTCCTCCAGAGGTGGCAATCCCAATCCACCACTCTCGAGATGTCTGTAGAACTCGATCCGGGCAAATACTCCACCATCCGACATCCGCCCATTCCTCCCCACGTTCACATAAAGAAACTCGTATGTCGCCGACACCACCGCCATCAACACGATACTATTGAACCCCTTGTAATTATAATAGTATGACCCCGAATGGGGTGGGAAGACAATGTAGACGTGCTTCCCATCAATTGCCCCTCCACAGTTGGGAAAGTCTCAACGGGTGGCAAAGTGGGATGCCACAGTCTGCCATTCCTGTTGCGTTGAAGGAAACTGAGTCAAATAAGAAAAAAAAACTGTAATTTTGCACATAAACATTGCAAGCAGATTAGACGCAAACATTCTTGGCTAACATCAGTATAACATTTTATTTTAAGGAGTATTTAAATGCAAACATATAAGGCCCACTTATCAGATTCCTCACCCCCTCTGATGACCCCTTGGAAATTTTTTACGGGGGAGATGTTTTGGACAGGTAACCCTCTCCACTTCATTGAGAGCTGAATGCATAAATAATGTGTGTTACTTTGGCCAGCCCATCCTTACTTACACTATTGGCAGCCCACTGGACAGGTAAGAAGTGTCATAAGACAAAAATATAAATACACACTGTACAAATGGAAGCACATTTTTACATTTTGCAATTACCTATCAAGATAATAATAGGAGAAAAAAAACTTTAAACAGTACCATTTGAAAGTATTCTGGCAGGCCTTTGCACTACATGCTTTGGTGAATTCATCCATAAATATGAACACAAAAGAGGTATGTATAGTGTATGGGTTTGGCAAAGTCAGCAGATAGAGGATTGTTATCAGCTGACTTAGTGGTTGGGGGGAGGGAGGGTTCCAAATGAGTTTGGGCCCCCCAAAAGAAAGCCCCTGGCACTCGGCATGAATTTAAGGACATTAAAGGGGTGTTTAGGGTAAAGCACTACTATGGAGCTGCCAAAATACATTGTTATGTGACTAGGCTAGGTGTGTGTGGGCCCATGATAGCATGCTGGGGAGGTTAGTGAAGGCAAATATGCATGTAGGCCAAAAAAGGACTATTAAAAGCTTACATCATGCATGAGGACAAAGGGGACACTCACAGCATATTCCAACCATGGTATTTAGGAAACGATGAAAGAAATAAAATACATTAGCATACATTAAATACATAGAATGTGATGTTAAAGAAGAAATCTAACCTTAATATAGTCCTTCTGCTGGACCTGGATGATGGCAGAACTGGTCTCTGGGATAATGATCCACAGAGCCTGGGGGGACATGACTGTCGAGAACTTAAGGTCCTGCAGGCTTCTCCCAGTCACCAAGTACTGCAATGTGGCGACTAGCCTCTGCTCCGGAGTGATGGCTTGCCGCATCCAGGTATCCTGCCTGCTGATATAAGGGATCAGCAAAGTCAACAGATGGTGAAAAACGGGGTCTGTCATCCTGAGAAAGTTCCTGAAATCATCAGGATTATTCTCCTGGATATCCCGCAGCAAAGGCATGTGAGAGAATGGGTCACGCTGGAGCAACCAATTCTTGGTCCATGAACTCCTCCTTGCCCTGTTCATGGACTGGGCTTGGGTCAAAGCTATAAGCCCAACACCAAGCCCCCGCACAGCACGAACTTTACGATGAGCATGTACCCACAACCTGGTTTCAAAACAGTCGGCTGGTCAGAGCGAACTAACAGAACGCACTGAAGAACAGCAATGCCTGTGAAGAGCGAGCTGAAAATCAGCAAGGAGCGGGCAAGAACGCACTGAAAAACGAACTGACTGCATGCACTGAAAAACAGATACAAACCCACAAGCACAAACTGAACAGCAGGAAAATAATCTGAAAAGCACGAGTCTGAAAAGCGTGAATCATCTCTAACCAACTTATACTAACATGCGATAAACACGAGATTAGCAGAAGGAGCCCAAAGAGTGTCACACTTGGTATTGAACTTCCCTTTTATACTACCGTTGTACGTGTTGTACGTCACCGCGTTCTTGCCGGTCAGAATTTGGTGTGACCATGCGTTGGCAAGACAAGCTTGATCGGAATTCAGTCAGAAAAACCATCATAGCTTTTTCCGAAGAGAATTCTGATCGTGTGTAATCTATATCATAGTTTGTAGACGGGATAACTTTTGAGCAAACTAATCAATATACACCTATTGCATTTTTTTACCAAAAAATATGTAGAAGAATATATATTGGCCTAAACTGATGAAGAAATTAGCTTTTTTTAAATTTTTGGGGATATTTATTATAGAAAAAAGTAAGAAACATTGTATTTTTTTTCAAAATTGGCAATTTTTTTTGTTTAAAGCTCAAAAAATAAAAACCGCAGAAGTAATCAAAAGAAAGCTCTATTTGTGGGACATCAATTTTGTTTGGGTACAGTGCTGCACAGCCACGCAATTGTGAGTTAAAGCGACGCAGTGCCGTATCGCAAAAAATGGCCTGGTCATTAAGGGTCAAATCCTTCTCAGGTCCTTAACTCGTTAACTATTTTTGGAGCTAATGCGGAAAGTATGATGTTTGGTTTAGTAACACTTTAAGTGGTTAAATTCAAGCCAAAAATATCAGTTTATTGGTAGACATGGTTTCCATTGCTTGCGTATTACCAGATGTTTAGGAATTACTACATTTTTTTTGGTGTGATGGTTCAGTTGGAACATGACTTGATCTTCTTAGAAGTGAGGATCAATAACCAGCTTTATCATATTACCAAAGAAAAATAGGGTGTAAACTACTGGGCACTAGATCATTTGCCAGTCCATAAATGTATCAATTGTGATTTCACCTTACATGAACAGACCATTTCTTACTTCTTGACCTTTCCAACTTAACTGGAAATAAAACAAATAAGGCAACAAAACATGAATTATGTCAAGTCTCGGCATACAGCTTGCAAGGTCCTTCAGTATTAACAAAAGTATTTTTATCAAAAATGAAAAGCGCGCATCTAAATTTCCTGATAGTGTTATCAAATACTGCTCAAAAAACACAGGTGAAGGTTCGAGTTTGGTTCCAGTGCACTCCAGGTGTTAGCTGCAACAATGTAAAAATACAGTCAAATACAGCCAAACACCAGCCTTTTCATAAAGGCTTCTTCGAATATCTCAAGAAATTGTATGTAGAACATGAGCAATATAGTTTTTCACACAAACATATTTATAAACAAATCTCAGATCTCAGTGTGACGGCCATATCATGCAAGGACATCTTATTACCATCTTCCATGGCTAAAGTAAGTGAACCTAAATTACTTTCCAGCATCATATGCTTACATTCTCTGCACTCCCCTGAAGCTTTGTTTTTCTACTGGGAGCAAAGAGAAATACCAAGTACTTCTAGGAATAGGAAGCTTATGACTCATTCCCCTTCCTCCCAGGTGACAGTGCTGGTGCTTTGTGATTGACCAAGTGCATTCACAGAGGAACGCACCTTGGAACTCACACAATACACCCTTTCTTGTCTTCCAACACCTGAATGGAGCCGTGAAGGAGTGAAAGAAAAGTATGTGCTGCTGCAAAGGTGGAAAGTTGAGTACATTTGCTGCTTCGTCCTTCACAGGCAAAGAATACATTTACCTTAAAATGTAAGTCCAGCCTAACACTAAAATTCCTGCATCTTTAGACATCCGCGACCTAACACTAACCTATATATTCCTGTACAGAAAAAAAATCATTATACATACCTTTTTTCAAGCCGATCTGATTCGTTCTCCAGCGGTGGAAGCTCTGCATAGGACAAAGCCGACAACAGCTGTGAAATGAATGGGGAGTGACGACACCCTTAGACTTACTATGGGGCTTCCTTTGTCGGACGTGTCCTCTGCACCCACCTCCACAGCGAAGCTGCAGCTGACAGCTCAGCATGGGATCAGGTTTGCTCCAGAAAAGGTATGTATACTGATTTCTTCTTTACAGGGCTAGATAGGTTAGTGTTAGATCGTCGATGTCTGTAGATGCAGGGATTTTAGTGTAAGGGTGGACCTCTACTTTAAGAAACGGAAATTATACTTCTGAAACTTTAAAATCTTTTATCAAAATAACTACACAGCAGCTAAGAAAATATTAAACCACAATGAAAGCAGAATCAAGATAATTAGATATGTGAGACACATAACATCTAGGCAGCAATAATCCCATTGTTTTGCTTTAAGTAAATACCTTAATTCTTCACACATTGCATTGCAAATCTACGACAGACACTCACTAAACATCACATATTAAAAGCAGAGTACATCAGTGGGCAGATATATTTAAAAAAATCACAATGATACATTGTCACAAACCTAGTTTAATTTGACAGTCATACACTTTGCATAATTGTAAAAGCTTTTAGATAACTGATTATGTACCTTCTCTTTCAAACACTGGTGGGAAAGCTTTGCCTGTGCTTGAACACTGTAATTAAACATGAAAATGCATTGAAGTGTGAACAGTAATATAGGTTTGACATTCTATCTTGCAATCACCTTATTATCGGTTCGCTTTGTATGACATTTAGAAGAATATTCAGTGTGAAATCGATAATAAAATTTACGCGTACATTCAACACATAAGTGTTGCCATTATTAAGGCAAAAAGTTGTCCATAAAATAATGTACCACAGTAAACTTTTGCTGAATAATTACTCTATGTTCCTAATTTTCTACAACAGTAATATGTTTACATTAATTGCCTCCAGAAATTGTTGTCTCTGGAGGTGACCCTGGTTATAATGTTGGTAAGTTTTACAGTACAATTCTTCCGTTCTTTCATGTTTGCTCCTGTTCTTTCAGTTAATATTTTTTTCTTTTAGTTTAATATTGAAACATAGCTTTCCAAGTGCAAAACAGTATTCCTATTCCAATGTGTCAGCATATTATAAATATTTGTCATGCAGTTGTCCTAAAAGACAAGTTATTGATTATAAAATAGCCAATTTTGGGCTGTAATGCAGGTCCCAGAGATCAAAAATGTTCCAATCCTTTCACATTCAAAATCTGTGTTCCAGGTATAACCTTATTCAGAATGCAAATAGGTTAGAAGATAGGCTCAGTATGTGCTCGATTTCTTTAGGAATATTGTATTGATTATTTTTTAATCAAACACTTTGCAGAAGAGTAAGTACAAACACAAGTAACAGTTAATGGAGCCTGTCAGCAGATTTAAGGTAATGGACATGGTTTGACTTCTGCTGCCTTTACCCTACATGTACCATGGAGCCTCAAAATGCTACTTGATATGAGCTGATATCAATCAGAAACCTATGTGGATCTACCATGATTATCTTTAAATTATGCAATCCCTTTCTGGTCTTTTCAGACCATTTATTTCTAGTGCAGCCTTTTGCAGTTATTGTACAGTCATCATACCAAGGACATTTTTGTAACCCTGAGCTCCTGCAAGTGCTAAAACAGGGGAAATTGTGGCACCATTTTGACTGAATTATGTGCCAAATTATTTGAGTTTTGTATAGTTTAAAAGTGACAGGTTTTTAGAGTATTAAAATATAGTAATATGTTACCTAAAGCAAAGTGGGGGAGTAGTCTCACCCAAGCAGGTTACCTCAAAACCCTAAACTGTGCACTTATCAAAAGTTGTGACAACATATAGACAACAAAGAGGCCATTGTGTTAATAATTAGGTAACAAACAGACAAGAATGACAATACACAGCAACTAATGTGTACATAAGCAAAAAGCGGTCAATGATGGCAATAGGCATGAAACGGGCAATTGTCTCAATACATGAGAGACAAATGGATAATGGTGGCAATACTGTGGTTTTTTTGTGTTTTTCTTATAGTACTATCATATGTTTAGTGGGATTTTTTAGTATGTAGTAGCCTTGTTGTACATTGTAGAATAAATGTTTCAATAAAAAAGTATCTGATTTAAAAAAGAAACAGTACTTTTTTACCTATTATATGTTGAATTAATCAAAAAGGTACATTAATAGTCTTTGCATTAAAAAATTTACTAAGAAAACTCAGTGACCTACAGGGAATAACGATATCGTACTGTGAAACAATAGAACCAAGCTCAACCAGGAGAAAACATTCTGATTTAGAAACTATGAAAACTGCAAGCACTCTGAATATGCCAAACTTTTCTAAAACAGATTATATAGCTTTGTTATAAGAAGTGGCTAAAATACTTTTCTTTGTTTGAGAATATGATAGAAATGGCTTATCACTTATTAAATAATAATATTAGTGCTAATTAGTGATAATAAAAACCAAATACAGAACTATAATCATAGGTCAAAAGCCCTTGAAATTATTTCTGTAGAAATATTTGAGGATATCCCATCTATTAAAGAAGAATTATCTAAAGTGAGACATAAGAAAGGGCTCTTGTTTCATGTACTAAGGACTTGAAGAATAGTTCTAGATCTTTGCATAATAGGTATCCAACAACATTCGATTTTAATGGGTGTGATTTTATGCTCCCCAATTATTTAGATATCTCTGAAAACAGAAAACCCTTAGAGAATATGTCAGCCCAACATTTCATTTCCCTGATATGTGCCTATTGTACCATTTAATTCTATGAAAAAACTATCTGGTATTCTCTCCTTATGTATTGCTTCCTGTGTGTGAAATCCCTGGTATCCTGCCAGTCCCTCTGCTTTCCTATTAAGAACTGATCCCACTAGGCATGAGAGAACATTGTGGTCAGTTTTCTTGCTGTGCTGTGAACTCAGCCTGTTCTCCTCCGATGATCAGGTGTCTGCCAACACGCACCTGCCCCAGCCACAGCCATTCACTGGGGAAACCAGTGTGCTGCTGTTTCTTCTCCCCCAGCTCTCCTGAGCTCCTTATGCAGGCGAGAACAGAGACTATGTGATCAATTATAAAACAGGGAAAAACTGCATTTATATATATTTTTTAATATATACAGTTTACACTGGTATTTAGCCTTCCATTTCTATTTTACACTGTATGAATTGTTAAGGTTTTACATATCAGATTTGCTCTATTTGAGATTCCCATGAAATCTAAACTGTGTGTTGTGATAGAACAATTGATTAATTTCTATAGAAAGGAAGGCAGTGTGTTTAACTTTTTCAAAACTTCTTGCAAAAAGTATTTAAAAAAGGAAGAGCTTACAGTGGTGTGAAAAAGTGTTTGCCCCTTCCTCATTTCCTGTTCCTTTGCATGTTTGTCACACTTAAGTGTTTCGGAACATCAAACCAATTTAAACAATAGTCAAGGACAACACAAGTAAACACAAAATGCAATTTGTAAATGAAGATGTTTATTATTAAAGGTGAAAAAAAATCCAAACCATCATGGCCCTGTGTGAAAAAGTGATTGCCCCCCTTGTTAAAACATATTATAACTGTGGTTGTCCACACCTGAGTTCAATTTCTCTAGCCACACCCAGGCCTGATTATTGCCACACCTGTTCACAATCAAGGCATCACTTAAATAGGAGCTGCTTGACACAGTAAGGTCCACCAGAAGATCCTTAAAAGCTACACATCATGCCGAGACCCAAAGAAATTCAGGAACAATTGAGAAAGAAAGTAATTGAGATCTATCAGTCTGGAAAGGGTTATAAAGCCATTTCCAAAGCTTTGGGAATCCAGCGAACCACAGTGAGAGCCATTATCCACAAATGGCGAAGACATGGAACAGTGGTGAACCTTCCCAGGAGTGGCCGGCCACCCAAAATTACCCCAAGAGCGCAGCGACGACTCATCCAAGAGGTCACAAAAGACCCCACAACAACGTCCAAGGAACTGCAGGCCTCACTTGCCTCAGTTAAGGTCAGCATTCATGCCTCCACCATCAGGAAAAGACTGGGCAAAAATGGCCTGCATGGCAGAGTTCCAAGGAGAAAACCACTGCTGAGCAAAAAGAACATCAAAGCTCGTCTCAATTTCTCCACAACACATCTTGATGATCCCCAAGACTTTTGGGACAACATTCTGTGGACCGATGAGACAAAAGTGGAACTCGTTGGAAGGTGTGTGTCCAAGTATATCTGGCGTAGAAGGAACACTGCATTTCAGAAAAAGAACATTATACCAACAGTAAAATATGGTGGTGGTAGTGTGATGGTCTGGGGCTGTTTTGCTGCTTCAGGACCTGGAAGACTTGCCGTGATAAAAGGAACTATGAATTCTGCTGTCTACCAAGAGATCCTGAAGGAGAATGTCCGACCATCTGTTCGTGTACTCAAGCTGAAACGAACTTGGGTTCTGCAGCAGGACAATGATCCTAAACACACCAGCAAGTCCACCACCGAATGGCTGAAGAAAAATAAAATGAAGACTTTGGCGTGGCCTAGCCAAAGTCCTGACCTGAATCCTATTGAGATGTTGTGGTATGACCTTAAAAAGGCCGTTCATGCTCGAAAACCCTCTAATGTAACTGAATTAGGACAATTCTGCAAAGACGAGCGGGCCAAAATTCCTCCAGGACGCTGTAAAAGCCTCATTGCACGTTATCGCAAACGCTTGGTTGCAGTTGTTGCTGCTAAGGGTGGCCCAACCAGTTATTAGGTTTAGGGGGCAATCACTTTTTCACACAGGGCCATGATGGTTTGGATTTTTTTTCACCTTTAATAATAAACACCTTAATTTACAAATTGCATTTTGTGTTTACTTGTGTTGTCCTTGACTATTGTTTAAATTGGTTTGATGTTCCGAAACACTTAAGTGTGACAAACATGCAAAGGAACAGGAAATGAGGAAGGGGGCAAACACTTTTTCACACCACTGTATATGTGGAAAGAGAGAAACAGCAATCCAGACTGCAACATTTGAAGAGGATTCTCTAGTCTTCAACAGATAAAATTTTTCTGGTTTTGCACAGAAATTCCTTGATTCATACGTAAAGTCAGAAGGGGGAGGGGTCACCCGTTGGCCCCGCCCTCAGCTATATAACAGCTGCCATCGCAAAGAGGCTTCAGTCAGCAAAAGCCTCACATGAAGGCAGAGTTTTTTCTGTTTTTTTTTTATCGGGTTGTTGGACGCTGTGAACGAAGATGAATGCACATCGTGGGACAGTTTTTTTTTTAAAAAAAGGACTTGTCCCAACTTGTCTACTTTTTTTGGTGAATGGGTAGGGGCTTCCAGATTCCGATAAGCCCCATGCCCGCAGACCCCTACAACCACCATGCAAGGGTTGTGGGGATGAGGCCCTTGTCCCCATCAACGTGGGGGACCTCAAAGCATCCTCCCCATGTTGAGGGCATGTGGCCTGGTATGGTTCAGGGGGGGCTCTCTCGCCCCCCATTTCCTGCGGCCTGCCAGGTTGCATGCTCAGATAAGGGTCTGGTTTGGATTTTGGTGGAGACCACTACATTATTTTTTTTTAATTTTGGCACAGAGTTCCCCTTAATATTCATACCAGACCTGAAGGGCCTGGTGTGGATTTTGAGGGGACCCCATGCAATTTTTTTTGTAAATTTGGGTGCGGGGTTCCCCTTAATATCCATACCAGACCCAAAGGGCATGATAATATATTACAGCCATGAGTAGTTTTACAGTATCTCACAAAAGTGAGTACACCCCTCACATTTTTGTAAACATTTTATTATATCTTTTCATGTGACAACACTGAAGAAATTACATTTTGCTACAATGTAACGTAATGAGTGTACAGCTTGTATAACAGTGTACATTTTCTGTCCCCTCAAAAAAACTCAACACACAGCCATTAATGTCTAAACCGCTGGCAACAAAAGTGAGTACACCCCTAACGGAAAATGTCCAAATTGGGCCCAATTAGCTATTTTCCCTTGCCGGGTTCATGTGACTTGTTAGTATTACAAGGTCTCAAGTGTGATTGGGTAGCAGGTGTGTTAAATTTGGTGTTATCGCTCTCACTCTCTCATACTGGTCACTGGAAGTTCAACATGGCACCTCATGGCACAGAACTCTCTGAGAATCTGAAAAAAAGAATTGTTGCTCTACATAAAGATAGCCTAGGCTATAAGAAGATTGCCAAGACCCTGAAACTGAGCTGCAGCACGGTGGCCAAGACCATACAGCAGTTTAACAGGACAGGTTCCACTCAGAACAGGCCTCGCCAGGGTCGACCAAAGAAGTTGAGTGCATGTGCTCAGCGGTTGAAGGGGGTAAGGGGATCAGCCTGTCAGTGCTCAGACCATATATTGACACTGAATCAAATTGGTCTGCATGGCTGTCGTCCCAGAGGGAAGCCTCTTCTAAAGATGATTCACAAAAAAGCCCGCAAACAGTTTGCTGAAGACAAGGACATAGATTACTGGAACCATGTCCCATGGTCTGATGAGACCAAGATAAACTTATTTGGTTCAGACGGTGTCAAGCGTGTGTCGCAGCAACCAGGTGAGGAGTACAAAGACACGTGTGTCTTGCTTACAGTCAAGCATGGTGGTGAGAGTGTCATGGTCTGGGGCTGTATGAGTGCTGCTGGCACTGGGGAGCTACAGTTCACTGAGGGAACCTTAAATACCAATATGTACTGTGACATATAGCAGAAAAAATTATCCGGATGGCCGCACTCCAACAAAATTCTCTTTATTATTAACAATCGATACAGCAAAAAAGGATAAAAAGATCGCTAACGTGTTTCACACTGTAACTACTGGTGCTTACTCATAGCTGAATCTTATCTTGTATAAGATTCAGCCATGAGTAAGAATTTTGTTGGAGTACGGCCATCCGGATAATTTTTTCTGCTATATGCTATCTGCATACAGAGTCGGCATCCGTGACCTGTTGGGGGAGGAGATGTCGTGGCTAAGACACCTGGAGCAGGTCTCTCTGTATGTACTGTGACATAATGAAGCAGAGCATGATCCCCTTCTGTCGGAGACTGGGCCACAGGGCAATATTCCAACAGGATAACGACCCCAAACACACCTCAAAGACGACCACTGCCTTGCTAAAGAAGCTGAGGGTAAAGGTGATGGACTGGCCAAGCATGTCTCCAGACCTAAACCCTATTGAGCATCTGTGGTGCAAATGGAAGGTAGAGGAGCGCAAGATCTCTAACTTCCACCAGCTTCGTGATATCATCATGGAGTAGTGGAAGAGGACTCCAGTGGCAACCTGTGAAGCTCTGGTGAACTCCATGCCCAGGAGGATTAAGGTAGTGCTGGAAAATAATGGTGGCCACACAAAATATTGACACTTTGGGCCCAATGTTTGACATTTTCACTTAGGGGTGTACTCACTTTTGTTGTGTGCTGAGTTATTTTAAGGGGACAGCAAATTTACACTGTTATACAAGCTGTACTCTCACCACTTTACATTGTAGCAAAGTGTCATGTCTTCAGTGTTGTCACATGAAAAGATATAATAAAATATTTCAATAAATGTGAGGGGTGTACTCACTTTTGTGAGACACTGTAAATTACTTTTTTTCCTTTAGAATGTAATTTTGCTGTGGTATTGTTCTACACATGGGGAAAATGGGCTACTAAAGGCATACTAAGGACACTCCCCAGGCACAATATTTAAAGGAATATTTCATTTTTATTGTTTCCCTTTAAGCATTATTAAAATCTCTGCTCCTGAAAAAACATCAGTCTTAAAACTTTTTTTTACATTGATACATGTCCCCTGGGGCAGGACCCAGGCCCCCAAACACTTTTTATTGCAAAATCTTGCATATAAGCCTTTAAAATTAGCTCTTTTGATTTTTCATGTTAGTGTCCCATAGACTTTAAAGGTGTTCGCACAAATTTTTTGCCTGTTCGCAAGTTCTGGTGCATAGCGAACCAGAAGGCGTTCGGCTGATCCCTAGTCGCAAGACATGTTTTTGTGATTCATCACCTTTTTATTGAAAGGGGGGGACTGGTAGTTATGATTTATGATATTGGTGCTCCAGTCCTTTATGACTGAGAAAATTTGTATTTTGAAGAGTAATAAAGTTTAAGTCCAATTATTAATAAATGATATTCAATATGAAGTTGTTATTCATGGATAATTTATTTACACCAATAAACGTACTGCAGCCGCAATTTTTGCCACTCAATGGTGTCTGTGGTTTTTATTATATGTAGAATTTAAGTTAGCTTTTTGATGAGGGAAGAAGTGCGACCTGCATTCCCATGGCTGTACACAACCTTGAACTGTTGACTGGTGTTCCACAGAACAAGTAGAGAAACATAACAGCCACTGCACACCATAAAAGCACAGCATGTAATCGGTGATAGCAGCCTCCACCTAACTCCAGGCCCTGCCTCCTGACATGTTTTGCCAACCCACAGGGCTTAGTCATGGAGGCCATGGAGTCAGGTTGGACTCCTAGCCTGACCTGCACCCTCAGTAGAACACACTGAAGATGTTGGATCGGAGTCCCTAAGTTGGTTTAGGTTGACTATTCAGGGTTGTTGTATTTTATTGGATACAGGAAAAATCTTTGAATGCTAAAACCTGGGCTTTCCACGTTTTAGGACATTTGGAGGGATATTTGTTGCAGACACTGATTTTTACCACAGAAGAGCCTCCATCTACTAAGCTTGTGCAATTTGTTTCGTAACGAATCGAAATTCGGACAAATTTTTAATCTTTCGGTCATTCGGATGCATCCGAATGTCCAAATAAAAAAATAACAAATTTCTAATTTTTTTGGCTTTTTGCTTGCTCCACTCCCGGGGGACGGGGGCCGCTGGAAGGGCCAATCTTGAGACCACGGGGGTATTAAAGGACTGGATAGACTAAGGATATGTAATCAGCAAAATGTAAATTGTATAAATAAAATTATTAATAAAGATTTCATTATAAAAAAAAAAAACAAATTTCAACTAATACGAAAGATATTATAGCGGATATAACAAATGAATTCGTCATGATTCGGTAGCGGATGCAAATGAATTTCACATGATTCGGTAATTTGTTAAAGATCTAATGAAACAAAAGGTCAACTCAAAGTAAATCTTACAGTCCAATCAGCTGATTAATTTTGTGCTGGAGGTTGGATTACTGGCATTCCTGAGAACTGAGTGAGAAGGGTGTGGTATTGTATTTGAGCAGAGGAGAAGAAATATTGTCATTGTGTGTGTTAAAAGATTCAATAAACAAATGACTTTCCAAACTACGAATCATTATCACGAATATATATACATACATAAATATCGAATTTCAACGAATACGAACAAAATGATAGCGCATATAACAAATGAATTCGACATGATTCGAGATTCAGTATAACGAATAGTTACATAGTTACATAGTTAGCTAGGCCGAAAAAAGACACAAGTCCATCCAGTTCAACCATAAAAAAAAAGAAATAATAAATAAAAATAAAATATATCGTACAATCCAATAAACCCCATTCTATACCCACAGTTGATCCAGAGGAAGGCAAAATAAACCCCAATAAAAAGAGGAAGGCAAAAAAAACCCCCAAAAGAGCATGCTCCAATCTGCTACAGCAGGGGAAAAAAAATCCCTTCCTGATCCCCCTAGAGTCAATCGGATTTTCCCTGGATCAACTTTACCTATAAATGTCAGTACCCAGTTATATTATGTACATTTAGGAAAGTATCCAGGCCTTTCTTAAAGCAATCTACTGAGTTAGCCAGAACCACCTCTGGAGGGAGTCTATTCCATATTTTCACAGCTCTTACTGTGAAGAATCCTTTCCGTATTTGGAGATGAAATCTTTTTTCCTCTAGACGTAAGGAGTGCCCCCTTGTCCTCTGTGTTGACCGTAAAGTGAATAACTCAACACCAAGTTCACTATATGGACCCCTTATATATTTGTACATGTTGATCATATCCCCCCTTATTCTCCTCTTCTCAAGAGTGAATAAATTCAGTTCCTCTAATCTTTCCTCATAGCTGAGCTCCTCCATGCCTCTTATCAGTTTGGTTGCCCTTCTCTGCACTTTCTCCAGTTCCCCGATATCCTTTTTGAGAACTGGTGCCCAAAACTGAACTGCATATTCCAGATGAGGTCTTACTAATGATTTGAACAGGGGCAAAATTATATCTCTCTCTGGAGTCCATACCTCTCTTAATACAAGAAAGAACTTTGCTTGCTTTTGAAACCGCAGCTTGACATTGCATGCTATTATTGAGCTTATGATCTACCAAAACCCCCAGATCCTTCTCCACTACGGATTCCCCCAGTTGTACTCCCCCTAGCATGTATGATGCATGCATATTCTTAGCCCCCAAGTGCATAACTTTACATTTATCAACATTAAACCTCATCTGCCACATAGTCGCCCAATTAGACAGAGCATTGATGTCAGCTTGTAAATTGGAGACCTCCTGTAAGGACGTTATTCCACTGCATAGCTTGGTGTCATCTGCAAAGACAGAAATGTTACTTTTGATCCCAGACCCAATATCATTTATAAAGATATTAAAAAGTAAGGGTCCCAGCACTGAACCTTGGGGTACACCACTGATAACCTTAGACCATTCAGAGTAAGAATCATTAACCACGACTCTCTGAATTCTGTCTTTTAGCCAGTTTTCTATCCATTTACAAACCGATATTTCCAAGCCTGTAGACCTTACCTTACACATGAGCCGTGTGTGGGGAACTGTATCGAACGCTTTTGCAAAATCCAAGTATACCACGTCCACGCCTCTGTCCAAGGTTTTACTTACCTCTTCATAAAAAGAAATCAGGTTTGTCTGACAACTTCTGTCTTTCATGAACCCATGCTGTCTGTTGCTTAAAATGTTTTTTTCCTGCAAGAACTCGTCTATGTGGTCTTTTATTAATCTCTCCAGTATCTTCCCAACTATAGAAGTTAAACTAACAGGTATATAGTTACTTGGTAAAGACTTTGTTCCCTTTTTAAATATAGGCACCACGTTCGCCCTGCGCCAATCCAGTGGTACTATTCCCGTCATTAATGAGTCCCTAAAAATTAAATACAATGGCTTTGAAATTGCAGAGCTCAAATCTTTTAAGATCTGTGGGTGGATGCCATCTGGTCCAGGTGCTTTATCCACCTTTATTCTGTCTAAATATTTCTGGACCATATCACTTTTGAGCCATTGTGGATCATTCGGGGCTGTGTAAATACCACCCCCATTATGGACATGAGCTCCCCCATGCTCCTTTGTATACACAGAGCTGAAGAAAGTATTTAATAAATTAGCCTTCTCTTTGTCCCCTGTCACCCACTCTAGATTATTTTGTAAAGGGCCTACATGCTCAGACCTGACCTTTTTACTATTAATATATTTGAAGAATTTTTTGGGGTTTTGTCCTACTATCTTTTGCAATCTGTCGTTCGTTTTGAATTTTTGCATCCTTGATTTCCTTTTTACACATTCTGTTAAATTCTTTGTAACATTTAAACAACACTAGTGTTCCTTCACTTTTATATTTTTTAAAAGCTCTTTTCTTATTGTTCATAGCTTTTTTAACTTTGACCGTGAGCCACATAGGTTTTATTTTAAGCCTTTTAAACTTATTGCCCATGGGAATATACTTTGCAGTGAGGTCCCAGACAGTCTTTTTGAAGAATCCCATTTCTGTTCTGTGCTCATTGATGCCAATATTCCCTCCCAGTCCAAGTCCTGGAGAGCAGCCCTCATCCTTGGAAAATTTGCTCTCTTGAAGTTGAGCGTTTTTATCTTTCCTGTATGTATTTCTTGCTTACAGCTAACATCAAATGAAATCATGTTATGATCACTGTTACCCAGGTGTTCCTTTATCTGAACATTAGTAATAAGCTCTGCATGGTTTGAGATTACCAGATCCAGCAGAGCATCATTCCTAGTTGGGGCCTCAATAAACTGGACCATAAAATTGTCCTGTAATAGGTTTATAAATTTATGCCCTTTAACTGTCCCAGCAGTGCCATTACTCCAGTCAATTTCTGGGTAGTTAAAATCCCCCATTATTATCACCGTCCCAGCCCTTGCAGCCCTTTCCATCTGTGCAAGGAGCTGAGTCTCCACCTCCTCGTGAACATTGGGTGGTCTATAACAAACCTCAATGTTTAACTTAGAACTACGCACATCTATATGCAGTTCCACCCATAATGCTTCAGACTCATCACACTCTCCATCAACCAGGTCCTCTTTCACGCTTGCTTTGAGATCACTTCTCACATAGAGACAGACCCCTCCACCTTTCCTATTTACTCTGTCTCTCCGAAAGAGTGCATAGCCAGGAATATTAATAGCCCAGTCATGTGAAGATTGAAGCCAAGTTTCAGCAATACCAATTACATCATAGCTCTCCTCATGCACCAGAGCTTCCAACTCACCTATTTTGCTTGGCAGACTTCTGGCATTGGTGAACAAACACTTTAATGCATTACTACATTTTGCTCTGGTGTTTTTCATATCATTTTTAGTAGTACAGATGGCACTATAGTTTCCAATGGCAGTTTGCAACATGGGAAATTTCCTGTCACCTACCATAGCCCTCCCCCCATCTATTCCCATTCCACCCTCCATTAATGTCAGACCCCTAGCTAACCTGTCTGCCCGATGTAATTCTAGTTCACCCTCCCCCCTCAATCCTAGTTTAAATACTCCTCCAGCCTTCCCATAAACCTCTCCCCAGCACAGCAGACCCCCTTCCATTCAAGTGCAAACCGTCATTAGCATATAGGTTGCACCCCAATGAAAAGTCAGCCGAGTGCTCTAGAAACCCAAATCCCTCTGTATATATTCGCTTTGGTAAGTGTATGTTCACTAGATCAGTGAATTAGCTGAATCTGCCTTAAATTCATTAATCCAATTGTGAGAAAAATAAATACTGTTTTTTTTTGTTACACTTCCCATGCACATAATTTAAACTGAAATCAGCTTCACTTAAAACAATACTCAAAGATCATAGCATACACTTTTGTTTTATAACCTTGGCATTGTAAACAGAGTAAAACAAACAATAGTTATTTGACAATCCAATATAAGCTTACTTGAACATTTTCCTTTCATGTTCTGAGCTCTGCCTGTCTCCTGCTCTTTCCAAAATGTCTTGGATTCCCTGCATGCATTTCAGCTTCTTCTCTGCTATTTACTTCCCATTTCTAAGGACTACATGCACCATGGTACCTTGCTGCCTGCAAGCAGTGATTCATGTACTGACTCCACCTCCTGAAACTCCTCCTCTCAGCACCTCTGTAGTTCAGAAGACAGGCTCTATGAAATGTGTGGCACAGCAATGTCTACTCACAGGGCATAGTGAGTATTTGTCACAGAAATCAAGTAAATAGTAAAAAAATGTAATTAGTAAATGATTATCTAATTTGATCTAAAATCATGGATACCAAGTCTCCTTTGGTACACCCTAGAAGAGATTTCAGTTGTTTTAATTATCCATACAACAATGCCCATAATTTGTCTCATTTTAATTTAAAACCCACCAACCCCTAGAATCTTTCAGAAGTATGTTTACTTATTTAAGCCAACTAGCCAAATAAGTATTTATTTTCTTTGACCATCAGCTCCATGTATTGAATTGATTCATGCTATTCTTATAAATGAAGAACTTCTGACCTGAACAGAGCATAGCATGGTAACATTTCAATTTTCTGGCATTTGCACAGAAAAAAATGTACACTTTGTTTTGCAAGATAGCTCAGTTTTTTTTTTTTGAAATAAATACAATCCATTATTTCAGAATCACCTGAGCAAGAGGTGAGGTAAATCTTCAAATGGGGACACCTGTTGCAGTGACAACTAGTCAAAAGGCTCATGTCAACAGGTGTTGCTTTCTTGCATCCCATGGGCATTTGGAACACATGTCAGCACGGGTCTGCAAAATCCCATTGACTTTTTAAGTGTGTATGAACTGCAGGCGAAGAAGGCCAAACACAGCCTTTTCTTGTCAAACACTACATTTGCCATTAAATGCATTTCACTTGAATACTAAATTCAGTGCTTGAAAATAATGCCAGTCAACTTGAGCCTTAAGGCTGCTTTCACACCTGAGCGGTGCGGGGCGGCGACGGTAAAGCAGCGCTATATTTAGCGCTGCTTACCATCGCTTTACCCGCGGTATGCGGCCGCTAGCGGGGTGGTTTTAACCCCCGCTAGCGGCCGCAAAAGGGTTAAAAACCTCCGCAAACCGCCGCTGCAGCGGCGGTTTGCGGGCGGTATCCCCGCGGTTTCCCATTGATTTCAATGGGAACGAGCGGTATAGGAGCGGTAAATACACCGCTCCTACACCGCTCCAAAGATGCAGCTAGCAGGACTTTTTTTACCGTCCTGCTAGCGCACCGCTCCAGTGTGAAAGCCCGCCGGCTTTCACACTGGAGTGAATGGGGCCGGTTTTTTCAGGCGGTGTACAGGCGCTATTTTTAGCGCTGTACCGCCTGAAAACCGCCCCAGTGTGAAAGGGGCCTTAGAGTGGAGTTGCCTCCATTGTAAGACAGGAAGGGAAGGGAATTATCCCCAACAGGACATAGACAGCAACATATTAACTTGCAGGAGTGTTAACCTTTCCCTACTCCATGCAAAACAAACCAAAAATATTGTTACAGTAGACATACACTTTAGGATTGAGGCTCCATGCATACTAGTGTTTTTTCTATCTCCTAGCAGCTAAATAGTGTTATCCTATGTGTCCATGCACACTACTTTAGGCTATTAGCAATTTTTTGAGCCTCAGAGTCTAGGAGCAAAAAAAAAAAACATTTTTGTAGAGTTTTTTTGGAACATTTTTCCAGCAGAAAAAAAACACTGAATGTTCCTAAATGCTACTAAAACGCTCCTAACAGCTGCTAATTTCTAATGCCCTTAACTGTAAAAATTCTAAAAAAAACACTGACACTCCTAATGCCTCGTACACACGTACGGACTTTTCCCGGCGGACCTAAGTCCAGCGGACAATCCGCTGGACTTTACGGCTAGGTCCGCTGGACTTTCCGAGGGTGTGGACTTGCCCACACACGCACGGACTTCTCCAGCGGATAATCCGCCGGCCAAAAGTCCGCGGGACTTTTGAAAATGAACGGACTTGCCCACACACGGAGCAGTCCGTTCATTTCGAACGTAACTTCAGGTTACGTAGCTAGCGTAGGCAGTAAATGCCGCCGCGCTAGCTCCGCAAGCTGGCATGGATTTAAAGGGAATCCCCACGCCGAAAAAACTGCGTGGGGGTTCCCCCCAAATCCATGTCAGACCCTCATCCGAGCACGCAGCCTGGCAGGCCAGGAAAGGGGTGGGGACGAACGAGCGCCCCCCCCCTCCTGAGCCGTACCAGGCCGCGTGCCCTCAACATGGGGGGTGCCCTGGGGAAAGGGGGGCCGTGCGGCCCCCCCACCCCAAAGCACCTTGTCCCCATGTTGATGAGGACAAGGGCCTCTTCCCGACAACCCTGGCCGTTGGTTGTCGGGGTCTGCGGGCGGGGGCTTATCGGAATCTGGGAATCCCCTTTAATAAGGGGGCCCCCAGATCCCGGCCCCCCACCCTATGTGAATGAGTATGGGGTACGATGTACCCCTACCCATTCACCTAAGGTGTAAAATGTAAAGTAAAAAAAAACACCCACACTTTTGAAAAAATAGTTTATTGCACTGCTCCGGGGGTCTTCTTCCGTCTTGGGGGTCTTCTCGCCGGACTCCCCCGCCATTTACCAAGCTCTTTTACCAAGCGGGGGAAGTCCGGCTACCTTCTTCGTCGTCGCCGCCGTCTGGGGGTCTCGATCCGCCTTCGGGGGTCTTCTTCCGTCTTGGGGGTCTTCATTTCAAAAGTCCCGCGGACTTGCCCACTAACGGCGGGATTGTCCGCTGGACTTCCAAGTCCAGCGGATAATTTGAAAACAAAACCTGAAACTTTAGTCCGCCGTACTTTGGCGCCAAAAAGTCCGCCGGCGCCCACACACGAGGGGATTATCCGCTGGACTTCAGTCCAGAGGATAATCCCGCGGGATTGTCCCTTCGTGTGTACGCCGCATTAAAGATACTAAAAGGCTACTACAAGGTGTTTTTTGAGCTTATATGTGCATGGAGCCCGATTCTCATAATTCAGTACAGCAATAAAGGAGCGGCAGACACTTACAGTAGTTATTATGCTGCCCCCAGAATAGAAATAAATGCTCCTCATTACAAAGAAACAAATGTGTAGGAAAATTACTGTTACCTACAGCACCTGAAGATGGTAATAACATAAATCAATTTAATTCCCTTTGAGAAAAGATTAGTCAATGAAAGGTCGTAATATTTTACACTTCTGTGTGAATGGCACTTAATTAGTGCTAACATCTCTTTATATAACCTTAGTCAATCTGGAGTAAGTGACCCTGTATTAACAGTCTCACTCCTCAGCATGATGTGAACCATATCATATAGTACTCACTAATAAGACATACAGCAACTGTAGCTTAATTGTTATACGTTCTAATTAAATGTAAATAAAGGGGGAAGATAAGATCGCAATATGCCTCATCTATGAATATACGTAGCAGTCTTTGATAAAAATGTTCAAACTGCTATTTGTTTTGTGAAGAACAAAAAGTATATTAAATTAAATTGTCTCCTAAGGATTGTTTGCTTATCTGTTATGCTAATTTATGTATTTTACTCGTAGAATATTCCCAAGGGGAAAAAAAAGAATAGAAAAAAGACTGAAAATGTAAAATAATTGACTTTTATATTTTTTGTTTCCTGCTTACGCATATAGTGTTGGTTAAAAGGTTCATCTTTATGTGATTGATAATGCAATTAGCTTGTGATATCTTCGTTGCAGACAATTCGTGGGCAAATTATATCATACTTCCAGATGTCTACCTTCTATTAATAGTTAACAAACACAAAAGGAACAAAGCTAAACAGATGGAATCCTACTGCCTATATGTTAGCAGGGGGTATAAAGCCCAGAAGCATTATTTGTTATGCAGTGTTTGCATTGATCATATTACTTATCTGAGTTTATTTCTTAAGGAATTGTTTATTTATGCAAAGCTTTCAAAAGCTCATACCTAGAATACTAATGAATAGACCTACTTCGCACATATCAAAGACTGGTTAAGGTCACAACTGGCTTGTTTATTCAAGAAAACTTGACATTAGTGAGGTATCTGCAGGAAGAATCTTATATCATTTTAAATTTTTTATATTTATATTTTTTATATTTTTTATATTTCTGATGTAAGCTTCTGGACAGTTAGTTTTTTTTTTTTTGGCTTCATTTGTATCCAAGCAAGGTTTGTATTGCATTTACTGTATTGTTCATTAATATATTATAATTTTAATTTATAATGCCTTTCTGTATTTAACACAAAATCATCTTTACACAGATGCACTTTTAAAGTACAATTAAGGGCTATTTTATAGCGACTAAACAAGTCTGAAATTCAGCTACTATCTGATGCACAAGCCATAAAAATGAACAAAAATTTTACCTTCCCTGACTGAGACAAAGTCTGTATTTTTTGTGTCTCACACACTCCCCTTCCTAGATACTGCAGCTCTCAGTGTGAGTGTTTCAGCTGTGCTGTTAAGCCAAAGAGCAGTGCTTAGAACTAGATGTGCCTAGATGCTGATTAACTAATTACAGGCTTGTGAGTCAGCAGTATGCTCCCTCCTAAAGTCTCTTATTCCCCTGTAGTGCAAGAGGGAAAACAGCTATATAAGAGTGAGAACTCTGAATTCAAGAGCAGTGCAGCATTATTGCCACACTATCACGAGATGCTGCATTTAATAGACTTACCATATATACTCGAGTATAAGCCGAGTTCTTCAGCACATTTTTTTGTGCTGAAAATGCCCCCCTCGGCTTATACTCGAGTCAAGCACTTTTCTGCAGCAGAGAATGACAATTTATGAACCGACTTTGGGGCCCAGTATCTCGGGGCCACTTGGTGCTAGGAATCCCAAATTTGGTGTGCAAACCCAGGGGAACTAGCACCAAGTGGCCCCGAGATATGGGGCCCCAAAGTCGGTTTGGAAAATGTCATTCTCTGCTGCAGAAAAGTGCTTGACATTTTATATATACAGTGCATTCAGTGTAGACTATATATACAGTGCCGACAGTTTAGTATATCTACACAGTACAGTCAGTGCATAGTATATAATACAGTGCATTGAAGTGGTTAGGGGGAACCCTATGACAGAATTAAAAAAAAATGCATGCCCCCCCCAATCCCCCTTTGGGTCTGGCGTTGATTTTCAGGTGAACTCCACGCCAAATCCACACCAGACCCTCCTCTTGAACCATACCAGTCCACTGGTACCAGGCCATATATATATATATATATATATATATACTACATGGTATATATGTATACATTAATACATTGCCTGCACTGTATATATATATATGTATATATATATATATATATATATATATATATATATATATATATATATATATATATATATATATATATATATATATATATATACTAAACTGCCTGCACGCCACTAACTAACCTGCCTAATCTAGCTCAAGTTCTCTCAATCTCTCCACATTATCAAACAACATGCAGTCTCCATGTAAGCAGCCTTATATAGTGTGGGGCAATGCCAAAGGCCAATCATGCCTCCCCAAGCAGATCGCGCTGTGATTGGCCAATCATGCCTCCCCCAGCAGATCGTGCTGTGATTGGCCAAAGCATGCAGGTCAGGTGTATGCTTTGGCCAATCACTAGCCGTCAATGCACTGCGATCTCGCAGTCCATTATGGGGCACTCTGCGGCTCTCAAATTTGCCGCGAAAGCCCCATATTTTCGGTTTGTTTGTTGACAAGCGAACACCAGATGTTCGAGTCAAACTTACCTTCGATTTGAACATCGGGACCATCCCTAGTGATCATTGCCACTGGGACAGAAATTGATGGTAAAACCAAAATATTACTATTGGCACTAAAACAGGAGACAATGGAAAATCTTTCATCAGGGATACCTGTATTGGTGAAAAACTTCTAGGGCTCATGGGCGCAGAAAGTCATACACCAACAGAATCCAGCGTATTTCAGCTTCTGGTGTTTGAGTACATCTTCCTGTAGAAATCACTTAAAGAGGAAGTAAACTCTCCCACTCTGTTGCCAATTTTCATCTAGATCATTATATGACGTTATAAGCAAACATTATCCATTGTAAATAAGCCTCAACCGCATATTACTTACTTTTTATAATAACTTTTATAAATGATTTCTCCAGGGATTAGGCTGCGCCATTTTAGGTATTGTTTCCCGAATCTGCACTGCATATTACTTCCGCCCTTTCATTATGGCTTTCTGTAATCTCGCGCATGCGTGATCATATCCTAACCAAACCTCAGTTTCAATCCAATGTTCCTATGGCGACCATGCTCCGCCGCTCATAGCTGACCTGAGAGTGCAGAATTGTATATCAGTTTTGCCATTTTGCCGTGTGGCTGCCTGTCAGGCTGATGTATGCGGCAGCTAATCCCTGCTATGGTATGCAGTACTAGACTGCAGATTTTCTCTGCACTTGATCGCATGACGTCACATGGGGTGTAGTAGGAAGTGCAGAGAGAATCTGCAGTCTCGCAGGTTTTGATAGCAATGCCGCTGGGAGAGGAAATCACACCGCACGGCATCCTATCAATGGATAGATGGTGTAACGGCACTCAGAGCATGGCGTGAAAAACGGGAGAGATGCGCATGTGCCGGTGACGTCACTACACAGAACGGGACGTATTACAAGAAAAGTCAGAAAGTAAGGAGACATCTACAAGCAGCAATCATTAGCATAATTTAAGCAGTTTGAAATGTGATAAAGTTGTGGGGGGGGGTTTACAACCACTTTAAAGGCTGATAGATGTCACAGCTGTATAAAAATATAAGGGATTATATCTATACAGAGATGATTGAGTGGCCTGGGAACCGACAGTTTACACAGTTTACTGCAAACACCAGACACAGAAATACACTGAATTATGTAGGCGTACATCCCTCTTCCCCATGTGAGTGAGCCCTAATGCCGTCGGAAATTCCACCAGCAAAAGTCTGATGAGAGCTTTTGGTCAGAAAATGCGTGTGTGTGTATGTGTGTATGCTCCATTGGACTTTTGTTGGCGGAATTCCAGCCAGTAAAAGATTGAGAGCACGCTCTCAATTTTTTGGTCGGAAACATTTTCGACCGTAAATTCCGATCGTCTGTACCAATTCCGACGCACAAAATTCCTACGCATGCTCGAAAACAATTTGACGCATGCTCAGAAGCATTGAACTTAATTTTCTCAGGTTGCTTGCTGGCGCTCTTGGCCCCTCCCTCCTGCCGAGTGCCACCACCTTGCAATGAGGGCATCCAAGCAGGCTTTTTACCGAGCCACGGCTCTACGTGTCCATTTACACACAGAGCCGCGGCTCGACCCCGCCCCTCTCTCTCCTTATTGGCTTCCTTGGCTGTGATAGACAGTAGCAGGAGCCGATGGCTCCAGCTCCATTCTCAGCCACTGAAGAGGGAGAGTTTTTTACCTTCATGCATAGAATGCATGAAGGTAAAAAAACCTTAAGCCTTTAGGACCACTTTAAGTGACCCAACCATTATCTACCATATTTTTAAAAAGCCATTACTCCAAAAAAGCATTTTAATTTTGCCACTGCCTTTTCCACCAGAATCTCCCTCTCTTTGCAGGAAAACCCTGGTTGAAATCTGAAAGGAAACTGACACAGCTGTGTTTATCTCATGAATCCTCTGCAGCATTCAGGGGTCAGGATGTATTATGGAGGTCAGAAGGTGAAAAAACTGAACACTGGCGGGGAATGGGGGGGATTCCAGGACATTTACCCTTGGACTTCAGCCAGTGATTTCTCACAAACAGAGTGGCTATATGGCGGAATCTATCCTGGTAAATAATGTCAGAGTCACTTTAAAGGAAAACTGTAGTGATAAATATCTAAGTATCTAAGTATACTGTTTTCCTGGTAGGTTTGTTCACATAACTGATGAGCATTCAGATCTAAACGACAAAATGAAATCAGGACTCTTGATCTGTGTACTTGTTACAGGTCAAGCATGCTTGTTGCTTTTCTTAACCAATATTGTAGAGATTCTTGAATCCATTATTTTGTTAGTCAATCAAGATATGTTAGAAAATCAAGATATGTATGGCCAGTTGAATATTCTGCTAATAACAATGACATACTTTCACTGATAACAGACAGAAATTAGCCTGTGGCAGGAAAACTGTACCAAGAACTGACAATTGTCAAAAACCACTGACATTTCATTATTGCATTGTTACTGGCAGGTTAAATCACAGGCTTGCTTTTTATATTTCGCAGAAACTCTGGTGAAGGAAGATCTCCTTTAAAATCTCAAGTTCATTTCTAAATGCCAGAAGCATTAATAAGTCAATTGAGGATGTCATATTTGATTTCTATTCATATCAATATGGAAAGAGACTGTACTGGAACATTCTGTGAATATGAAATTGCATACATTTGCAGATTTCCCTTTAAACAAAGCCTCCAGTGTAGGTATGTTATCTACTGTGTTTATAGCTATTCTAAATGTCTGATTTATATTGTTTATCTAGCAGCAAAGTTATGCAAATGATAAAAAAAAAAACCTGTATGGCGAACCTTTGCCTCTGAAGCATGGAATAATCTGCCAGCAAGTCAGAGAATGTCATTTTTGTAAAAGTGATTCATATGGTAATATTTGTTATCGTGCCGTGGGATCCAGCAGTGACACTGAACACTTATGTCAGCAAAGTGCAAGGAAAATTAGTACGCATGTGAACTTCACCACCTTCTGCATCACACTGTGATATGTATTATTCTGGACATGACTGCTTTTTAATGGCTATGCAAATTACTTTTTTGTAATGTTTAATGTATATTTTCATATGACCCTGTGGTGTTGTTGAAATTTATTCTAGTCTCCCCAGCAAAACTGCAGTGAATTTACACACCTCTTACTGTGAAATATAATGAGCTCGCAATACACAAATTTTCTGTGACCATATTAAATAATGAAGACTAAGGTCCTGTGCTTTCATACAGGCCACACAGCTGACCTTATTATAGACTGACGCTGACCTTGTCAGATACACAGTGGCATAAACATTATAATAACTCAGAAGTTGGTATTAAAGATCAAAGCATGAAAAAGTTCTCCAATTATCAGTTTTTCTATGTGTGTGTGTGTGTGTGTGGGGGGGGGGGGGGGGGGCTGCTGTAAGAGGCCATAGGCTTATAGGCTTCAACCTCTTTTCACACATAGGTCTGGATAGTGCAACACCCCTTTCATGCCCACGGTATATGGATAATAATAATGCTCTAATTTGCAAACTTAGAAAAGGCACTTTGCTGATGCATTAAGGCCCTGGTGCCTAACCTGTGATTTGGGGGCAACATACAACTCTTAAGGACTTTTTGTGCTCTTGGAGACAGTTGTCTGTGCTTTCCTTATCTAGGTTTATTCAGGCCAGTGAAGGAATAATACCCTTTAAACTGGGTTCTAATAGATAAAAGGTTTGCTTTATTTCTTTCATATTATCTTACTTTTTTGTGCTGTTCATCCATTTTCTATTTTTATGTTTTTCCCCTCTGATATTTTATAATAAATTTTTGTAGCACAAATACATTTAAGGGGACTGTAGGGAGTACAAATGTGGAAGCATGAATTTGTAAAGAATATAATAGCAGTGATTTTTAACAGCCTCATATATTGTGTGTACAATCTATGACTGTCTCCTACGGCATAGTCTGCAACAACTCATATAGCATGCTCACAATCTCTGCCCATCTACTGCAGCATGTTTGCAGTCTTTGACCATTACTTATTGCATGTCTGCAGTCTCTGACAATACTCTGGGATATTCTATTCCCTGAATTTTATGTTTCCCTTGGTTGGGTCTATCAGGTGCCACACTTGAGGTCCCCTATTAAGAATTTTCACTACCACTTTATTAGGACCTAGATATATGTATTTTTTTATTTTAACATGACTTGGCTGCAATAGCAGGCTGTTGTTCAATCTGGCAGTCCCAACATGAACTTCCTACTTCTTCAAATGTCAATTATATATTTTAGAAGTGCAGTAGTACTGCAATGTCCTTAATTCTACATAGGTAGCACATTGGGAGATGTAACAAGCTCTAGTGCTGATGTAGGCCCATTTGTTTGGATTGAAGGGAAATCTGGTTCTGAAATTGACATAAGCAAATATCATTTCTTACTACCTTTACACAAGTGATATCTGGATTTTGAGTAAGACCCCTTTCACACTGAGGCGTTTTTCAGGTGCTACAGCGCTAAAAAAAGCCTGAGTTCTTTCACACTGGGGCGCTGCGCTGGCAGGGCATCACAAAAAGTCCTGCCAGCAGCTTCTTTGCAGGGGTGGAGGAGCAATGAATACACCGCTCCTCCACCGCTCCTCCCCATTGAAAACAATGGACAGCGCTGCTATACCGCCGGCAAAGCCCCGCTGCAGCAGTTAAAATGGCCCCGCTTTACCGCTGACGTCTGGGGCGGCTCAGTGTGAAAGGGGTCTAAGTGAAAAGAAAATGGCTTTGTAAATGACAAGTCATGGTACCCTGCCTTTATTTTTTATATTTATGTTTCTGATTTCCATGAGCAGTCCAAAGTTTTCAGGATTTACCCCCTAAATGTATTTGTCTTTAAAAATTGCCCTGATATAAACTAAGACCAGCTGTAGAGTGAAGTATTTTATTACGTTAAAGTGAACCTATGCTCAGAATACTAACACACCTAAGTATTTACATATTCTGAACAAGCAGCTAAATCACTTTAAAACAACTCCTCATTAACCTCTGTAGGTATCAATACGAAATGTATCTTCAAAGTTCACAACAGAGGCACAGAAATCAGTGTCCAATTTTTCCTATTACATCTATTGCACCAAACTCTTGTCAGCCTGTAAGCCTTGAAATTTAAATACAATTTAATGCAATAAATGTAATTTAAACTGTTAGCTGTTGAAACAGACTAAAAACCTAAAAAAGCCTTTGTTGGGATTGTTGGAGATATTTGAGAATGAATTACTATACATTACAAGCAGCTAGGGAGGCCAGGGATGGCTTGTAATGCACATTTACTGCTTGTCAAGTAATGTACTTAAAATAGAAGTATGTTTTTTTTTGTTATCCCATATTCATACTTACCTAGGTGGATGCAGCATCAGACCGAGCCACTGAACACTGCCAATGGCTTGGTTCTCCCACCTCCCTGAGCGGAGAGCTGCTGCCTGTCTGTCAGCATCTCTCCTGCTCTGCTCCGCGATGCTCATTGGAGCGCTGAGCTGTGGAGGGGCAGGAAGCGGCCGCCTCAGCAGCTCGCTAAGTCGCTGAGACTGCCATCATTCCAGGCACCAGGTCGAATACAGACTTCCAAAGTCGGGATGACGCGGTGCCTGGACTGATCCTGGTGACGTCAGCAGAGAGCAGACTTCAGTCAAAGTTTCACAGGAGTGCAAAGCCAATTGCACTCCTGTGACCCATAGGAGAAGCCCAGCTGAATGAGCCCAGGCTGGACTTCTCCTTTAAAGTCCATAGTCTGGGCACAGGTGTATATTAAGGTGGCCTGTCTCAAAAAACCCGGTCATACGATATGTCTCTATCATCATTCCATAGCCGAGCCCTTCCCCCCTGGTGACACACTCAGCTTGACTGACTCTCTGCCGGAAGTGTCTAAGGCGTCCATGAGCTCTTCTGGTTTCCCAAGCCTCGTTCTCCACCTGGCTCTCTGCAGCCCTTTACTGACATCTAGCGCAGTGTCTCAGCCCTGGTTCTTCCACATTTTAAGCCTCGCTCTCATAGCAGGAAACACGGGGCGTGCTACCAAGTTCTCCATAGTCAAGTTCTTCTTTTATAAATTGCACACAAGAACAAACCAACACCAGAGCCAGATTTATACTTTTCACTTCCTTGGACCATCAGTTTTGTGTCATTTCCCTCCTACCACAGTTATCTAGAAAGATTTAGTATCGGAATTATAAACCAGTCACACCACAATCTGAGCTAGAACATTGCTGCTGATGGGTAGGACGACAGCAGGTCACCAATGCTCCAGTCCAGTGCATTGCTCCGGTCACTATTTTTACATAAACATTTCATTATGTTCTTTTGGCTGCAGTGTGGTGCTAGATGGTAGGATTGAGTCACATTGCACTGTGCTGATAAAAAATAATGCATGCCATACTGCTTTTCAGCACACTCCACCACAATGTCATAGTAAGAACAGGCCTGTTAGGAAACAAACCATTTTGCCCTGAAAGATCCAGAGTAAAAGCCATAATTTGTGAAGAAAGGCTGAAAATGATAGTTTGGCATACTCGCCTAACATTTTGCATAACTACATCTTGAACCAACATGCATGTCAGCTAACTGTTTTGAATTGTATTTCTAATGCTAAGCTTTTCAACTTTTCACAGCATAGTTTTAATTCACAAAACATAACATATAATGTATGTGTTTTTTTTATTGTCCTGAATTCATTGACATCTCTAAGATTATAAATGTTTTATTGTTTAAAGGCATTGCCTTGCATGTCAAATATATTTACCAAACACATAATATTATAGCAAACTGATGGCCAGGCGGGACTTTCTTCAATCCAGGTAGACGTCATATGATGTTCTACCAACTATATTGGGTTGAGGTCAGGACCCTGTGCAGGCCAGTCAAGTTCTCCACCCCAAACTCGCTCATCCATGTCTTTATGAACCTTGTTTTGTGCACTGGTCCAAATCATTTGGTGGAGGAGAGATTATGGTGTGGGGTTGTTTTTTAGGGGCTGGGCTTGACCCTTTAGTTCCAGTAAAGGGAATTCTTAAGGTGTCAGCATACCAAGACATTTTGGACAATTTCATGTCCCCAAATTTGTGGGAACAGTTTGGGGATGGCCCCTTCCTGATCCAACATGACTGCGCACCAATGTACAAAGCAAGGTCCATAAAGACATGGATGAGTTACTTTGAGGTAAAGGAAACTTGACTGGCCTGCACAGAGTCTTGACCTCAATCCGATAGAACACCCTTGAGATAAATTAGAGTGGAGACTGCGAGCCAGGCCTTCTCTTCATCCTGGTTCAGAGCACAAACTCTGCATCCTGGTTCTGGCTTCTGCACAGCTCCAGCTGATGTGGATATGAGCAATCAGCTGATTGTGGGGGTTTTTTGGTGCCAAAACTGACTATATAGTCAGTGTTAATGGTGCTGTCTTGTGAGCTGCACCTCTCCTGTGTTATAAGTCCCCTGATGAAGTCACAAGCACGTGGCGCAACGCGTAGGGAGTGGCCGGACAGGATACCGGAAGTATTGTGAGACTGGTGCCAGATCGCCATTTTATGTTGTGAATCTTTTTTTCTGATGTAAGAGTTTAGATTTTTGTTAATAAAATGGTTTATGATTACGTACTTCACTATTAGGTCCTCCCTTTTTCTACTTTATCCCCACTTTTGGCAAGTTTTTTCTGCCGGACGGCGACCGCCATTTTGTGTTGTAGGAAGCTGGTGAGATATTCCCATATAGAAGCACCTAGTTAACGGAGCCAGTGGAGGAGTACAGCTGAGGCAGAGTGGACCCATTTTCTGGATGCCTATTGACAGTGATCTTCAGGTGAGAGGCTAGTGAGCACAGTTAAGGATTAGGTCCTCACATACCCACTATCCCCTCTGCCATAGAAGACCACTGGTGTTGCGGTTACCCCTCCTCTCCTTAGAGACTGATTTTGGGCTAACGGATTCCATTGATGTTTTTTTTCTTTTTTGGTTGCTATTGGAATATATCATCTGGACTCCACCATTTTACTCTATGATTACATCTATGCTATAGAACGTTTATCTCTCATATACAACCTTGGACTTACCAGGATTACTGTGTTTATGCACGTTTATACACGTTTTTTGCAATAATTAGCACATTGTGCACTTTACTTTATTTCTTTCTTTATTATTTATTTTTATTTATTTGGTTCACCACTTGTATGGGATTCACGAATATATTATATTATTTTAATCACTATTGATTATTTATATATTAGCACTTAGTGCACTATATATTAGGATTTATATATATTGTATTTATTTATATTCTTTTTATACACTTATGTATTGTATTTAAATTTTTTTGGTGTTTTTAGTGCAAAATCATTATTGTTTTATGTCATTTGTGGGATTGTGTTCCCCATTATGCTTTTTTAAGAATTGTATTCTATATTTAGCACTCACAGTTGGCTTTTTATTAGCCATTCACCATTCACCATTTTATTATTATACTGTATTTATTTATTTATGTGCACGATCTCTAGTTCGTAAACAGCGCGAAGGTCACTCACATCACCTCTCCTGTGTTGTAACAATATGAATGGTAAGTCTGCCTTTTTGGGCTATGATTATTATAGTGGTTATCAATTGGAGACTTTTATGGTTAGGTTTTTATTCCTCTGACCCATTTATATCTATGCTCTCTTATAGCTGGATATTGCTAGCAGGACTGTTTTGGCAGGAGTGATCTGTTAATTTCCTTGCTGGATTGACAAGCATTAGGTGCAGAACCTACTTTGAATGAGATTTGCTTTGTTGATATGTGGGACATCTCTCTCGGATGATAGAAGCTGTTCCTTCCCTTTCTGACAAGTTAATCAGGTACATTCATTTTGTTTGCCCGTCACTCTCCTCTGTGATGTTTGGGGATATGTTTAATTATCTAATATGAGCTATCCCGTGGGTTCTTTAGGTATCCTATCTACACCATAGCTTTGGGGCTAGAACATTGCCAGTTAATTATATTGAGCCACCCTAGAGAGTCTTATAGAGGTCAGTATAAGGGACTTTCAATGTGATATTAATATAGACTTGAAATTATCTTGGAATATCTTACTGGTTATTGTTCTCACCTAGGGGCTACGGTTAAATTGGCATCTTCGCATCTGTTCATCCACCCCCCCCTGTTCAAGTGGAGTAGGTGAAGCTATCGCATCTGCTCATGCACCCCCCCTGTTTCCCCCATTTTTTGACATGGACATATCGATTCTTGTTCAAGTGGAGTAGGTGAAGCTATCTTGTTTCTAAGTTTATAGATTAAACTAATTATAGTTTGTTCATATCTTGATTATTATGATACATTTCTTACATGAGATATGTGCACCCCATAACTGTTCTGACATGAAACTATCCTCAGTGTCATTTGTTTCTCCTCCAGGTTTTTAATATGAGGTTCTGTTGTTGCAAATCACAGAGTAATCGGTTCTGAAGAAACTAATAAGTGAAACGCATCAACCATATCTGTGATTTTA
The DNA here is from genome assembly GCA_028564925.1 of Lithobates sylvaticus. Lineage (NCBI taxonomy): Eukaryota > Metazoa > Chordata > Amphibia > Anura > Ranidae > Lithobates > Lithobates sylvaticus. The sequence continues at coordinate 646,024,281 of CM053026.1, forward strand.
TATATATATATACATATATACATATATACATATATACATATATATATATATATATATATATATATATATATATATATATACTGTGTGTGATATATATATATATATATATATATATATATATATATATATAGTGCAATAACTGTATAGAACCTGACAAATTTATTGGATGTTTTTTACTATGTGACTATGTGTTTTCTTGTGTATAATTTTGTTATAATAAACTTATTCTTAAATAATTTGTGAATAAGTCCCTCTCTCCCTGGTACCACAATAATCCATCATGTTGGTTCTCTATTTATGTAGGGCTTGCATCACATTTGAGCGCCTGGAGCGACACGACAAGCAGTTATAGGGTGTTTGTGGAAAGCAGAAAAAGGAGTTTAATGAAGTTGTGATTAAATAAAGGCTTTATGAGACAAAATATACTTTATGAAGTCATGTAGCAAAATAACAATTCCACATCCTTTTCATTGTAATAACTATAACTTATAAAATATTGGGTGAAGTTAAGGATATTAATTCTTAGACAAGTGATCTTCATTTTTCTAATGGAAATTTGTTACCTTTGATACTTTTCAACTTTTTCATTTAAAAAAAAAAAATGATCATCACATTTCCATTTCTTATTACAGTGTCTTTGTTCAGAATGAGTATATCTGTATTTTGCACCCTGTTGTGTCTACAAAGGAGATATGTGATTGCATAAAGCAGCATTTGAAACAGAACAAAAACAAACACCACATAATCTGCCATCACCATAAAATGACAGATCTGCTTTTAAAGCGGAAGAAAAATGGGGCATTTAAACAAAACCACAACAAAAAAAAGATTAATGTGATTAAAGATTAATGATTAAACATTAAACATTAATGTGCTAGTATGCATTGCATACTAGTACATTATGAAATACTTACCCTAAAGTGAAGCCCTCCAGCAGCGCAGTGTCACCGCTGATAGGGCTTCCATCTTCACCTGGTCTTCCTTCCAGGATTCATGGGCAACAGCAGCTTGAATGGCCATACCACGATGATGTCACTCCCACACTATTAGGATATACATTCAATCAACCACACACAGTATGAAACCCCTCCTTTATGATTGTTATGCAACAAACCCAGTTGAAATACTGTTCACCGGTAGTGATGAGTAAATCAAGCAAAGCTCAGTTCCCTAGCCATTTCCTGAACCCAGTCCGAAACCTGCAAATCACTAGTACTACTAGACTATTGGAGCCAGATCTTTAATTTTTTTTTCTTGATGCTGGAGGACATCACACAGGAAGTTATTTAGTGGCAGTAGAAATAGATGTTAATGATTTTTTTCTTCTGAAGGTTTGAGCAAATGACCTGGACAAATCTGGCCATTTTGTTCACCCAAAAAGTCACATGGTCAAAAACAAAGCTTTTTAACCTTATTTTAAAGCTTTGTGAACTGAGCCTTATGTCCATCAATGCTGTCAATTATTCACTTATTAAGATGACAAATCATATGATGCTTTTCAGCTTTTCTTTTTTTTTTTTTTCATATTGTATTTGTATCAAATCTACAAAATTAATGACAAAAACAACAATTGCATAAAACTAGGTAATTATGATACCCTAATCAAATAACTATAACATTGATCTCTCTTTTTAGCCCATACACATTTAAAACTTTTTTTCCCCCAGAGCTGCACCATATCTGTATTATCAAAGATATTAAATGTTTAACTACTTCCCACCCGGCCACTGTATATATACGGCCGGGTGGGAGCCGGCTACTTCTGATCGGACGTTCCCGAACGTCCATCAGAAGTAGGGGGATCGCGCGCGCGCGTGCCCGCACAGCGGCGCGATCCCGATGCGCTCGTGTCACCCGGACACGGCGCATCTTGGATCGGCAGGAGGGCTCTGTGATTGGCCCTCCTGATCACATGATGGCCGTATCCAATCACAGCCGTCATGTGATGTAAGCAAACAGCCGGTTGCTAGGCAATCAGCTCTCCTCTCCTCACACGGAAATCGTTGGTGAGGAGAGGAGAGCTGATCGCTGCAGCCGGCTGGTGATCAGTGAGTATATGTCCCAGTAAAATCACATGTGCCAATGATTATCTGCACACATATGTCCGTGATCACCTGCGCACATCTGTACATGATCATTTGCGTACATATGTCCGTGATCACACGAACCAATTATTATACACTTAACGGAATTTTTTTTACTAAAAACATGTAGCAGAATACATTTTGGCTTAAATTTATGACAAAATTAGATTTTATTGTATTTCGTTTAAAAAAGAAAGGAGAAAATATTGTTTTTTTTCAAAATTTCCGCAATTTTTTCGCTTATAACGCAAAAAATAAAAAACGGAGTTGCGAATAAATACCACCAAACTAAAGCTCTATTTGTGCGAACAAAATGATAAAAATTTCATTTGGGTACAGCATTGCATGACCGCGCAATTGTCATTGAAAGAGCGAGAGCGCTGAAAGCTGAAAATTGGTCTGGGAAGGAAGGGGGCGAAAGTGCCCAGTATTGTAGTGGTTAAAGGCTAAGTTATGGCTCTCCTCGCTGCCGGCGCTGTGATTGGTCAAGCATGCGGGGTCACAGTGCATGCTTGGCTAATCATCAGCCAGCAATGCACTGCGACTGGCGCAGTGCATTGTGGGCCGTTCGTATCACACGAATTTGATGCAAACGGCCCACAAAGTTCTGGTTTCGTCGAACGGACAAACGGGCGATGTTCGATTCGAACATGGGTTCGAATCGAACACCGGGCTCATCCCTACTTACAAACGTAAGTTAAAAGTAGGCATTGGAAATAGTATAAAACTGCAGCAAACGAGGGCGTCATCATAGGTCCTATGATGATGCCCTGTGGGAGGGTCAAATGCATTGACGTGACACACTTCCAGTTCTGACATCACTTCCGGTCTCGTTTGCTGCAGAGCAGTGCTCTAGCAGGATGGTAAAAAAAGTCCTGCTAGCAGCATCTTTGGAGCGGTGAAGGAGCGGTGTATTCACCACTCCTAAACCACTCCTACCCATTGAATTCAATGGGGCAGCGCAGCCATACCGCCGGCAAAGCGCCGCTGCAGCAGCGCTTTATGGGTGGTTTTAACCCTTTTTCGGACGCTAGCAGGGGTTAAAACCGCTCCGCTAGCGGCCAAATAGCGCTGCTAAAATGACGCTAAAAATAGCGCCGCTTTACCACTGACACCCGCACCGCCCCAGTGTGAAAGGGGCATTAGAGAACAAGTCAGGTGACAGAGAGGGGTCACACCCACCATCAGCAGACACATGATCTGATCACCTCATCTGGACAGATGCCCATCATTACATCCCATCATCTGATTCTTCACTGAAGCTAGGACACTCAGCTCCAACATACTATAGCTAGACAACCTTTTGGGGAAGACAGACTTCACCCATTAATCAGCAGTCATCTTTGGGTCTGCTCATCAGCCACCTAAAAGTCTACTTGATACTTGCAGGGTAATTATGATATATTATCATTTTTGATGATTTTGCTTGCTTAAATTAATAGGCCAATTATCTAATACAATAATAATAGTTCTTCTTTTAGAACTAGAGGTAATTTTTTAAAATTTCTTTTTGGATTATTTTTATTTTCTTGTGCTATATTTGTGTCTATTTTTATGTATTTCGACGCTTATTCTTTCTGTAGGAGAATAACAGTCAAATTCCGTAAACCGAAAATTATTGTCTGGTAGGTAGTTATCATTGGTTTTGTTGTCTACAAGGAGAAAGTAATTATTTAATTTACTATATATGCTCTGCTGTTACAAACAATTTTAGAACTTTTATGCAAATATCTTAGATTCTATGTATATCACAATCTGCTCTAATAGGGCAAAAATAGGGCAAAATTATGAAAATGTGGCACTCACAAATGTTAATAAACATGTGTAACCAAATGTGGATGAGTGCAGATGTGAATATATAAAGCAAAAAACATGTACATAAAGTCCAAATAAATGTGCTGAATGTTCTGATCCGCAATGGGAAAAAAACTTTTGAAGTACAATGGACCACAGATGCTCCAGGACTTTTCAGGCGCAGAAACGCTACCACAACATGTGTCCACACTCCAGGGCCAGATTAAGAACATCATGGGCCTGGTGCTGAGGATTTTGGTGGGGCCTTTTATAAACAATAAATTAATAAATAAAAATGCAAACAATTTTTTGTTATAACAAATTAAATTAAAAAGAGAGGGAGGATGAGAGAGAGAGAGAAAGGGAATGAAAGAGGTGTGAGGGGTAAGGGAAAGAGGATGAGAGAGAAAGGGGGGATAAGAGAAATAGGATGCACATGAGCATGTGTGGGAATGACATCAACACAGCCTGGCCAAGGCAAGTGACCGAAGGCACAGAACCCGGAAGGAGGACGATGGAAGCGCCCGGGCCGGATTGATCAAAGCACAGCACTGGAGGGCTCAGTCTGACAATTTAAGTGTACCCTAATGTGCTAATATGCTGTGCATACTTGTACATTATGGCATAACCTACCTCTGGGCCTCTAAAAAATAGTAACGTTACAAAAGTTTACTAGCGCTTTAATATCATTGGAACCCAGGAGCCTCTCATGGGGCCCCCTACTGACCCGCATAGTTGCCAACATTTCAAAAATATTTTCAGGGACACTTTTTTACAAGTGCTATATTTAGAGTAAGTCAGAAATTTATAAATGTGGATGCAGCTGCGCTTCCCCTGTGAAAAGCTGCCGACACGACAATATGACAAAATTGCATAGTGAATAAAAAATAAATAAGTGTGGCGCTATAAAAAGTGTATCTGATCGATAGCCGTAGATGGGAATGGAATCCTTAATACAATGCCATCGCGCAGAATTTGGTGACTGGCCACCCTATAACAGTGGTGAACAAGTGTAAATATAAACAATCCACAACAGAAGTGTTTATAAAAATTCAATTATAAAAACATATAGCAATAATGTTAATAACAGGTGTGAATCCGTGGAATCATAACCCAGAAAAAATAAAAAATGTAAAGTAATACAAACATATGTGGAAACACCTGGTGTTGCGGTATTCTGATGGTAAAGACCCACGCTGTGTTATGATTGGTATATAAAATACACGACAACCAAGGCCGTAATTGTAGTAATCACCCTATGGTCATAACCAGATGCACTTATATATATAAAGGGAGTAGCTCCCGAAACAATGATAAACACCGTGATAACGTGTATAAAGTATCAAATGATCAAATTGTGATAAAGAAAGATACTAATAAACGTCCTAAATTAACCCAATGGCTATATTCATAAGATAGTCCAAGATGGTGTAATTCGTATATAACACTGTATCGATATTCATATGGCACTTGATAATGTTCATCGACAAGACATCCTCAAATAATTTGGACGGCGTCTAGAACTGTGTGGTACAGAGGTAAGATTTGGTACGCTTACCGTTATGGATGGACCCACTGACCTTTGGTGAGGGGTCGAACGAGCTTGAGTATGCCGGCAGGTGATGCTTGTAAGATGGTGAGCGAGGAACCAGGATCAGGAACTGGACCGAGACTGAGCCGACACAACAGTCTATACTCACCAAATCACAGATGTAAATACAGCGAACACACTCGGAAGAGCTATAGGGTCACTCGATTGTTAGTACCCCAAAAAAGGCCTCAATGGGTCAGGACCATGCAAAATAAAAGAGATATAGAGGGCCTCCTCATGGTGTAAATCAATCCGGTCACGGATTAAATTTTATTTAAAAATCTTGTTTGTCAGGTAAAACGATCAAAGTAAAAACAAAGACAAACCAAGAAGTGCAAAAAAATGCAGTGGTAGTATGTCTAGCATGTTGCCCCTGTTGAAGTCTTGTTAGACGAAACGCGTCGGGCGGTTACGCTAGAATACTACCACTGCGTTTTTTTCACTTCTTGGTTTGTCTTTGTTTTTACTTTGATCGTTTTACCTGACAAACAAGATTTTTAAATAAAATTTAATCCGTGACCGGATTGATTTACACCATGAGGAGGCCCTCTATATCTCTTTTATTTTGCATGGTCCTGACCCATTGAGGCCTTTTTTGGGGTACTAACAATCGAGTGACCCTATAGCTCTTCCGAGTGTGTTCGCTGTATTTACATCTGTGATTTGGTGAGTATAGACTGTTGTGTCGGCTCAGTCTCGGTCCAGTTCCTGATCCTGGTTCCTCGCTCACCATCTTACAAGCATCACCTGCCGGCATACTCAAGCTCGTTCGACCCCTCACCAAAGGTCAGTGGGTCCATCCATAACGGTAAGCGTACCAAATCTTACCTCTGTACCACACAGTTCTAGACGCCGTCCAAATTATTTGAGGATGTCTTGTCGATGAACATTATCAAGTGCCATATGAATATCGATACAGTGTTATATACGAATTACACCATCTTGGACTATCTTATGAATATAGCCATTGGGTTAATTTAGGACGTTTATTAGTATCTTTCTTTATCACAATTTGATCATTTGATACTTTATACACGTTATCACGGTGTTTATCATTGTTTCGGGAGCTACTCCCTTTATATATATAAGTGCATCTGGTTATGACCATAGGGTGATTACTACAATTACGGCCTTGGTTGTCGTGTATTTTATATACCAATCATAACACAGCGTGGGTCTTTACCATCAGAATACCGCAACACCAGGTGTTTCCACATATGTTTGTATTACTTTACATTTTTTATTTTTTCTGGGTTATGATTCCACGGATTCACACCTATTATTAACATTATTGCTATATGTTTTTATAATTGAATTTTTATAAACACTTCTGTTGTGGATTGTTTATATTTACACTTGTTCACCACTGTTATAGGGTGGCCAGTCACCAAATTCTGCGCGATGGCATTGTATTAAGGATTCCATTCCCATCTACGGCTATCGATCAGATACACTTTTTATAGCGCCACACTTATTTATTTTTTATATTTAGAGTAGCTGACATCCCCTATGTTCCTCTATACATCACAATAGTAATTACAAAATTAAATAAGTACTAATAATGGAGCAGAACAAATATGAGGACTGAGATTTCCTTTAGTTGAACTAACAAAACTGTGCCTATTCTAGAGCTGGTAACATTGAGGATATTCAGTATAATTTTAAAGAACTATTTTTGTGGGTAAGAGGCATAGGGGAGGAGAATGGATGGTATAAAAGTGGGAAGTATGTGCAGGTGAGGGAGAGGAAATGGAGGGTCTAACAGTGGGCACTAGATACATGAAAGGAGTGTGGAGGGTATGACAGAAGGCACTATGTACAGGAGAGAAGTGTGAAGAGTATGACAGTGGGCAGTATGCACAGCAGAGGAGTGTGGAGGGTATAACAGTGAGCATTATGTACAGGAGAGGAGTGTGGAGGGTACGACAGTGGGCACTATGTACAGGAGAGAAGTGTATGACAGCGGGCACTATGTACAGGAGAGGAGTGTGGAGGGTACGACAGTGGGAACTATGTACAGGAGAGAAGTGTATGACAGCGGGCACTATGTACAGGAGAGGAGTGTGTAGGATATGACAGCGGGCGCTATGTATAGGAGAGAAGTGTGGAGGGTATGACAGTGAGCAGTATGTACAGGAGAGAAGTGTGGAGAGTATGACAGTGGGCACTATGTATAGGAGAGGAGGATGAAGGAATCTGGGAAGGAAAAATGTAAAGGTTTGTGGAAGGATGTTTAGGGACTGCGTAGTGGTTAAGCGGGCCATACATGGATTGAAATTACACCAATTAAGCAGAGACCAGCCATAGTCGATCTATGTATGGGCTACCTGGTTTTACACAAGTCAACCTATTAACCGACTTGAGTACAACCAGCCTATCAGGTTTTCCCCAAAACAATCAGTGCTGCCAGCTATAGTTAGCAACACTGATCATCATATTCACTGGCAGAACACAATAACACTGCAGGAGTGATTCCCCCATCCACAGGTCATCAGGTGAGAGGGTGTGTGGGGACAGGCTGGGGAGAGATACTACACAGGTTACATATGCCACGATCGTTAGAGCGAGAGCAATAATTCTAGCCTTAGACCTCCTCTGTAACTCTAAACATGTAACCTGTAAAAAAATTAAAGCATCGCTTAGTACACAAAAAAAATTGTGCTAACTTTAGTGTTTTTTTTTAAGAATGAAACAGTTTCTTTCCAAAAAAAATGTTTGAAAAATTGCTGCACAAATATTGTGTAACATAAAAAGTTGCAAAGACCACCATTTTATTCCATAGGGTGTCTGCTAAAACAACATATATAATGCTTGAGTGTTCTGAGTAATTTTCTATCAAAAAAATGATGATTTTTACATGTAGGAGAGAAGTGTCAGAATTGGTCTGGGTGGCAAGGGGTTAATTATCATAAGTAATATATAAATTATTATTATAAGCTCTGTGAGTTCATCCTCTCAGTCTTCAGCAGAGTGTGTCAGCTTGTATTTATACTGGCCGCTCTGTATGTAGCTTCTGATCGACTGCGCAAGCAGCCCCATATCTCCAGAACCATAGATGATAGCAGCCCCAAATTAACCAGTGCTGGAGTAGGTCTGTAGCTACCTACCCCCCAAATGTGGGGTCTCTGTGACTCCTGGTCGTTGAGATACAACCCTCAAAGTCGATCTTTTTTTTTATTTATTTTTTTAGAATTTTTTTTTTTTTGGGGGGCAAATGGGCCTATCTTGAGAAAGGGGCCTGGAGCTGCAGCTCCAATAGCCCCTATGTTAATCCGGCCCTGCCCCACTCACCAAATGGCGATGACCCCCAGCTTTGCAGTCTGGGTGTCACTTCAGGCTTATGTGATGGTATCCAGAGAAGCTCAGGAGTGGTGTTGTGCACATCAGATCAAAGGATTTCTTGTTGGAATTTCTCAGCAGAATCACCAGGCACCAAAAAAGGATGAAAAATGGAACTAATAGTGAAAAGTACCGTTTGAAAAGGGATTTATTCCATATACAAATGGGTACTTACAAAATAGTTGATAAAAACAGGCATGTAAAGGGATTAGAGATGGATCCGGACACTCACGGCATACGTTCCAGAAACCAGGAAGTTCCAAAGAGCAGGAAATTACGTCAGTGCCACTGGAAATAGGTTGACGTGTTTTGCCAATCTACAGGGCATTATCAAAGACCTCGGGGTAGGGTAGGCTTGGGGTGCAGAGTACATGAATATTTGCTAGTGTCACACTAATTCTCCTCCTGGCCAATCAGGAAGACCCGTTTCCCGATTGGCCAAAAGGAGAAGCTACGCTGGTCGCCCGGAGGAGGAGGGAGGAGATGCGAGAAGAGGAGATGCATGGAAAGCTAGCCGGCCACCTGACCGTCACCCGGAGGGGAGCCTGAAGAAGATACTATGCTGGCCTCCGGGAGGAGGAGGAAGGAGACGTGAGAAGAGGAGATGCAGGGGAAGCTAGCTGGCTGCCTGTCCGTTGCCCGGAGCAACATTTGTGTATAGATATAAAATACATTATAAATAACTTTTTTCCCTTTTTTATAAGTGAGCACATTCCCTCTGGTCTCAGTTGCATATGAGCTGGGGGGAGGAGAAGCAGCAGCACACTGAGCTTTCCAGTGAATGGCTGTACAGCGGGGGCATGTCAGGACAAGTCTGATCATTGGAAAAGAGTACATTGAGTTCCCAGCATAGCTAGGAACTGAACATGGTGTGCTCTCCTGCTTAGTGTGGTGAGTTTTTATTAGGAAAGCATGGGGACCAGTGGGACCACCAGGGATTTTACATAAAGGAAGCAATGCAAAGAGAACAGGAGACTTTCTCATACAAGTACACAGTACAGCAGGCACATATCAGGCATAAGAAGTGTGAGAGGTAACAAAAGCTGTAAGTGTGAGTTTTGCACTACCAAAACTGACATGCACATAAACAATCTCATATGTGATATTATTTACAGAATTTGCTTTAACATACCGTATTTATCGGCGTATAACACGCACTTTTTCCCCCTTAAAATCGGGGGAAAGTCGTGGGTGCGTGTTATACGCCGATCCCCCCCCCCAAAAAAAGTGACAAATATAGCAAGCGGCGCCGAAAAATAGCGTGTGCCAACGAAAAAGACCGAAGCGCCGCCGAAAAAGACCGAGCCGACTCTTCGGCTCCGCTCGCAGTCCCGCCTCCCTGCGCTCGCTCCAGCAGGGAGGCGGGACTGCGAGCAGAGCCGAAGAGTCGACTCGGCTTTTTTCGGCAGTGCTTCGGTCTTTTTCTGTGGCGCTTCGGTCTTTTTCGGCGGCGCTCGCACGGTCTGTCTCGGCGGCGGGAAATTTAAACGTGGGCAAGGCTGCAAATGACGCTGGCAGGCTGTAAATGACACTTGGAAGCTGCAAATGACACTGGGCAAGCTGCAAATGACACTGGGCAAGCTGCAAATGACGCTGGGCAAGCTGCAAATTACGCTGGGCAAGGCTGCAAATGGCGCTGGGCAAGCTGCAAATGACGCTGGGCAAGCTGCAAATGATGCTTAAATGTAAGGGTTTTTTTTTTCCCCTAAACTTCCCTCCTAAAACTTTTTTTCCTTAAAATGCCCTCCTAAACTTGGGGTGCGTGTTATACGACGGTGCGTGTTATACGTGATAAATATGGTAATCAAAATTCATGGTTTGCTTTAGCATATTTGTTTTGTCATACTGATTGATATTACAAAAACAATATTATAAAATATACAAAAAACTTTTTTTATTTTTATTTCTTTTCTCTGAAATTTGAAGGTTTATGAGAGCAAAACGTGAGAAATGTGCATCAGAGTAGAGGTATCATCAAGCTGATTGCAGAAGAGGTATTATTAGCTGAAGAGGACATGGCTGACAAGTCAGAAGAGAAAGAATAATTTACTTATGAAGGAAAGAAGGCAGTTGTCAAAAAAGATATATTGGATACAGCTGATTTCTTGAGCAACACTGATTATGGAAGAGTTGGTTTAAATCTGAAGAAAATGTGACACACTTTTTATCTTGAATTGCAAAAGAAACATCAAACCTCTGTGGAGATATTCATGGCACCTAAGGTAAAAGTTTACTTTCTTCCAAGCTTTTATATCCAAAACTGTGTTGACTGAAATAACATAACAATGACTAGTATGGCTGCCAATCTGACACCAAAACGTTGGTTTGAAGATAAAACATTTACTGCAGCTGGCAGTTTTTGATTTGTGCTTTCATAACTTTCTTTAGTGGTTTTATAAAAACTGAATGCAATATACTGTAATAAAAAAAAAAATGGAAATTAGCATTTTTAATGTTGTATTTAAAAGAAATAATAGATGCTTAGGTGTCTCTGAGTCTGCCAGTGTCTACATTTACTGTATAATAAAAAAAAAAAGCTAATGTGCAAGGATTTGCAGTCTTAAAGACAGTCAGTTCTGACTGGGCCTTTTCTTTGGCTCCACAAATCCTACTCAAATATATACTTCTTTAGATATCTAGTTTCAGGAATTTGACCCTTTTCTTTCATAGGTTTTTTTTTATCTAATCTATGATTTAATATATTTTATATTATTTTACATAAATGATTTTCAGGAGCACAGGTCCATGTTCTTTCTCCTTCTCAAAGGCCATTTTCCTCACTTCCTGTTCTCTCTGATCCCCTTACCAATCTAATTCAGCTAAATGTTAAAGTGGTTGTAAACCGTTGTTGTCGGAATGTCCGATAATGTGTACGCAGCATTAGATTACATTTATTGACGCTTCCATAGATTCTCATAGCTAGGGATAAAATTAGGGTTTGCCACTACCATGACTGTTGAAAACTATGCAAATTTGCTTCCAGAAAAAAGGGAACAACCCATAAGGTGCTGCATACCTCCTCTTCTGGTACAAAGTACAACAAAATTTAAATCAGATTTTAAAATATACTCTTGGAAACAACCTGAGTTTAATATTCATTAACCACTTAAGGACCGAGCCTCTTTTTGAGATGTGTTGTTTACAAGTTAAAAAATTAATCAGAACCCCCAAACATTATACATTTTTTTCTAACACCCTAGAGAATAAAATGGTGGTCGTTACAATACTTTCTGTCACACCGTATTTGTGCAGCAGTCTTACCAGCACACTTTTTTGGAAAAAAATACACTTTTTTTGAATTAAAAAATAAGACAACAGTAAAGTTAACCCAATTTTTTCATATTGTGATAGATAATGTTATGCCGAGTAAATTGATACCCAACATGCCATGCTTGAAAATTGCGCCCGCTCGTGGAATGGCGACAAACTTTTACCCTTAAAAATCTCCATAGGCGATGTTTAAAAAGTTCTACAGGTTGCATATTTAAGTTACAGAGGAGGTCTAGGGCTAGAATTATTGCTCTTGCTCTACTGATCACGGCGATACCTCACATGTGTGGTTTGAACACTGTTTCAATATGTGGGTGTTATGTATGCGTTCGCTTCTGCATGTGAGCTCGGCGGGGCGGGGCGCATTTTAATTCATTTTTTCTTATTTATTTTACCTTTTTATTTTTTTTTTACACTGTATTTTTTATATTGTGTCACTTTTATTCCTATTACAAGGAATGTAAACATCCCTAGTAATAGAAAAAAAGCATGACAGGACCTCTTAAATATGAGATCTGGGATCAAAAAGGGTTCTCATATTTACATTTAAATGCAAAAAAAATTGTCATTTAAAAAAAGAAAATATAAAAAAATGGTCATTTAAGAGCTATGGGCGAAAGTGACATTTTGACATCGCTTCCACCCTGCATTGTTATAGAGACGGGTGGGGGCCATCTTCCCCTCACTCGTCTCCATGCCCAGCAAAGATGAAGACCGATTGCCTCCGCCACTGCTGAAGGCTCCGGTAAGTGGCGGAGTGTACCGGAGCGCACTGGGGACAATAAAAGTGATCTTGCGGCGAACCTGCCGGCCGAAGAAGAGGATACCGGGTTATGGCAGCTAGTTGCTGCCATAACAACTATATCCCCCTTCAAAGTAAGGACGTATATCGGCATGCGGCGGTCCGGAAGTGGTTAAGAATAAAAAAAAAATGCTGAATTTGATGATGGCGCTTTTAGCCTCATCCTACACAGACATTTTCCAGGTCATGGGGCAATAATCGAAATATCTGCAGACTGAGAGTTATTGTCACTGGGGTAAATGAACCCTTTACACACACAAATAATTGCTGCCACCATGTGTTTTCGTGGAAACATGCACAATGCACAGATCATGTGCTGTAATATTTGTGACTATTAGGAAATATGTTAGATTGACTGCAATGCTTAATTGGCTTAACATTTTTTAAATATTGTTTTCAAGAAATAAATGAAAATACAGTACAAGAAACATTAGTTACCTAATGAGTAACTGAGCTGGGTTGTATGAAAAGGACAGCTTCAGGTCAAAAAGCTGGGTTGTATGAAAAGGGCAGCTTCATGTCAGGCCAACTGTTTGATGCTCTTAATTACTTTATGGCAGCCATTTACAACATGCATTTAGGCCTGTTAAGTTCTGCTAGAGGTTTTGTGGCAGAGCAATTTCATAATGATACTTAAAGTGGTTGTAAACCCTTACAGACCACTTTGATCTACAGGTAAGCCTAGATTAAGGCTTACCTGTAGGTCCAAGAAATATCTCTTTAACCTACACGGTTAAGGAGATATGTTACAAGAATAGGGAACCGCTGTAATGGTTTTGCACAGAGTAGCCTGGATCCTCCTCTTCTGGGGTCCCACACCGGAGCCCCTGGCCCCTCCCACCTGCCGGATGCCCCCACAGCAAGCAGCTTGCTATGGGGGGATCCAAGCAGGCGCACTCTCACACACTCAGTCTCCTGATTCCAGGGCCTCCTCTTAACCCCCCAGTTCAAGACCTCTGGCATACTCCCCTCCTAGTTCAGGGCCTTCTCTGCACCTCCCAGTCCAGAGCCTTCTTCCTAGTCCGGGGCCTTCTCTCCTAATCCAGGGTATTTGCCACACCAACCCCTTTCTAGTCCAAGGTCCCCCCACTCCAGCACCTCCTCTGCACCCTCTGGCCAGGGTCTCCACTGCACTCCCCCAGTTAGGAGCCTCCTCTGCATCCCCACAGTCCAAGGCCTCCTCTGCACCAACCCCCCAGCCCAGGGCCTCCTCCGCACCCCCATCCCATGGCCTCCTCTGCACCCCCCAGTCCAGGGCCTCCCCTGTGCCCCCCTCAGTCCAGGGCCTCCTCTGGCATACTCCCCTCCCAGTCCAGGGCCTCCTGTGTACTGCCCTTTTAGTCCAGGGCCTCCTGTGTACTGCCCTTTTAGTCCAGGGCCTCCTCTCCTAATCCAGGGTATTTTCCACACCAGCCTATTTCTAGTCCAGGGCCTCCTCTGCACCCCCCAGTCCAGGGCCTCCACTGCTCCTCCCCCTTAGGAGCCTCCTCTGCATCCCCCAGTCCAGGGCCTCCTCTGCACTCCCCTCAGTCCAGGGCATATTCTGCACCCCCCAGCCAAGTGTCTCCTCTGCACCCCCCAGCCCAGTATCTCCCCCAACCCCATCAGCCTAGGGCCCCCACTGCACCACCCAGTCCAGGGCCTCCTCTGCACTCCCCTCCAGCCCAAGGCCTCCTTTGCACCACCCTCTCAGTCCAGGGCCTCCTCCGCACACACCCTCAGTCCAGGGCCTTCTCTGCAACCCCCCATTCCTTTGCCATACCAACACCAACTTCCTAGTCCAGGGCCTTCTGCACACAAACCCCTCTCCTTGTCCTAATAAATGCCTTCAGTTACAGGAAGGCTCTGCCATGCTGAAGCATGGCTCTGGAATGCCTTTCTATAGCACTGGTGGGTGGGAGGAGCAGAGTGATTCAGCGCTAGTGGGCCTGTGCATTCTTCCTCCTATTTGGTTCTCTGGTATTTGACAAACTATGCAGCGGGCACTGCCTGTCCATTACACTTGATCGGGCGGCAGTGACACCCTTAGAGCAGTGTTTCCCAGTGAGGGTAGGGGCGGCGACCCCCTAGATGAGTCACCCAGGGCATGTTCCCCCTTGCCCCCTCTAGTTTCAGCCCTGAGATACCGTTGTTATGGCAGCAGATAGCTGCCATAACCCTAGTTTTTTTCTCTACAGCGAGCAGTCCTCTTTCACATAAAAGTGGTCTCAGCAGCAGATTCACCACAAGATCACTTTTATGGGTGACGGGAAAGGTGTCCCCCTCCCACTGTGTCCCTGGCATCTCTGTCGCTTACCGGAGCCATTGGAAGCAGCGGAGACGATCCAGTCCTGTGGCCTGATGGGCAGGAAGTCGAATAAGGGCATGATGGTCCCCACTCGACCCTATGCCCTTGGAGGACTGAAGCAACGTCAAACGTCACTTCAGCGACCTTAAAGTGGTTGTAAACTCTTACAAACCACGTTGACGTACAGGTAAGCCTAGATTAAGGCTTACCTGTAGGTCCAAGAAATATCTCCTAAACCTACACGGTTTAGGAGATATTTGCCAAAAGACAGGCACTGAGCGCGCCGCTGTTAACGGTGATATGCAGCAAGTGGCGGCTCCCGGGCGCATGCACGGAAGTGACGTCATTGCGGCTCCGTCGAATGACAGCGCCGGAGCAGCGAGATCCACCAAGAAGATGGAGGCTCCGTACACAAGGGGACAATGGTGACTTCGCTGGCTCCTGTGTCAGGTAAGTGACACAAAATGGAATACTATGCGATGCATAGTAGTCCATTATGCTTTACCTTTGCAAGGAAACAAAGAGGAAGTAAACCCATCAGGGTTTACTTCCTCTTTAAAGGAACTATTTTTTTTTTTATTTAAAAAAAAAAATACATTTCTTTATTGCTTTTATGTGTAATTGTGAGATCTGAAGTCTTTTTGACCCCAGATCTCACATTAAAGAGGTCCCAACCTGCTTTTTTCTATTACAAGTGATGTTTTTTTTTTTTATAAATAAAAAATAAAATGTAAATAAAAAATAATAATTTTTTTTTTTTTTTAAAGCACCCTGTCCCTCCGTGTTCGTGCGCAGAAGTGAACGCATGCGTAAGTCGCACCCGCATATGTAAACAGTGTTCAAACCACACATGTGAGGTATGGCCGTGATCGTTAGAGCAAGAGCAATAATTCTAATAAAGACCTCCCCTGTCAAAACTGGTATCAGAGTTTGTCGCCATTCCAAGAGCGGGCACAATTTTGAAGCATGACATGTTGGGTATCAATTTACTTGGCTTCACATTATCTTTCACAATATAAAACAAATTGGGCTAACTTTACTGTTTTTTTTCATTTAAAAAGTGTATTTTTCCTAAAAAATTGCATTTGTAAGACCGCTGCACAAATATGGTGTGACATAAAGTATTGCAATGACTGCCATTTTATTCTCTAGGGTGTCTGAGAAAAATATATAACATTTTTGGGGGTTCTAAGTAATTTTGTAGCAAAAAAATTATAATTTTATTATTACTTGTAAACACCAAGTGTAACAAATAGGCTTGGTCCTGAATGTTCTGGTATAGTGAATAACTAATATATATATTTTTATTATAAATTACCAGGACTGCCAAGCTTACCATACATTTCAATGGGAAAACATGCTAAAGTATTATATGTAGCTATAAAATATGTTCCTGTTTTGTAAATGTATGTAAAGCATTGTTAAGCAAAATGATTACTATTAATATCCTTTCCTTTAATCCCTTAAAATTATTATGTGCTATTGTTTACAGTCTACTTTTATTACCAGTAACATTGTTAGATCAGGTAAAATAACTGAATTAATTAATTAAAATGGTATTTTATTGTGTATAACATTGATGGCAAATATTAAAACAATTAAAGGAAGAAACCTCAAGACTATAGTCTGCCTAGCTTCTAATAAAGATAAACTTTATTCATTATTAAGTTTGTTTTTAATTTGTGTTAAAAAGTGATTTTGGCACCCTACAGTAGACTAAAACATATTCAGTTAAAATAAACATTTTCTAACCCTCTCACCCTTCCCATGTTCCAAAAACCTATGGCTTATTGCATTTATCACATACCTGGTGATGACTGGAATGTTGTGGAGGCCTTTCTTGCACCTCCTGCCCAACACTTCTGAAGATGAAGACAGAGTGTGTGAGGTCACAGAGTAGCTGGCTGGAGAAGTCCACTCTTTAGTTGGATGAAGCTGGTGGTCGCAGTCCTCAGGACAGGATACTGACGCAGCAGCTTGGCACCAGAACAGGAGATGGTAGCAGAGCCGGTATGCAGGCAGTGACCAGCAACAGCATGGGCAACAAGGGACCGAATCAGCAGACAGAGCAAGTCCAGGAAGCAGGCCAAGTGTCCTGGATCTGCCACCCAGCGCAGGGGTCACCTAAGGGTTAACAATGTTGCAGAGTGATTTCAGTGATTGGCTCCAAGCTGGCTTATTTAAACACCTCAGCTGTACAGAGACCTTGCTGTCTGATTTGCAGCTTGTACCTGTGACTACCTGTTCCGGAGATCCCGATTTGTTTCCTGTGTTTGACCCGGCTCATTTTTTACTATGATTACTCTCTGTTATCCTGACCCCGGCTTGCCTTGTGACTACGCTTACCTCTCTACTGCTTGATATCATGTTGCCGAACCTTGCCTGCATCCTGACTATTCTCTGGCTGTCATTACATCTGCTTGATCAACTGTTACCGAACCAGGCTTGTCTGACCATGCATCAGTGTCTCCACGGCTCTGCACATACCTACTTCCTATTCCTGCTTCCTGTCTGCATCAGCTGAGCTGTCTGCACCTGCTGCTAACCTGCTGGTCTACTCTGGGAACGCATCTCCTGCACGGAAGACTATCCAGGCACTCCTACATCACTAGGTTCTTGTAGCCACTGTTCTCAACTTCAGTGGCCCTTGAACCAGGGTTGTACATGAGGCCTGACCACTGCACGTCAGGCTCATCTGTCAGGTACGTGACACCGAGGTTGGTAACAGCCGGGCAGCACAGTACAGAATCCCCAGGCAAAGACAAATCCAGTAAACAGGCCGAGGTCAGAGTGATCAGATGAACAAGGTTAAGGCAGAAGCAAAGGCAAAGTCCAGGGGAAAGCCAGATCATACAAAGGTAAGCAGGTTCAATGGATCAGGTCTCAGAAATACAAGTACAAGCTGAAGATCATTCAGCAACTGTTTAAATAGGCCACTGGGCACCAAGTGCACATGCTAATTGGTATGCGCATGTGCCCGTGTACTCGAACATGAGCACAGCAAACTGGAATAGTATGTCTAACATTGCTTATTTGCTTAGAAGTAGGAGTATGTGTGTAATGCACACGAATATGAGCATAAGCCCATACTGGTTTTCTGGTGCTGGGAGTCCGGTTTACCTAACAGTAGTATTGTATTAATTTTTTAATGTAATTTCTGAATGTTTATATCTTGAAGGGAGTAGAGTAAGAATCTATTACAGTCGATTTACTAAAGGGAAATAGGATGTTCACTTTGCAAAGGAAGTTGCACTTTGCAAGCACGGTTTCCCCAGAGCTCAGTGAATGAGCGAAGCTCTGCTGATTTTCATAATTCATTCATGTGCAAGCAAAAATGCTACTTTTTTATTTTCATGACACATGATTGGGTATTCTTTGGGTTGTCTTCCACAACATACACTGACCTGGGGAAAATTCCCTTGTAAAGTGAAACTTCCCTTGCAAAGTGAACAGCCTGTTTGCCTTTAGTAAATTACCCCACTATGTTAAAATTTAAGTGTGGCCGCTAAAAGGAATGTTAGAATGAACGAATGCAAGTAGGTCAAACACATAATTACTAAATCGTTTGGTGTTTATGAGGACTCAGGTAAACAGAAGTGCTTTCATCAGCACAGAAAGGAAAGCTTCACTCGGTAATTTCTTCTGTGTTTGAAAAATGTGTCATAAGTTGGGTAATTGGTACCATGTAAAATGTAAAAGTCTGCTCTGCTTCCATAATAATATACATCTTGTAAGATCTATGGAGTTAATCAGCATCCTCCTATGATTATTAAAGTGTTGAGTGGACAGCATATTTCACTACTTCTTGTTCACCATTTAAAGTGAAGAAGCTATTTGTTAGAAATGCTACAGTGGTTACCAGCTGGAGACTAATAAAACTGATTTATGGCGAGGCTGGAATTACCTGCAATTGAATTTTCTACATATTCCCATTTTCTGTGTCGTTTCTGGTTTGATTATAATTAGATTATATAGATCATTAAAGTATTTCTACGCAGTCTACAGTAGTAAAAGTAATTGCAAATAATGGTGTAAAAGAGGTAAATTGGATTCTCATCCATGAAACGCTGTCTGTTGGCAACAAAGAATATATATTGGGCATTGTTAAAGTGAGGCTATTTCTAATAAATGGCCAAAAAAGTGACAGGAAGTAAAAGTGTTCAATTACTCTGTCTTATAGAGCTGCAATGAGCAGGGAATGGGTTACACTTTTTATAGCTAGAGCTTCTTATTTTAGGAGATATATATGTAGTATATACACTGTATATGCAGTATACTGTATGTTTATACTTTAGATGTGTACTCTACAATGATAGTATGCAATTTTTGACCTTGAGAAAGATAAAGCGTTTGTTCTTTATTAAAATTTATTAAAATTTTTTATATAATATATTGTAGATGCATCAACAGCAAAAAGTTTTTAAAGTCTTATGCCCTGTACACACGGTCGGACATTCCGACAACAAAATCCATCTGATTTTTTCCGACGGATGTTGGCTCAAACTTGTCTTGCATACACACGGTCGCACAAAGTTGTTGGAAATTCCGATCCTCAAGAACGCGCTGACGTACAACACATACGACGGGACTATAAAGAGGAAGTTCAATAGCCAATATCCGATAGCTTCTGTCTCGTAATTTATTCTGAGAATGTGTGGCACTTTGTGTATCGGAATTGTGTACACACAATCAGAATTTACACGATCCGATTTTGTTGTCGGAAAATTTTAGATCTAGATCTCAAACTTTGTGTGTCGGAAATTCCAATGGAAAAAGTCTGATGGAGCCCACACGCAGTCGGAATTTCCATCAACACGTTCCGAACGCACATTTTCCGACGGAAAGTCCGACTGTGTGTACAGGGCATTACAGTTCTTTTTCTTTATAAAGCTACAAGAAAATCTTGTCCTGTGAGAGAGGAGATCATCATTCTGTTCCCTGTTCCTTGTCATCACATTTGCATGCAACACTTCTGAATGGCTTCCAGTCGTGCCCTCCATTTTTCCGGCTGAATGCTGTTGTATAGGGGATTGCAAAGGTCTGATATAAAGTTAAATACTTTACAAAAGATGGATTTAAAATAATACATTTATTCTTGTCTATTTTTTATGCTGTAAAACAAATTTTTTCCTGCATGAAAAGTAAAAATCAAATTCTTTCACGTGTGGTTAGCTTGTTTACTATAGTATTGTGCTGACCGTGAGTGCCCACTGGGTGACACTGTGGAAATTGGTTTATAGAAAGGTAAAAAGTGACACATCCGAATATTGTAGTCATTAACCACTTGACCTCAAGAAGGTTTTACCACCCTTCATGACCAGGACATTTCAGTACATTTTAAGAAGAGGGAGGAGAAAAAGGGTGGTTGTCATGCGCCCATATTCTTTTAACCACTTCCCGCCCGCCGACCGTCAAATGATGGCCGGGCGGCGCCGCTCTCATTCTGGGTGGAGGTCATATGACGGCTCTCCAGAACAACCGCTCTTGTGTGCCTGTGGGGGCGCGCATCGCGCTGATTGGTGGTGTGATGTGTCAGTCTGACACACTGGTACAACGATCTCGGTAAATAGCCTCTGACGGAGGCTCTTTACCACGTGATCAGATGTGTCCAATCACGGCTGATCACAATGTAAACAGGAAGAGCCGTTAATCGGCTTTTCCTCACTAGGGATGAGCTTCGAGTTCGAGTCGAACTCATGTTCGACTCGAACATTGCCTGTTCGCCTCTTCAGCGAACAGCGAACCATTTGGGGTGTTTGCGGCAAATTCGAAAAGCCGCGAGCACCCTGTAAAAGTCTATGGGAGAAATCTCAAGTGCTAATTTTAAAAGCCTATATGCAAGTTATTGTCATTAAAAGTGTTTGGGGACCTGGGTCCTGCCCCAGGGGACATGTATCAATGCTAATTTTTTTTTTTAAAACGGACGTTTTTTCAGGAGCAGTGATTTTAATAATGCTTAAAGTGAAACAATAAAAGTGTAATATTCCTTTAAATTTCGTACCTGGGGGGTGTCTATAGTATGCCTGTGAAGGGGCACATGTTTCCCGTGCTTAGAACTGTCCCTGCACAAAGTGTCATTTTTGCAGGAAAAAAATCTATTTAAAATCACTCGCGGCTAATGAATTGCCGGCTCCCGTAACACAGAGAACAGTCATTCATTGAAAGTCATTGATAAAAAAAAAGTCATTGATAAAAAAAAAAAAAGCGTGGGGGTTCCCCCAAATTCAATTACCAGGCCCTTCAGGTCTGCTATGGAGGATATTAAGAGGAACCCCGCTTCAAATTTAAAAAAAAAATGACGTGGGGGTCCCCCTACATATCCATACCAGACCCTTCAGGTCGGGGATGGATTTTAAGGGGAACCCCAGGCCAAAAAAAAAAAATGGCGTGGGGTCCCCCTCAAAATCCAGCACGCCCAGCAGTGCCACCTATCAGTGCCATCCATAAGTACCCATCAGTGCAGCCTTTCAGTGCCCATCAGTGTTGCCTATCAGTGCCCATCAGTGTCACCCATGAGTGCCCATCAGTGCTGCATATCAATGACCATCAGTGCTGCATATCAGTGCCACTCATCAGTGTTGCCTACCAGTGCCCATCATCAGTGTCCATCAGTGCCACCTCATTGGTGCCGCTTTATCAGTGCCCGTCAGTGCCACCTTATCAGTGTCCATCAGTGAAGGAGAAAACTTACTTATTTACAAAATTTTATAACAGAAACAAAAGAAAAACGTTTTTTTTTATTCAAAATTTAAGCCTTTTTTTTATTTGTTTATCAAAAATAAATAGCGCAGAGGTGATCAAATACCACCAAAATAAAGCTCTATTTGGGGGAACAAAATGATAAAAATTCTGTTTGGGTACAGTGTAGCATGACCGCGCAATTGTCATTTAAACAGCGACAGCTCTGAAAGCTGAAAATTGGCTTGGGCAGAAAGGGGGTGTAAGTGCCTGGTATTGAATTAGTTAAGCAGCGCACCTTGCTGAATGATTTCCCTGAAGCAGGAGTATTCTCTTGTCTATCTAAGGACACAGCCTTGTAATGCCATACCACCCATGACCAAGTTGCTGGCTGTCCTGTACTTTATGGGCAAGGCCTCTATCAGATGGTAGCCAGAAAGGTGATGGGGACATATTTCTTACGTTTACTTGCAGGGTTTAGGGTTTTCAGGGTTTCACAGTGGCCCGATACAAAGCACCAGTGAACCAGTAGACACAGCAGTCGCAGATTCCAGCCGCTGCGTGGGCTCAGTGTGGATGAGTGGGCTGATGTACTGGTATATCACTGTGCCTGCTCAAGCCACCGGCAAGTGCTTAAACCAAAAGAATTTGCAAACATGGACTTTTTAGGCAGCACATTGGCCACATAATATATGTAAAATATAATTTTATTTGTGTGAAACTTTAAAAGCACTATAAAAAGGAAGAATTACATCTCATTATTAGGGTTGAGCGAACCCGAACTGTAAAGTTCGAGTTCGTTCCGACTTTTGGGTTTTTGGTACACGGACCCAAACAATTTACTGTATGTTCGGGTTCGAGTTCGATGTTCGGCAATGTAATGGCCCCCTTCAACTTCTGGGTCTCCAAATTGGGCACATGGCCTGATCTTGCTCTTTACGCCTTGGAGGTGCTGGCCTGCCCTGCAGCCAGTGTATTATCTGAACGTGTATTTAGCATGGCAGGGGGCGTTATCACAGACAAGCGCAGCTGCCTGTCCAGAGCCAATGTGGACAAGCTCACATTCATTAAAATGAACCAGGCATGGATCCCACAGGACTTGTCCATACCTTGTGCAGAATAGACATGTATACCCGTGTTCTGACAAAAACTGTCCAGCCATCGGATAGTGTCCACCCGGACTGCGCAGGCACAGTGCTTGGGCAGTACGGAGGACAAGGAGATTCCAAAAATCTCCGAAGATGAATGGCGTCTGTGCAGTGAGTGCAGGTTCAAGCCCCACCATCCAAGTTGACATACGGTAGCACATAGTATCAGGGCCCCTCGCAGGCTCAGTTTCGCTCACTACGCTTTGGGCACGGCCTTGCTTCGCACAGCTATTTTTAATTATAACTCTATGTTCACTTGGATGGTGGGGTTGGACCTGGACTCACAGCGCAAGCGCAGTTCATCTTCGGAGATTTTCGGAATCCCCTTGTCCTCCGTACTGCACAATATCCGACGGGGACAGAATTTGACACATCACCGGCCTTACCCAGCCATTGTTGTATTTTTGATCTTTCTAACTCTTTTGGGGTGTACCCTAATTTAAAAAAAATAAAATTAAAAACAAAAACCAGTGTTGGCTACCTCGTCCTCTTCCACCGCCGCTTTCACCTACACCACCACATCCACCGCCACCTCAACCTCCTACTCCATATGGACCTCTTCCTCCTAGGTCAAGATTATTATTATTTTTTTTTGTATTTCAAAGTATTTTATTTTCCCACAAGCTTATCAATTAAATTGAATAATTTTTTCCAGAAAGGGCGTATTCTGGGGCATTACCCACCATATG